>JALIGW010000003.1:86580444-86665444 GCA_023053685.1 Diadophis punctatus similis | reverse complement strand
CTCGGTGGGAGTGACGTCGAGTTGACCACGCTCACCAAGATTTTGTGGCTCCGGGTGTTTTGTTTTCTCTGTGAAATGGGTCCAAATGGCTCTTTGAGTTTTTAAGGTTGCTGACCCTTGGCCTAGGATCTAACTACAGAACACATGCTTCCCTAATCAGAAACACTCCAAAATAGAAGGGATTTAATCTAGAATTTCTTATCAAATCAAAACACATTTTGTGACTGAGGAAAGACTAGGAAGCTGTAGTTTTAATATTCTTGTTCCGATCATCTTTGTCCTGCTATAAATTATTGATCTTTCATTACACATTTCCTGTATGATAGGCAATTTTTTCTTTTCAATTTTTCATCATTCTCCCACCTTACCCCATCCCTTCAGCTGTAACATCTAACCTCATTCTGCCAAACAAGCACATTAACAATACAATAAATGAAGCAAAATTTCAGGAGCTGGAGTTAACATCAATGCAGTAATGAACAATCCATTTGCTTGAGTGGTGTTTATACCACAAAACTGTTACAGCAACCAATCATGAGATTAAAGCTGTGATCTTCCCTGAGTCAATGCCTGATCAGCAGAGAGTTGAACTTCAAATAGGTATGCATGGAATATACATATGCAGTTAAAAACACGATTTTAACTGAATTAAAGTGGTATGGCTACAAGATATCATACAATTTAGCCAAGCCTCCTATTTTCCCACTTATTTTGTCTGAAAAAAATGAATCTCCTTGATGGACCTATTGTAAGAAATAGTTGATAATAAATATGAAATATTTGATTAATTGAGGGGGGGGTGTTTCTGGCACAAGGATAGACAAGCATTCTAAATTTTTTAGAATACAGTTTTTAAAATCTGCAATCAGTGAGCATAATGGCTAGGAGGTTAATATGATCTGTACACTGACTAGCATGATTATTCCTGGTGTGGAAGATATCTGATAAAGAAATTAGTGTGATTCATATTTTAACTCAGGCCTAATTAATTTCACTTCCTGGAGCAATCCATCAGACAAAAATATCTGAAAAATATTAAAATCATGGCAACTGGACCAAAGGTACGTATGTTAATATGAGATGTTTTGTTACTCATCCAAGTAACTTCTTCAGTTAAAATGTAAAAAAAAAAAGTTAGGCAGAGAGTTATTGGAATATACCAACTCTTGTCATATCAACTGCAGGGATTTCTCCCCAAAATGCATTGCAGTTTTTTAGATATTTTTTGGCCTAGAACAGTGATGGTGAACCATTTTGGGTTCGGGTGCCAAAAGGGTGTGTGCGCACACTAGCGCGCGGACACATGCCCACACCCATTCCCTCCCCCTCACACATGCGCACACACACACCCACGCTGCCCCCTGCGCATGCACACACACACACACACACACACACACACACACTGGCCCCATGCATGCACAAAGGCCTCACTGAAGCCTGGAACGGTGCAAAACGGCAAAATGGGCAAACCGGAAGTTCTGAAAAATGCACTTCTGGTTTGCCCATTGGGCTGTTTTTCGCACTCCGGGGCTTCCCTGAATCCTCCAGAGTGCAAAAAACAGCCCAACAGCAAACCGGAAGTGTGTTTTTCTGAACTTCCAGTTTGCCCGTTGGGCTGTTTTTCATACTCTGGGGCTTCAGGAAGCTTCCCTGAAGCCTCCGGAGGGCAAAAAGGCCTTCCCCAAGGCCAAAAATCAGCTGGCCAGCGCACGCATGAGCACTGGAGCTTACATAGGGCAATGCCTCGCGTGCCCTCCGATATGGCTCCATGTACCACCTGTGGCACGCACACCATAGGTTCGCCACCATGGGCCTAGATCATTTAGTCTTCATTGACATACATCTGACAAAAGAATTATCTTTCAGCAGTCTTGTTTATTAAAATTATAAAGCATAGTTGTCCATTTAAAAATGCAGAATAAGATATATATTAATGAAAATAGCAACATTCCTTCTTAATTATGAATGGAATGAGATTGCTTCAGGTCACATTAACTGATCTAAACTGCTTTCTATTCATGGAGGTAGGCGTGTAATGATGGCTACCTTATTGCACACTTCTTAGAAAGATCCCTGAACATGGCCAAATTGTGCCTCCGATTTTTACTGTGCAGAAATCATTTTGAAATTGTCAGTGGAGCATTTTCGTATTTTCGTTGCCTGGGGAAGCTGCTCTGGGTCTTAGAGTAGATTAAAGAATGGTGACAGAGAAAATAAGGGAAAGTGGGAGAAGATATATCAAGTTGAATAGCATGAGAGCAACACCAGAGGAGGCAAAATGTGAAGGAAGGAAACAAAGGGAAATAGAAGAGAGATTGAAGGGTGAGAGAATAAAAGCTCCTGAAAGCAAACAGCAGCTCTTGGATATTTTAAAAATGCACCTTTTTCAACAGTCCCCCATGCCACATTTTCTTTTCTGTGATTATTTGCTTTCCTTTTCTAAGCCAGTAGGTATTCAGCTTCCTTTCGACTTCTTGCTCTCTCTGAAATCTCTGAGAAATGTCAGGCTTCACTCTTACATTATCAAGAAATAACATGGCTGTGGCCTTTCCTGAGCTATTTTTGAAGCTATGGCTGTGTTATTTCCAGCTTTGGAAGGCAAATAGCTTGAGGGGCTGTGGCTGCCACTATACGCTCTCCCTTTTTCCATACTCAACCCAGAGGGTACATGAAATAATACAAAGCCAATATCTAACCGAGGTGGCACAGTGGTTAAAAGCAGCACTGAAACCTTCAGCTGATTGCTAGTTCAGCAGTTCAGCTGTTCAAATCTCACCAGGCTCAAGATTGACTCAGCCTTCCATCCTTCCGAGGTGGGTAAAATGAGGACCCAGATTGTTGGGGGCAATATGCTGAACTCTGTAAACTGCTTAGAGAGGGCTGTAAAGCACTATGAAGCGGTATATAAGTCTAAGTGCTATTGCTATTGCTAACCTGGGCAGATCGGACGTATTATCTTCTTCAAATCATGTACAAAGTTAAAGGGAAGACATTCAGTTTTGGGGGAAATTCTATCCTTTTAATATTCTCAGTCACTTTAAACAAGCATTTGGTGGTGGGGGTAGGGTTGGTTCTCCTATAAAAGATGCATCAGAAGCTTCACATGCTCAGTTAAAATCAAGGTTTAAAATGGATAATAAAATAAATGGAATTGAAAAACACAAAAGATAATATGAAATTGAATGATGCATAAATGATGAACATATAATAGCAAAAGTGTAGAAACTTCTGTTAAATGTTGAAATAGAAGATGAACAGGTTAAAGACAGGTTATTAATTTTCAATATGATATACAGATGGAGACTTGGGAGAGAATGTGGATAGCTGATGTTAAATTCATACTTTATCATAACTTAAAAGTATGTAAAAGTAAAAGACATCAGACAAATCAGGGAAATTATCAAAAAGTTACAAAGCTGATTCAAACCAGGGGACTGTTTATAATGTATGGTGGACCTGCAAGAAAGCTAAGAAACCTTGGATACAAAATTCATAAAACAATGCAAAGAACTTTAAAGTTAGATATTGGAATCCAGAACTCTTTTTATTGGTACTTATGGACAACGAGTTAGGGAAAAATATTGGCAGTTTGATTTTGCATATAGTACCTGCAGCAAGATTATTGTAGGCTCAATAATGGAAGAACAATTAAATTCCCACAGTGGAGAATCTAACTTTGTTTCTATTTGGAAATCACTTTTGGATTATTTTTTTTGGTCTTGAAACTGAAAGAGATGAAATTTTAACCTTGGGATTTTATGATTAGATTTGTTTATGATTATAGAAGTACAATGTGTTATGGTTTATTCTAACTCAAAGAGTCATTATATTTTATTTATGTGTTTCGTGCTTATATATGTGCTGAATAAAGTTAGAAATTACTTTTTTCTATAACTTTTTCCTTTTTGTTTGCACTACCCAATTTTGATTTCTTGTTCTTTCCTCTTTTCGCTCTATTTTTCTTTCATACACACACAGATGTGTGTGTGTGTGTGTGTGTGTGTGTGTGTGTGTGTTATCTGTATCTATATATCTATATATGTATATGTATCTATATCTATCTACAGTATATCTATCTATCTATCTATCTATCTATCTATCTATCTATCTATCTATCTATCTATCTATCTATCTATCTATCTATCTATCTATCTATCTATTATCTGTATCTATATATCTATCATCTATATCCAGAGGTGTGCTTCAGCTGGTTCAGTTGTTAAGATTATGTGCAGTTTGGTGAACAGGCAAATCCCACCACTGGCTGGCCCCACCCCACCACACCCCACCCAGTCACTCCTCTGGCTGACTAACTGCACCCAATGAGTAGTCCTCAATGGGTCTAAGTCCTCATGGAGAGAAGTAAGCAGTGAGGTACCACAAGGTTCCATCCTAAGCCCAGTACTCTTTAACATCTTCATAAACAACCTAGATGAGGGAATAGAAGGGGAACTAACCAAATTCGCAGATGATACCAAGCTGGCGGGAGTAGCTAATACCCCAGAGGACAGGCTCAGGATCCAGATGGATCTCGACAGACTTGAACACTGGGCCCAATCAAACAAAATGAAATTCAATGCAGAGAAATGTAAAATCCTACACCTAGGTAAGAAAAACCAAAGATACACATATAAACTGGGTGAAACCACACTCAATATCAGTGACTGCGAGAGGGATCTGGGAGTCTTGGTGGACAACCAACTAGATATGAGCCAACAATGTGCAGCGGCAGCCAAAAAAGCCAATGCAATCCTGAGTTGCATTAACAGAGGGATACAATCTAGAACTAGGGAGGTACTAATACCATTCTATAAAGCCTTAGTTAGACCACAACTAGAGTACTGCATCCAGTTCTGGTCACCACACTATAAAACTGTATTGCAGACTGTATTGCAAAGCGGGAGCGAAGCTCCCTTCTACTTGACTCTTTTTCTGGCCCTTGTTGGTGCTGTGTGTACTTCGGCCGCTGGGGGAGATGTGCGACTTTTCTCAGTGCTGAGACACTGGGCCCGCTCGGCTGCAGGCAATGCTCCACATCGTAATGGGCTCCAGGAGGAGGAGGAGGGGACGCCATCTCCCCCATTGTGTAAAGTGACCAGATTTTTTTTTTAAGCGGGACGGGGGGGCGGGCCCGCCTCGGCGCCATTTGAATTTTGCCCTCTGCGCATGTGCAGAACGCTGCGCATGCGCAGAGGGCAAAAGTCAAGAGCTGAGTACGGGGCACGGGGCGGGGCAGGCAGGACGGGGTGCCGGGTTGCAGGCCGGCAGCGGCGGAGGGTTGCTTGAACTCGCTTCCTGCCGCGGACCGCGTTCATGCGCGGCGGCGGCAGCAAGCCGGGAGCGCTCGCCTGGAATTGGAATCAGCGAGCAGCTGGGCATCGGGGCTCTTCCCCCGCCTTCTCCATCCTCCAAGGTCGCCACTGCGGGGGTTCCGTCTCTCCGGTGGTGCCTGCGTTGGAAGGGAAGGGGGGGAAAGAAAGGCAGCCTGCGGGGCTTGGCACGGTTGGGAGTTGTGAGGCGGTGTAGCAACCGGGCTGTTCCTCCGGGTGTGCTAAAGTGCTCGAGTTTTTTCTCTCTCACACACACATGCACAACCTTCCAACGACCGGGAAGTCGTGCTGGGAGATCCAGTCCGACCCGGTCGTTGGAAGGTTGTGCATGTGTGTGTGAGAGAGAAAAAACTCGAGCACTTTAGCACACCCGGAGGAACAGCCTGGTTGCTACGCCGCCTCGCAACTCCCAGCCGTGCCAAGCCCCGCAGGCTGCCTTTCTTTCCCCCCCTTCCCTTCCAACGCAGGCACCACCGGAGAGACGGAACCCCCGCAGTGGCGACCCTGGAGGATGGAGAAGGCGGGGGAAGAGCCCCGATGCCCAGCTGCTCGCTGATTCCAATTCCAGGCGAGCACTCCCGGCTTGCTGCTGTCACCGCCGCCGCTCACCCTTCAACAGCCAATCAGCGTGGGGCGCCGACAGCAGCGACGTCATCTCTCCGCGCCTGCCTTGCAGAGAGAAAGGCATGGGTGGGTGTTTTAAGGTGACCAGATGTCCCGATTTTGAGAGGGCCTGCTGCTGCTGCTGCTGCCCCTGCGGCTGGGCCCAACCTGGCCGTCCTCGAGTGCCTGCAGGCCGATTTTTTGAAAGAATGCCCTAGTCGGGCATTGTTTTAAAAAATCGGGACTTTTTAAGAGGGCGGGCGGGACACGGGACAAATGATTAAAAAGCGGGTCTGTCCCACCAAAATCGGGACGTCTGGTCACCTTACCATTGTGCAGTGTGCTAAATTAAAGTGCAAGAGCAGCAAGCAGAGAAATATGGGGAGATGTGCCCCAGCCCGTGTCTCGCGGCAGAGAAAGTTGCGCATCTCCCCATATTCCTCTCGCTGCCTCCATGGCTACTTGCTGCTTTTGCACTTAAACTTAGCATGGAGAAAAGTCTCCCAACAACGGCCGGAAAAAGAGGCAAGTAGAGGGACGCTTCGCTCCTGCTCTGGAATATGGAGCAAATCTCCATTCTCCGCCATCGCCTTTCTCCTCTCAGGGCAGGCGAGGAGGGAAAGGGGGGGGAAGCCAGCTGACAGGGAGCCACAGCAGGGGGACGAGAGAGCTTCATTTATCTGGGAACCTGAAATGACTCTTTATTTAAATCTGGTAAAAAGCACCCAAAGAAGAAGAAAGAACAAAAACAGCAAAAAAACCAAAACCCAATCCTCGCCTGCTTTTGGAAATGGTTCAAGAGGGAACTCACACACACATGCGTGTGCGTGCACGCACGCACACACACATACACACACACACACACACACACACACATATGAGAGAGGGAGAAAGAAGAGGGAGAAAGAGAAATATGAGAGAGAGGTAGAGAGAAAGAGAGAGATGAGAAACAGAGAGGGCTGCCTGCCTTTTCCTGCTGCAGTCGGGCACAGAGAGAGAGAGAGAGCGATTCAGCTCCGTCTGCTCCCCTCGAGGCAACCTCATGGCACTGAGAGTCATTTCTTTTGTAACACACAGTTTATTTTTGTATCTTTCCAGAGACAGAAAGTATGTGGCCAAATTTCCTTACAGTTATTCCCTGGGGGTGGGGGTGGAGAAGTGGGGAGTGGGGGAGGGGGAGGGAGGGAGGGAGGGAGAGA
The DNA here is from genome assembly GCA_023053685.1 of Diadophis punctatus similis. Lineage (NCBI taxonomy): Eukaryota > Metazoa > Chordata > Lepidosauria > Squamata > Dipsadidae > Diadophis > Diadophis punctatus. Next base: position 86,658,312 of record JALIGW010000003.1, on the reverse strand, counting down.
GACAGAGACAGAGACAGAGAGAGGGAGAGGGAGAGACAGAATGAGAGAGACAGAGAATGAGAGAGGGGGAGGGAAAGAGAATGAGAAAGGGGGGAAATGAAATAGAAAGAGAGAATGAGAGACAGAATGAGAGAGACAGAATGAGAGAGACAGAGAATGAGAGAGGGAGGGGGAAAGAGAATGAGAGAGTGGGAAAAGAGAGAGGGAGGGAGGGAGGGAGGGAGGGAGGGAGGGAGAGAGAGAGAGAGAGAGAGAGAGAGAGAGAGAGAGAGAGAGAGAGAGAGAGAGAGAGAGAGTATGAATTCCCCCTAAAATCCTGACAGGGATTTATAAAATCTGTAACACAACAATCCATGTCTTGCTACTTATTCTTCATTTGGCATTTTACATTAGAATACTTTCTCCCAAACTCCATGATGCTCTCTGTAAAGGATAAAATACAGCTCCTATGATTTTTAATGACTGTGACTGGAGATGATAGTTACTACGTGAGGAATGAGTGACTTTGAGATGAAAGAAAGAGAGGGGAGAGGGAGGGAGGGAGAGAGGGAGAGAGAAATGTGGCTTCTTGGGGGTGCATTTTGGAGAAGTATCAAGAGAAAAGCCAATCTTTGTGTGGGGATCATGGGTACATTTTTACTCAAGGAAATTCCAAATATTTTGTTACTAAAGTTACTGAAGATTGCAATTTTCTGATTCCAAATATAAATTTCAGCAACAATTAAGCACACACATACACTCCTCCCTCCTTCACACACACACACACACACACACACACACACACACACACACACACACACACACACACAAAATTCTAGCTTGTTATGTTGAGCTATAAAAATAGCTCCTGAACATGAAGTTAGGTGCCTGGAGATCCAAAGTTTGTTGTTATGTCTGGTGTAAATTCTGACAACCTTCTTGTCACATTTTTGACAGGTGTATATGTGTGTGGGGGGGGAGTATGTCTTTGAGTCAGTCTGGACTCCTGGTGGATTCCTGGACAAGTATCTGCAGTTTTCTTGGCAAGATTTCAGAAGCACTTTCCTCTCTTGTCTACTACAGAACATTATTAATATAGTATAAATTGTTGAGTATAGCTTTAGGGATAGCCTGAAATATATACTTCTTTAAAGGATGTGGGCACAGATACAATCTATAAAAATAACATTAAATGTATGTAGATAAAAACACAGATTAAAATCCTAACTATAAATCATTAGAAGGTCTGGCTAAATGTGTTTGAAGCCCCACTTCATCTGAAGCAGTGGAGGGCTGCCTCAGTTTTAATAATAGTCTGTTTCACAGGGGAAGAAGCAGATTTATCTGTTGATGATATCTAAGACAAATCCTGCAAGACTTGCCATCTGAAAGAGCAGGCTTGATGAGACAGTTTTAGGTTGTCCTACAGATAACTTGGACCTAAGCCACATAAAACTCTATTTCAAGATGAGCTTTTTGCATTGGATTTGGAAAATAACCAGAGTGTTTGCTTCAAGACAATCACTCAATATACTGGTTGTTGCATTCTGGTACAGCTCTATTGCTAAATCATCTTCTAGCACCAGTCCCTGAACAACACATTGCAATAATTCACTCTTGAAATTGATGTTGTGCACCTCACTGGTGGTAGATCTTTCTCATCCAAGGAGGAGCACAACTTATAAAAGTCCATCTCCATATCACAGATATTTTGTAGATCTCTATTTGGGTCCAGAAAAAACCTCCCAAAGTATATCCCCCCCCCTCAGGAAGCATCATAATCTCATCTTGGAATCAGCAATACAGTAATTCTTCATGGAGTTCTTCTCTACAATTGTCAAAATTGTCAGCCATTTTAATTTTTTTCAGCATGTGGATCAATGTTTTATAAAGTCAGGATGGAATCAGATCGCAGGCAGCAATGAATAATTGCAGATAGCCATGAAATAATAAAACATTTTGAAGCAAGGAGAGGCATCTATAGTAAATGCAACAGAACATTTGTTGTCTTGTTCTTTATTCCCGTCATCCCTGCCTCCCTCTATGTTTATCCTACTGCTCATTTATTCATTCTCACCAGGTTTTTGCTAGCACAGAACAAATTTATAATATGAAATTTGCATTGCTTTCTATTTGGACTCTTTTAATGCCTGTGATATGTATCGGTTTTTATACTCAACAGCAATTAGACTGACCTAAGCACTGCTATAGCTATTTCGTGAAAAATTCATGAGGCTTTATTGACAAACATGAATTTGACCTGAGCTTTCAGAATTCTCAAAGGCTGGAAGCAGAATTCCAAATGAACCAGATAATTTGTATTAAACATCTAATACTTCTAAATATTAAATGATAAATACACTTTTAAAAATCCCAAATAAATTTTAAATACTTAGCTTTTTAAAAAAAACTTTATAGCACATAGCACAATAAAATACCACACATAAAGTGGGATCAGTGAAATAAGAGGATGTTAGGGCATCCATTCAAGATACCAAATGGAAACCATTAATTTAATCAAATTTTCTACATCTAAGCACTGAGATTCTTTTGGGGAGGGCTCTTTCCTCCATTTTGCCTACAAATATGCAATCATTCTATTGGGACTGCACTTTTAAACAAAACTATTGTCTTGAAAAACTCAAAAGTACAAACTTTCAGGGAAGAAACAGTAATCTGAAAACTGTGGCAAAACTGTGGCAAAACTGTGGAAAACTGCGGCAAGTAACTTGTGAGTAGATAAGGAGAGAATGGGAGATTACCCACTTGTATTCTAGGCAACTGGTCCTCATAAGAAGACAGCAGTGCAGTGGTTTTCTGGAGGTTTGAGTGCTAGGAGATGGTGGGATCAGCCATTTTGCTTGCAACCATGGTCAAGCTTTTTAAAAGGCACTAAGTTTGCAAAACTCATTTTTTAATCACCTTCAGAAATTGCCTATTAATTACAGTAAGTTAATGTAATTAGAGACCTTCAGAATGCCAAGTTTGAAAAAGTCTTCATCAGGTAAGTTTATCTTCAACTCTTAACAAAATAATAATAATAATAATAATAATAATAATAATAATAATAATAATAATAATAACAACAACAACAACAACAACAACAACAACAACAACAACAACAACAACAACAACAGAGTTGGAAGGGACCTTGGAGGGCATAAGAATTAAAGAATTTAAAATAAACAGCATGCATCTCAGTAATATTTGGAACTAAGAAATTTATATTTGTTGACATGAAGCACCATTGGAATATTTTCACAGTTCTACTAGTCTTTCATATCTGAGTAATAGAGTTCAAGCTAATCCCTCTTCAATATTGCTCTTGTGACATCTGCAGAAGGAAAGCTTATGCAATCACACTTAGGTCTATTCCCTGTAGAATCATTGCCAAGTAAGTGGCCTTAAACATCAATTAATAGATGCATAAATAAATATTATGCTGAATGTGCAAGAGCTTCCAAACCTCATTTGAATGACATTGGTAGAGAATGGATGTTCCTTGATTCGAACACCTGGTTTTTGAATGTCCAAATGAGGCTATAAATCAGTTTGAGCCTGTAGTACCTTTTTCAATTGACACATTTTGTTAAAAAGCACAAGCTTTTGTGTGCTGCAGCTCATATCATATCCTGTGAATCATACTCTGTGCACGAGAACATGGCTTTCCTACTAGAATGTCTCCAGCAAGGATATGATATCTCTCGAAACACTTTTTAGCCATCTTTTTTTAAAAATAGAGGAAAATTGCTCTTAAAAGTGTGCTTCTACCCACTTTGTTATGCAAAAATGAGAGTTGAGGCTGTCAAAGGAAATGTAAAAGTAAGTTGATGTGATGGGAATGAAGTACTTAAGACAAGGGTGCTGTAAAAGAAGCAAAGATAGGGTCTAAAAACAATGGGTGTGAATGAATGTGGACCTAATACAAAAGAGAGTAACTAGTACAAAAGAAGTATGATGTGGCGGCTTAGTCATTGAGAAAGAATGAATGAGGACCAGATTGCAGAACAAAGATATGAAGAATGAATTGGTCAAGAAGAAAAGGAAGACCATGAAAGTCATGGTTATATGGAGTTGATGAGATCCTCATGAAAAGAGAGGGTGAAGGGTTTCCAGAAGAAAAATCAAAGTCTGAAGCAGCATATGAATGCTATGTAAGGACAGTTTGCAAGGATAAAAGATACACACAGTTCTGCTGGCAACTAGATTTATGAGCTTTTTTCTTCATCATCCACTTTTACCTTTTTGAGCTTACAATTTTATTCTCCTTTCTTCAGCCTTATGATGTTGTTGTTTACAATGTTGTTTATTCCCAAAGAGAATAGTGTACTGCAAAAATGTGGAAAAATACCCCCAAATGGTGGTAGTAGTAGTAGTAGTAGTAGTAGTAGTAGTAGTAGTAGTAGTAACAACAACAACAACAACAGAGTTGGAAGGGACCTTGGAGGTCTTCTAGTCCAACCCCCTGCTTAGGCAGGAAACCCTACACCACTTCAGACAAATGGTTATCCAACATCTTCTTAAAAACTTCCAGTGTTGGAGCATTCACAACTTCTGGAGGCAAGCTGTTCCACTGATTAATTGTTCTGTCAGGAAATTTATCCTTAGTTCTAAGTTGCTTCTCTCCTTGTTTAGTTTCCACCTATTGCTTCTTGTTCTACCCTCAGGTGCTTTGGAGAATAGTTTGACTCCCTCTTCTTTGTGGCAACCCCTGAGATATTGAAGCATTGCTATCATGTCTCCCCTAGTCCTTATTTTCATTAAACTAGACATACCCAGTTCCTGCAACCATTCTTCACATGTTTTAGCCTCCAGTCCCCTAATCATCTTTGTTGCTCTTCTCTGCACTCTTTCTAGAGTCTCAACATCCTCTTTACATCGTGGCGACCAAAACTGAATGCAGTATTCCAAGTGTGGCCTTACCAAGGCATTCAACATGTTTCCTAGAAAGAGTTGAATTCCTTTGGATATATACCATATTTCCCTTTTAAAATATGAAGTGATTAAAATATGAAGTGATTCCCCTCCTCCCCCTCCCCCTAAATTGTATAACTTTAACTCTTGAGTCATTTCATATCCAAACACTTCCTTAAAATAGACTTTTCATGTAAAAGTGACATTTCTGGAAGATGTCCATCATATCAGAGGAGGATGAGATGTTGAAGGTTAGGGATCATTGAAGATTAATACTTATACAGAATGGGCAGCAGTAGTGGGTTCTAAATCCCGTTGCTACCGGTTCATGCGCATGCTCAGGAACTGGTTAGGCAAAAAACAGAGGTCTCTATGAGGGCACTGACACCCTGGATTCCATCTTGGGGACTTCAGTCACATTAAGATTTGGTCACACAATTTATACTTAAAAACCTGTGAATTTATGAACACAATTCTGCAAACATACTCAAGATGTAAAGTAGATTTGTATGAGCAGCTTCTGATAATTCTAGCATACCCAAGCACCTCCCCCTATACATACATATATGTGTGTATAATATTTTTGTTATTGTTATATTTTTAATGGTAACTGATCTGCAAAATCCGTAAACACAGAACCAGTTTGCATAATAATTCACAACTATGAATTGAATAAACTTGAATTGTTCCACGTGCCCTTGGTTTTCTTCTCCAAACTTTTCATAGCTATCATATCTCTGACAGCTGTCTTCCACTGCCACCAAGCCTCTCCTTCACTGATTATGTCTCCAACTAATTATGAGAAATTAAATAGTGAATAGATCTTTAGAAGTAAGAGTGTTTTATTTTTCCATTCTCTTTGGGAAAATAATACAGCAAATCAAGTCAATTCTCTATTATGGTCAAAGAGCAGCAAAAGGAGAAAGGGGGCACAGACATTTAAAAAGCATGCTAAAACTAATAATTATAAAAAGCTAAAACATATAAACAGAATGTTTACATTAAAAAAAACAAAAGTTTAAGGGAATCTAAAAAGAGGAGGAGAAGCATTAAGGGGCTATAGGGGAGCATAAAGAGCTGGGTTGGTGCAGTGGTTAAATGCAGCACTGCAGGCTACTGCTAGTTCAGCAGTTCAGCTGTTCAAATCTCACCGGCTCAAGGTTGACTCAGCCTTCCATCCTTCCGAGGTGGGTAAAATGAGGACCCAGATTGTTGGGGGCAATATGCTGAACTCTGTAAACCGCTTAGAGAGGGCTGTAAAGCACTATGAAGCGGTATATAAGTGTAAGTGTAAGTGTAAGTGTAAGTAAATAAAGGTTATTTGTGTTGTTTAAAATGCTGTACCCTGAGTCCTTAGGGAGTAGGGCGGCATAGAAGAATTCCCAAATAAAATAAATAAATAAATAAAATTTGTGGCAGACTAAATCTTAACAGATTAACAGAGTTGGAAGGGACCTTTCAGGTCATCTAGTCCAGTGGTTCTCAACCTTCCTAATGCCGTGCCCCACGCCCCACCCACGCGCCCCCACAGCGACCCACCCTGCCGCCACCATTTGGGTTCTTTTACCATCTGTGCATGTGCAAAGCGTTCTGCACATGCACAGAGGGTAAAAGAACCCAAATGGTGGCGTGCAGGCGAAGTCTCCTGACCCCTGTGAAAGGGTAGTTCGACCCCCAAAGGGGGTTGCGACCCCCAGGTTGAGAACCGCTGATCTAGTCCAACCCCCTGCCCAAGCAGGAGACCCTACATCTGCCTCTACCTGGGATCGAACTCATAACCTCCTGATTGTGAGGCAAGAGCTCCACCTCTAGGCCACAGATGTTCTATCACAGTACAGAGCACTCTGATATGGCAAACTAGGTATTCATTAAGTCTAGTTTATGGCACAGGTAATCATTTGTTGCATTTTGAGAAAACTGAATTTAAAAAGAAAATCTGCAATATGACTAGTTGATATTATACAACCCAAATAACACCAGTTCATATTTGAGACACCTGATCAGTAGGAGTGAAAATGAGTAATTGGCATTACCAGAAATTCTAAAGTTTTCAGACTCTATGCTATTAAAGCATAGTTCCTCACCCAACTCCTTTCAGTTCCTGGGCATATGTTTTGCTTCAAATAAATCTGAATAAACTTTTAGTCCAGACAGAAAGCATGGATGATAAAAGTATCAACAGTTATGACAGCCATATTGTAGAGACAAAAGGTAAAAGTGGAGAATGATTAGGAAAATGAAGCTCTACTGTTTCCAATATGCTAAAACTTGATTAAAATTAGTAGAAAAGAAGAAAAGTTTCAAGTTTGAAGAGTCCCTTGACTATCTGTACATCTCTTGAGGAAGCATATGGCAATTTGAATTTTATAGGAAAGAAAAAAGTGCAGACCAATACATATTTCTGGAAAATAATCAACTTGAAACATCATAATCATTAGCCTGGGAAAAATGGATGTTTCTTAGTATAAGATTCTTCTAATCTTCCAGCGATCGTATTAGCTTAGAAAAACCCTCCTATATGGGAAATTTAATTGAAAGTTTTATGCCCACATTATGAGTTGAAGATGAATCTCACACAACAGATGTACTTTTTCTGAACACATTCACACCAAAGTGATTGAACTAATTGGGTTTCAGAGGGATCTAAGGTTGCCTATCACCATCAAAATGGTATCAATGGGAACAATCAATTATTGTTCTGTAGGGTAATTTCTATGTAAAATAAGTTTGATCAATAATTAGATGAACCAGGTTTGCTCTAGGAGTTTTGGTGTCACTCTGGCAAGAATTCCACTTCAGTTCTCTTTTATTGCAAATATACTTCAAATATTTATTTGTTGGAGATCTGAAACATATTTTTTTTCCGTTGTACAAAATGAATGAAATGTTTCCTTTTGTTCAGCTGTAGGGATGAAGATTGTAGCATCGTGCCTATTGAGAAAATTGCTGAAATATTCATAATATATTTATGAAAGGACAGAAGAGAACTATGGGGATACTTTCTTATTTCCCTATTTATTATTGTATTCACATATGCTGACACCTATAACCAAGGACTTGGGGGGGGGGATTTGAATGGTTATAGCCAAAAATTTGGGATGTTACTCTAATTTATTTATCTTGAACTTCTACCTTCTTGATCTTTGAAATTCTTGATTGTTTCTCTTTCTCTGTGGTGTCTATGGATGTGTGCATGTCTAACTGGCAAGGCAGTGGACAGAACAATGCAATGCAAGCCTAACTTTTTATGTGTGTTGATTTGGATTATCTATTAAATTAAATTAAATTAAATTAAATTAAATTAAATTAAATTATTTATTTAATCTATAGAGGGGTCCAGCTCACATGCAAGTGATACACAAGAAAGTACTTGCAGATGCTTCTGCTAATCTTTTCCATCTTAGTTTTCCCCTTGGCCTTCATTTTGTATTTCTCATTTTCAACTTAAGCAACTTACCTCTTAGCATTGACTCTGAGTTTTTCCATTTGGAATACTTCCTTAAGGATTCTAGGCAGAGGTGTGCTTCATATAATTTAAAAACCGGTTCGCCTAGTGCAGAACCAAAAATGTGAGCGCGCGTGCGCTTGCGCACTTGCGTGTGGCTTCAAACACATGGCGATTTCATGTGTGCGGCTTACAGCACACCTTCTCAGGCAACCGCAGTGAGAGTGGGCAAGGCATGGAAATCAGCTGAGCTGTGTGGGCGGGGCGAGCAAGCCAGAGAGCGAGATATATAGGATGGGATAGCACCGGGGCGGATGGGCAGGCCCAGCCAATGGTCGGAACTACCGGTTTGCCCGAACCGGTCAGAACCGGCAGCAGCCCATCTCTGATTCTAGATGAAATCTTTGAACTTCTGTGCATTTATAAATTTACCATGTTCTGCCAAAGTTTAGCTATTATTTTGCTTTATCCTTTCCTGCTGAAGTTAAAATGACCAGAAAGAAAAAGTGGCAAAAGAAACTCTTCCATATGGGCTAGATAAGCATATAACTTGCCATTTAAACTGCTTCTTAGCTTCCTGTATTTTCCTTACAGGGATAGGATCTGGAGATAGGTTTGTAGCTATTGTTGACTGCTGATAAACTGATTTCATTTTTCATATACCCCAAGAAATTTGATAGAAAATATTTATTCCCCTTTCCCCTTAAATAAACATATATTGTGGAAGCCTATAAGTATTATTTAAGTGGGCTTGGAATAACAACATCTGCAGAATTGGGAAGGACTGTCAAACAAGTCAAAATGGTTACAATCACACAGACAAAGCCCCAACCTTTTGTACACTTATGCAGCATTAATACACACATAAAAGGGTTAAGACTTCAGATACATGGAAGCTGCTATCTTGACCAGACTATGTCAACTATCTTAATATAGTTGTTGTAGACCTGGAACACAAAAAATCCCACTTTATTTTTAAAATTCTTTTCAAAATTAATTACATTCTTATCACAAATTCTGATTCTCTCATGGCTGCCAAAATGGGAATGCAGTTAATCTCATCTTGATGTAAAACTGATCTACTTGAATGGTTATTTATATCTGTATATTTTGTACTGACTCAGAGTTTTAAAACAAAGTTAATTGTACTCATAAGAAATAATTTGGTCAATCATCTTTTTCCCCCACTGTAGGGTATGCCTGATTCATATAAAAAAAAATGCCAGTTTGAGCAGTTTTCTTACCATTGTGCCAATAAATTAATTGGATAAATGCTTAATAAGTAACAAACACCCCTCTGAGTTGACATATTGAATTTATGTTGGTTTGGCAAGCTGAGTAAGCAATTACTAACACAACTGAGTGCTGTTTTATTTAATGCAGCACTTTCCCCCCTTTTGAATATCATTATAGATGGAGAAAGGGGCTTTGTTTTCTTCTCAAGAGAAGAATTGTATGAACAAGGAAAAATGATAGCTATTAAAACCAAACAAAATCATTCTTGGAAGTTCACATATAACTTTTGTGTTTGTCATTTATCAACAGCCAAACATACAAGTTTGATATTCACTTGATTGTCAAAAGTTTGGTGTCACACAGATTGTGACTATTGATATAGCTAGAGGTGGAGATAAAGATATGTAGTTATATACAGTATATAGAGACAGTCAGATGCAGTATTCACTATAGCAGGCCATATGGCCGGAAGCTGATTTTCTTCCTCACTGAATTTATAAATTCTTTGAAGCCATATCCCATTTTTGGTTTCCGTCTGAACAAGTATTTACTGTAGTGTTTTTGAAAGATATCCCGGCAACTGATGTTTCAGTGATTGTGTGTGCTTTGTCTTTGATCTAGTCACAGAACAGGCACACTTCTGTATTGCCATAGAAAGCTAATCTCTCAACTCCTGTAGCTGAAGAATCAGGGCTCAAATACTATATCAATTTTTAAAGTACCAGTAGTTTTAAGAAACCCTGCCAACAAGTTAGCTTTGTTCTGAACAATATCTCTATACCCCAGTCTTTATTCTTCATGGAACAACTGTTATTAGCAGGTGATATTTAGAAAAAATGTGTCATTACTTCCTTTTCATCTCTGTGCATAATGCTGCATTCTCTCTTCATTCCCCAGAAATGGGATCATTGTTATTTAGTGTCCTGTGGTTACTCCTGGAAAAAAGAGAAAATATTATTCCATATATGATGGCTACCTTCTATCCCACCAACTTCTTTCCAAAATATACGCCTGTGACTGTGTGCCTTTAACAGCAACTCAGTTAATTGACTTTTTTTTGTTATACATGTCATCTTTATTTACAGTATATTATGGGACACTATTAAAGGAAGAAGATCAGACTCCTCCACTGAACCACTTCATGGCAGTTAGAGAAGATCAAGTGACTTAGAGAAGATCAAGTTGCTGACCAATCCAACCTTAACCAAGTGATTTCATTGTGGTTTATTTCCCAATAGGCATGCTTTTGATTGTAACAGAAAACCAACTGTTTTGCTACTTCTTTAGACTGCTCAAATGCACAGTCCATATACAGGCATCTATATATTGGTCTTTTCACATAATTTCAATCATGCTGCTCTCAAGTATTATTTCACCCATAACTATTTTTTCCAGTTTTCTTCTAAGGCAATCCATTATCTTCTAAAATGACTACAAACTGAAAAGGGCGGAGTATTGTTTTGTTTTTGTTTTTATTCTTTTTTTGGCAATGTCTTTCAAAATAAGATATTCAAATTCTATTCCTTTTCAAGGGGTCATCCAACTCATGCCTATTTTTAAATACTCAAATGTTCTAGGAAAGGCATTGACCCTTTATATAATTCAAGAAAGAAAAGGTTATTCCTTTGTGTTGCCACAACAACAAAAACCAACAACCCACAGGTAAACAAACCTACAAAACAGATCCAGCTTCCATTTCACAAAAAGATTCCTACTGTAAGAAGCAAGGTTCTTCAAACTGATTCCCCAAATCAGTGACCCACTGTCGAAGACTAATTAAGTTTGATGTAGATATTGAATCTTCTGTATGATGTTACTGGCAGCATTAACAGAGGTGGTTTCCTCCCGGTTCAGACCGGTTCTATAGAACTGGTAGTAACGTGGCGGCCTGGGTCGCTGGAACCAACAGCGACCAAGGACTGCCATGCCCCCAAGCCGGTTTTCTCGGCAGTGCCATAGGCGCCGCCATCTTGTTTTTTGCTTCTGCGCATGCGCATAAGCTTTTTTTAAAGTAGTGCGCATGCGCAGAGGATCATTTCTGGGGAGTCATGCACACGCACGAGCAAAGCGAGTCTGCACGTGCAAAATGTGTACTTCCGTTGTGATGCAAACTGGTGGGGAAGGTAAGTAGAACCCACCCCTGAGCTTTAGCTAGTTTTGGCAATTCAGTGGATTTGATTAGGAATTACAAATTAGTTCAAAAATAAAACTAATGCTTTTGCCAAATTTTGTTTTGTTTTGATTTGTGTGTGTGTGTGTGTGTGTGTGTGTGTGTGTGTGAATCCATTTATACCTATGACCAAATCCAACAAAACCCCCAGAAAGCTTCCTCATAACTAGAATGTCATGACCGTCTTTGGAAAACATTTGATGCACAGATAGTTTTCTTTCTCTGAGTATGCTAGGTAAAACATGAAGAATAAACACTCTGCCCGTTCTCAGCTATGTTAAAGCTGGCTCTCCTGCTGAGAATTGATTGCATTCAATTCTTGATTGATTGTTAAATCATACTAAAAATAACACAAACGACTTATTCTGTGGTGTGATGCTCACATACACATGCACACATACATATCTATACAAATACATGCATGCTGTATTTTAGTTTCTACTTAATTTCCATTTTTTGCTTCTGTGTAACCATAATTCTTCTGGGAAGCCATTTCCTTCTGAGTGCATATTAAAGCAAAGAATGCTTTTGATTTGAACATTATAGACTCCGTCATGCTGAAAGTTCTTCAAACCAAATGCTAACATCTATAAATACACAACTGAATATCTCATATACTTCTCTTTAGTCCATATTTCCTGTCAAGTGCCGGGGGAATAAGGAAACCCAGGCAGTTCAAATTAATATAAAAGTCTATTGCAAGCTTAAGAACTACTAATGGTTAAAAGCAAATTGGCAGTGATAAGAGTCAATAGATTCAAGGTGGGCTGGACTTAGTTCTCTTGTGAGTATGAAGGAACTCGAGACTGATGATGCATTTGATCCCTCCCTCGGTTCAGCCTGGTCATTTCCTACATATCCCAGGTTATTTTCAGAATAACTTGCAGAAAATGCAGACAGTTTGCTGAAGTTTTCAGTTCCTTCCATTCATTCTCATCCTTTTTTGTGCAGATAAACACATGTGGAATGTTTTGGAAATCAATCTTCTGTCTGTATGATGAAATAGTCTCACTATGTTATACAAATTTTTATTTGCTACACTGGTAGAGGTAGAGATTTTTTAAAAAATTATAAATAGGAAATGGTAATACCCCAGGACTGTATGAATTTCCTATTGAGTGGTATAAAACATTTATAGATCTTTTGATGCCAAAACTTTGTCAATTGTATGATATTTGATAAGGAAATTCCATCAACAACATTTAATCAAGCTAAAAACAGGTAAATATCATACTCAGTGTGTGTCCAATCTTGCTGATTAATGTTGATACAAAGATTTTAAGCACTGTTAGCAAATAGATCACAGCAAGTGATATTGTTTGTTATTAAGAATGATCAAGCAAAGTTTATAAAAACTAGGCAAGTTGCAGACATTAGATTAGTTGCAGATTTAATGTAGTTGAATAAAAATAAAGATCAATTTGTAATAGTATTATTGGGTACTGAAAAAGTCTTTCATAATATATATAAATATATAGAGTATGTGTTTGCCATACTAAACAGGTTCCGTTTCCTTTAGAATTTATAAATAGATCAAGATATTGATTTACCATCACTCATGTAATGGTTCACAGCATATTTTCTTTTACTTTCCCACTATTTAGAGGAACTAGACAAAGATACCTACTTTTACCCCTGTTCTTTAATATTTGTGTGCGGCACTTGCTCTTTCTACTAGACAACATAAGGAGATCTACAGACTAGTAGATAACACAGGTAAACACAAATAGGTTTTATATGGCAATGACATTCTTTTACCTATGTCTTAGGTTTATGAAATAAACCTAAATAGTTCATACTTCATACTACTGTACAGATGTTGATACAAATAATAGATGCCTTTTGTAAAAAATATTGTAATATAGCAGGATGCTATATTAACAGGTCCAAATTGGAATCGATGCCGATAGATGAAAATGTGATGACCCATACATTTAAGGAATATCAGTTCAGTATTTGTACCAAATCCATGAAATATCTAGGAAAGTATGTATTGAAAGATTGCCTATAGTTGTAGACTTTGTATGGATAAGTGTAATAAAATCTGGAATCCATTCATACAAAATACAGTAGTTAAAAAAAGAATGACAGTTAGGATTATATAAATGTATCAGAAATTAACATAGACCTACTTGAATATAATTTACATTAGAGAAGCTTAAATAGAATTGTAACTGTTAATTTTTATAATAATATACTTATTTTTTCTTTTTTCTGTTGTATTTTTTAAACTTTTTAAAGTATTTTATGCAGTTTTTCCCTTTGAAAATGTATGCATTGTATTATAATCATTATAATGTATATAATGTTATCATATATATTACAGTATATTATTTAATATTACATTATAATATAACAATATATTATATATTATAATATATAACATACTGTATATAATGTAATGTTATAATCAAAAATGTTTTGTTCCTTTTCTTATTATTATTATTTTTTTATAAAATAGTTTTTATTGAATTATTTACATTTTAAAAAAAACAAAAACACACAAAAGAAAAACATTTACGACATTGACAAGTACAATATAAACATATACAAAACATAAAAAACGCATACAGCTATAAAGCTGTCTATTTCTATAGTTTGTTCTACGGCAAATATATATTTAACATTTAATTTAATGTGGTTTTCGATTTTTGTCTCGTATTTTGCATTGTGTTTTATAAGTGAAACATAGTGGTAGTAAAATTAACCCTAGTATTTATAATAATATAACAATAGTAATATTAGTAGTAGTATAAATGATAATTATAATAATATTACAGGAAAAATAAGGCACAGTTGGTTCAATAATATCATAGTATACATATATAGTAATACAATATAACTATTTTCCCCGTAAATTCTCTAATTCAATTTCTATATGCCTTATTTGGCCTATATTTCTATTTATTACATTGATGTTATTTGTTTTCGTTTTCCGTACCAATTGTAAAATAAATTCCAGATTTCATAGTAGTTGGAGTCTTCCTTTCCTTTCAGTTCCATGGTTAATTTATCTGCTTCGGCACAGTCCAGGATTTTACTAATTACACTGCTTTCATCGGGAATATCGTTTGATTTCCAATTTTGTGCTATCGTTATTCTCACCGCTGCTAGTATATGTAGTATAATGTAATAGTATTTCTTTTGCATTTTTTGATTAATGTTTCCCAATAGGAAAATTTCCGGTTTGATATCTATGTCTTGTTGTGTGATTTCGTTTAACCAGTTTTTGATTGTATTCCAGAAAGTTTTTATTTTTGGACAGGTCCACCACATATGATAGTAAGATCCAGTTTTGTGTTGGCATCTCCAACAATTTGGTGATAGATTTTTATACATTTTTGCCAATCTCGCTGGAGGGAGGTGCCATCTATAGAATACTTTATAATAATTTTCTTTATATGAAACTGATTTTGTCATCTTGTAGTTTTGGTTCCAAATTTTTTCCCATTCATTAATTTGTATCTCATGTCCGAAATTTTTCGTCCAACTTATCATATTTCCTTTTATTATGTCTTTTTGTGTTTTGTTTTTTTGGAGAAATTTATATATTTTAGTTATTGCTTTTGGTTCTTGATCTAGTAAAATTTTATCTAATTCTGATTTGAGTTTTTGTATTCCGTATTTTCTCTTATCGTTTTCTAATCTGTTCTTAATTTGAAAATATGGCCACCAATCAATCTTGATTCCTTCCTGTTCCAGTTTTGCTATAGATTTTATGGCTCCTCCTTCTTCCAGTATTTCTTCATATGTGACCATTTTTTCCAGATTTGTTGTGTTTGGGTGTGTAAAGGCTTCCATACCAGAGAACCAGGGTGGTATTTTGGTGTAGTATTGTTTTTTGATCTTAAGCCAAGTTCCTAAGAGAGAGTCTCTGATTTTATGTCTTTTGAAGTATGAGTGTGTTTTATGTTTATCATCCCAGAGGAATCCATGCCACCCTAAATGTAAATCATAACCTTCTAGTACCAGTAAACGTCTATTTTTAATTTGAATCCAATCCTTTATCCATGTTAAAGCGGATGCTTGATAATATAATTCAAAGTCCGGTAGTCCGAATCCTCCTTGATTCCTATTTTGTTGTAAATATTTTAATTTGATTCTTGGTTTTTTCCCGGCCCATATAAATTTGGTTAGTATTTTATTTAGTTGTTCAAAATATTTTTTTCTCTAATTTGATTGGAATGGTTTGGAATAGGTACAGAATTTGAGGTAATATTGACATTTTAATCGCTGCGATTCTACCATTAGAGAGATTTGTAATTTGTTCCACTTATCTAATTTTTTTTCAATTTGTTTTAAAATTTCCATATAATTTGCTTCTTTTATTGTGGTGCATTTTGCTGACAGATTGATTCCTAGATATTTTATTTTCTTAACAATTTGTAGTTCTAATTTCTTTTCTAGTTCCTTATTTTGTGTGTCTGTCAGGTTTTTGGTTATTATTTTAGTTTTTTGTTTATTGATTTTCAGACCTGCTACTTTCCCGAATTCATTTATTTCTTTTAGTAAAATTGGTCCTGTCTCTAATGGTTCTTCTATGTTGAAAACCAAGTCGTCAGCAAATGCCTGTAATTTATATTCCTGCTCTTTTATCTTAAGTCCTTTTATTTCTTTATTTTCTCTTACTTTTTGTAATAATGATTCCAATGATAATATAAATAGTAGGGGGGAGAGGGGACAGCCTTGTCGAACTCCCTTTTCTATATTGAAATTTTTTGTAGTTTCTCCATTTATAAGAATTTTAGCAGTTTGTTTTGAGTATATTGATTTGATTGTCCTTATGTAATTCTCTCCAAAATTCATTTTATTCAATTGATTTATTATAAAGTCCCAGTTTAGGTTATCAAATGCCTTTTGGGCATCTAAAAATATGAGTGCCATGGATTCCCCTGGGTGCGTCTCGTAGTATTCTAAAATATTTGTAATTGTTCTTATATTGTTTTTAATATGTCTATTTGGTAGGAAGCCATTTTGATCTGAATATATAATTTTGGTAAGCGTTTTTTTTAATCTTTCTGCCATTATAGACGCAAAGATTTTGTAGTCTGAATTTAAGAGCGAGATTGGCCTGTAACTCTGGATCTTATGTTTCATATTGATGTCTTTTGGAATGATTGTTATCAGTGCCTCTGTCCATGAATCTGGGATTGCTCCTTTTGTTAGTACTTCATTGTATGTAATTAGTTGTATATTTTTTAAAATCGTTTGTAATTCTTTGTAGTACTCTGCTGGAATACCATCCGGTCCTGGGGTTTTATTGTTTTTCTGATTCCTAATAGCTTTTTCTAATTCAATTAATGTTATTTCTTCATCCATCTTATCTTTAATATCGTCTGGTAGTTGCACTATATTAGAATTTTTTAAATACTCTTGTATGTTCTGTAGTTGTATAGTATCTTTACTGTATAGCTCTCTATAATATTCTCGTGCTATGTCTTTTTTCCCCTCTATTTCAAACTGCATTTTCCCTAGCGAATCCTCTAATTGTTGTATTGTTTTTTTTTTCCTTTTCTTTTCTTAATCTGTAGGCTAACCATCTGCCTGGTTTGTTAGCATGTTCAAAATAATTCTGTTTGGATGTCTTAATTTTTAATGCAATTTCTTCTTGTGATATCAGATTTATTTTGTGTTTAATTAAATCTTTTTCTTCTTTTATCTCTTTATTTTGTGGCGTCTCTTGTAATTTATGTTCCAATTCCCCTATCTTGTTTTGTAAGTCCTTGATTTGCTTATTTTTATTTTTATTTCTTTTAATAGAGTATGCAATAGTTAATCCTCTTATATATGCTTTCATAGTGTCCCAAATATTTTGTATAGATGTATCCTCGTTCCAATTCTCCTGTAGAAAGAAAGTTAATTCTTTCTCCATATATTGTTTAAATTCTTTTTCTTTTATTGTTTTCTGGTTCATCATCCATCTCCTTCTTACCTTACTCATTCCTCTTATTGTAATTATTATAGGGTTATGGTCCGCCCACGTATTAGGTTCTATTTCTATACTCTCTATTTTGATAGTTGGTTCTATATTTGACCAGACCATATCGAGTCTAGACCAGGATTGATGTGGGTTTGAAAAATATGTATATTGATTCTGTTTCTGGTGTCTTTCTCTCCATATATCTTTTATTTTAAATTCATTCACCATTTCAAAAAAGTTTTTAGGTAGAGTTTTCCTTTCCACATTTTTTTATCCCGTTTTATAATCTTCTTTAACATCTACCACTGCATTGAAATCTCCGATTATACAAATGTTTTCTCTCTCTAATTTAATAATTTGTTGGTATAATTTTTTATAGAATTCTTTTTGTCCATTGTTAGGGGCGTAAATAACTATTAGTGATATTTTAGTTTTGTCTATTGTAATTTCCACTATGAGTATTCTTCCTTCTGTATCTCTATATATTTGTTTGGGGGTTAACCAATTTTTGATATATAGTGCTATTCCTCTTTTCCTTGAATCGGCCAGGGATGTAAAGAGATTACCTATCTTGGGGTATTGTAATAACTTATATTCTTCTTTTTTAATATGAACTTCCTGTAAACATGTAATGTCTGAACCTTGTTTCTGTAGTCTATTGAGTATTTGTCTTCTTTTTATTGGTGAATTAATTCCATTTATGTTAACTGAAAATATTTTAATTTGATTTTGCATCTTATTTTTTACTTGTTGCTCTTGTTAGTCTCGCAGTTTTTACTTCTTTTATTTTCACCCTCCTATCTCCCTCTCTCTCTTGTCTTTTCATTCTCTCCATTTCTTCTATCATTTCTTTTTCTTCCTGGCTTTGTCCCTCTCCCTCTGCACTGCTCTCTCCTTCCTTTTCTAAATGTGTTTCGATAAATTGATCTGCTTCTTCCATTGTTTCTATCTTAATTTTTTTCCCTTTCCACGTCACTAGGATTCCTTCCGGAATCAACCACCTAAAGGGAATTTCTTGCCTTATTAGTTTTGCAGTACAGTATTGTAGGTCTCTTCTCTTTTCTCTTATTCGTTTGGGAATTTGTTTTAATACATTGATTTCTCTTTCCTTATGTAGTATTTGTTCAGTTCTCGTGGTTTTATAAATTTCATCTCTTATTGCTTTTTTTGTGAATCTTACATGTACCTCTCTGGGTAGTTTATGTCTTTTAGCAAAATTTGTTTGTACTCTGTAGATTTCATCTATGTGTCTATTTATTTCCTCTTTTTCTACCTGTAGAGCAACTGCTAATATCTCTACTACCTGTTCACGCAGTTCTTCCTCTTTCACCTCTGGTATGTTTTGGAACCTTAAGTAGAATGCTGATTTCTCCATTTCGAGGAGGGCAATAGCTTCCTCTAATTCTTTGTTTTTTGCTCTTAGTAATTCTTCTGTTTCCTCTATTTTTTTGTCGGTTATGTCTGTTTTTTCCTCTAAATTTTTAATTTGTTGTTCATGTTTTGCTACCACTCCCTGGATTACCTCCATTCTATTGTCTAATTTTTTAATATTTCCCTTGACTTCTTCAAAATTTTCATTGGTCTGTTCTTGATTATTAAATATTGTTTGCTGCATTGTAACCATTGTTTCTTGTTGTGTCATCATAAATTCCTGTATTCTATCTAATGTGGCCTGCATAGTGTATAGTGAAGGTGCTTGTCCTTGTTTTTCAGTGGTTGCCATCTCTGTTATCAGTTTTTGCCCTGTTGCTGAAGGTGTTACCGGAGTTGGTTTCTTAATTGGTTTGGTCACAGTAGTTGTTGTTGACATGATCACTCTGCTGAAAAAGTTATTCCACACTTTCATAAATTTATTACTATCTACTAAGGAAAAGAAGAGGAAAGAGTGGAGTGGAGTAGCAAGTCTAGAGTTTAAAGGAATCAGATGAAAGTCAAAAATTCATTAAAGTACAATAAGGGAGAGTGTTGGAGAGTATTGTTCGTGTTTTGAGATAGGGAGATAGAAAAGAAGGATTAATTCTTAATCATTTGAATATCAATTTTCTATTTTGTAGATTTCTATTAAGAGCTTATTATTATTATTATTATTATTGCTATTTATCTTTTCATTATATAAATAAAAGAAAAAAATATTTGCTAACAATTTCTATCTTTGTTAATTCACAATCTAAACAGTTTAAGTAGTTTAATATTCAATAATAGAAAATAATAGAAAAAGAAGAAAGAAGAAAAAAAGAAAGAGGCGAAAGAAAATGTCTATAAATATATATATATATAAATTCACTTAATTCAATTTCTTAATTTAAATTATTGATGATACCTCTTAAAATCTTATTTCTTATTTCTTACTTTCTAATATGTACTAATAACCGTAGTATTTAATTACTTAGATATCCACATATACTAATCTTAACTTTAATAACTTTAGTAACTAAATGTTAGAGTTTAACCATCAAAATATTATTAATTATAGATTTGCTCAATATATACGTTAAAGTTTTCAAGTTGATTGGGTATCATATGCTGTATCTTACAAATGTCTCTCTGGGGGTGGTGTCTTCAATCTTCTTTTCCTGTTTCACAGTCTATTCAAGATGTCTGCGCTCTAGAGGATTGCTTTGTCACAGTTCTCTCTCCTTTCCTCCCCCTCTTTAATTTCAAAGTATTTCCAATATGATCTTCTCGTGAGTCCCTTTTTTACCCTCAACTGTTTTTCCGGTAGTCCCGTAGTTCTTTCTGGGTTATATCCCTTTAAAGCAGTCTATTGATTTAGTTTTATTTGTCTCACCTTCGCTCCTTTCCGCTAAGGCGCCGCTAGGTTCTTTTTTTTTGGAGACTCAATTGTCTTTTGGGGGTGCCGATCGTTCTCTTCTCTTAAGGAATATTCTCCGAAAATCAAAACTGTAATCCAATTTGTCTGATATTTCCAATGATCTGCGAATATTTTGCCATTCCTCTATCTCTCCCTTCCTTGCTGTATGCTCAGGCGGCCATACCTCTGGACCAGCGTGGTTTGCTGGTTTCTTCTTCGCTCCGATTTGGGGTTTCCATCTGCTTCAGCGGGGGTTTGCGCTTCCTCCCGTCCTCGCACGATGATCCCCTTCCTCGCGCTAGCCCCTGCAAGGCTCCACGCTGCGGATTTTCGGCAGTCCGAACGAAGAAACTCGAGCTAAGTTGCAGCAGTTTGCTTCTTAGCTTCGCTCCGCCATGGCCCCGCCCCCGGAAGTCCTCTTTTCTTATTATTTTAAAAGCAGTTAAAATAAATTTTTAAAAAGCCACATACAAAGTTTACTAGGTAACTTCAAGACAATCAGTAAACAGAAGTAAAAATGGGTGAAGAAACATTTAACCTGTTTGAACTCATTAACCAAACTACAATATACTAGGTCAAAAACGTCAGATATATTTATTTTATTTTATTTTATTTTATTTTATTTTATTTTATTTTATTTTATTTTATTTTATTTTATTATTTTATTTTATTTTATTTTATTTTATTTTATTTTATTTTATTTTATTATTTTATTATTTTATTATTTTATTTTATTTTATTATTTTATTTTATTTTATTTTATTATTTTATTTTATTTTATTTTATTTTATTTTATTTTATTTTATTTTATTTTATTATTTTATTTTATTTTATTTTAATTTTATTTTATTTTATTTTATTTTATTTTATTTTATTTTATTTTATTTTATTTTATTTTATTTTATTTTTTTATTATTTTATTTTATT
The DNA here is from genome assembly GCA_023053685.1 of Diadophis punctatus similis. Taxonomy (NCBI): domain Eukaryota; kingdom Metazoa; phylum Chordata; class Lepidosauria; order Squamata; family Dipsadidae; genus Diadophis; species Diadophis punctatus. The sequence goes on along the minus strand of JALIGW010000003.1, from coordinate 86,636,909 downwards.
TTATTTTATTTTATTTATTTATTTGTCAAACATGTACAGGATAGTAGTAGTTTGTATAAACATAAGTAAAAAACATAAGTAAAAAAAAAACCCATCGGTCTCCGAGTCCAATTCAAGGTGTTGATCACCATCTTTAAAGCCCTTCATGGCTTAGGACCAGGATATCTTCGGGACCGCATTCTGCCTCATACTTCCCTCCGACCGGTTAGGGCCCACAGAGTTGGCCTCCTCCAGGTCCCGTCGGCCAAGCAATGCTGGCTGGCGGGCCCTAGGGGGAGAGCCTTCTCTGTGGCCGGCCCCGTGCTCTGGAACCAACTACCCCCAGAGACCCGGACCATCCCCACTCTGCTGGCCTTCCGAAAAGCCGTTAAAACATGGCTTTTCCTGCAGGTAGGGGGGAACAGCTTAATCCACCTGAGATCACCCCCCAAGTATATATGATGTTGAATGGATGTTGTTGTTTTAATACTGTTTTAAAAAATGTGTACTCGTTTTTTTAATTATGTGTATTTTGATTATTCTTGTATTTTTCCCTGTTGTACGCCACCCTGAGTCCTTCGGGGGGTTGGGCGGCATATAAGAATAACAAAATAAATAAATAAATAAATAAAATAAAAAGTAATGATAAAAGAGGACAATAGGACAGTAGGACAGGGACGGTAGGCACAGTGGTGCGCTTAGGCACGCCCCTTATAGACCTCTTAGAAACGGGGAGAGGTCGACTGTAGACAGTCTAAGGTTAAAGTTTTTGGGGTTTGGGGAAGAAACCCCAGTTTCAGGTAGTGCATTCCAGGCATTGATCACTCTGTTGCTGAAGTCGTATTTTCTGCAGTCGAGTTTGGAACAGTTTACATTTAGTTTGAATCTATTACGTGCTTGTGTATTGCTGTGGTTGAAGCTGAAGTAGTCATTAACAGGAAGGACATTTTGGTATATGATTTTATGAACTACATTTAGATCAGATCGGAGGCGACGTAGTTGTAAATTGTCTAATCCCAGTATTTCAAGTCTGGTGGAATAAGGTATTTTGTTGTGAGCGGAGGAGTGAAGGACTCTTCTTGTGAAATATTTCTGGACTCTCTCGATTGTATTTATGTCTGAGATGCAGTGCAGGTTCCAGACAGGTGAGCTGTATTCCAGAATTGGTCTAACAAATGTTTTGTATGCTCTGTTTAGCAGTGTAATGTTGCCAGAGAAGTATATATGAGTTACTAAACTAGCTAAAAGCCAAATGTTTTCAACCAAGCAAGTGTATTGTTAGTTCATTTTTCCCCTGGTTGACAGAGAGAGAGAAAGAGGTCATAATGTGGTTCGCCTTTATTGACTTAAAGAATATACAGCTACCCTGGTATACAATAGAAGGCTATCACTGACAAAGCAACAAAGGTATTTTGAAAGACTGTGCCATGCATTTGCATTTGCTTTTTGTCTCCCTCCCTGGCCCACCTCCCCTGGTTTTCAGTGGAAATTTGTAAAAAGCTGTAGCAAGAAAGCTGCTTAGTCAGGAAACTGAAAGAAAAATTATCTTCAAACTTGTCAGCCGTAGGAGAGCTCAATTAAAGTGAATTGATGTGTCTTTGAAATATATACCATTCCCTGGTTATTGCTTCTCTGAGGTTCCTGCTAGGTCAATACAGCAGGTATGAAAAAATCATGCTGTTTTGCCCCAAACTCCCCAACCTGAGTCCCAAAACACAAATCCCCCATATGCTAAATGCATTGATTTATTTTAAATGAAAACAGGGATATAGCATTGCCATACTCAGATGCTCAAATTCATCTCATCCCTGATTAACACAGGTATTGATTCAAACTCTCACACCAGGGAATGGAAACGCAGAACTTTTTATCTTCTCTCTCAAAACCTTCATTGCCACAATGCACATTTAATCATCCAAGTTACGGGGAAAGTGGATGCGGGTGTAGAGCCACAAAAGAGGAGGAAGGTCTTCTTTTATATAAACCTGTAGATCTCGTGGTTCGGTAAAAAACAATTCAATAGGGCTGCACATTCCTGCTAAGCTTTGTACAGAAGCATTGTACAAAGAAGTTTCAATCCAACCTGTGAGATGTCTTTGGCAACCTTAACTCAGCAATCAAACAGTCAAGAAGAGAGCCTGGGAATATATATTACAGTCGATATGGTGCTGCTTCTCTTTCCTGCCCAAAAAAGCAACCAGTGCTTTTTTCCCCACGTGACCTCCCTATGTGGCTCACTCATAGTAGAAATATTGTCAGATTACAAGCAGCAGAAATCCACACAAAAGCAACCAGCCCACCAGCAAGAAGGAAGTATAACATACTATGATGCCAGACAGCATGAGAGAAACCTACTTATATCAAGAGAGACAGTAGACCCGTGAGGGCAAACCTATGGCACGCGTGCCACTGGTGGCACACAGAGCCATATCTGAGGGCATGCGAGGCGTTGCCCTATGTCAGCTCCAGCATGCTGGTCAGCTGATTTTTGGCGTTCCGGAGGGTGGGGGAGGCTGTTTTTGCCCTCCTCAGGCTTCAGCAAAGCCTCTGGAGCCTGTGGATGGTGAAAAACGGACCCAACGGCCCAACCGGAAGTTCATTTCTGAAAACGGCCTCCCCGCTGCCCAACGGGCCTACCGGAAGTCCGGAGGCTTCAGTGAGGTCTGCGCACATGCGCAGGGGGGCAGCATGGGGGGTTGTGCGCACATGCATGGGGGAAGGGCATTGTGTTATGGGTGTGGGCACACATGCGCACGCTACCGCGCTCATGCACACCCTTTTGGCACCCGAGCAAAAAAAGGTTCGCCATCACTGCAGTAGACCATCTAATCCAATAATACACTGAAAGCGTTCAATCTGCAGGATAATCTTCTCAAGTCAAATGTATCTCACTGATGCCATATAGCAGAAATAAAATAGTCCCTCAAGATTGCCTACATGAGATTGTGGTAGCTATCAGGGGTGGGTTCCACTTCTCTACCGGTTCGCATCACAACTGTAGTGCTCATTTTGCGTGCGTGCGCACACCCATCACATCGTGCAAATTACCCTCTGCACATGCGTAGAAGCCTCTGTGCATGCTCAGAGGGTTCTTTGCCGGCCGCGGCGACCGGAGAACTGGTTCGGGGGTGTGGAGAGCTGGTCATTGCTGCCAGTTTGGCGACGGGGTAGAAATTTCCGCCACCGGTACATGAGAACCAGTCCGAACCGGCAGCAACCCACCACTGGTAGCTATCCAGAGTTTTCAGAGAGAAAGAAAATTCTTCCAGCCCTACATGGAGTTTCTGGCAACTACAGTAAAGGTGGAACTTTCTTCAGGTATAATGTATGCTCAACCTCCAGGTTAGATCTCATATAGCTAGTCATTGTTAGATTCAGCAGAGAGCAAAAAAAAATAACTATAATGTGAAATTCCTTCCCCCCCCCTTTGATGTTATTTACAAGCAATTATTTCATATTATTCCCAGCTGTTGCACTTCAATAAACATATGGTTAACACAAAAGAGTTTCCTTCTGTGTAATTTCCATAAAACCAGGATCTGCAGTTAGCTTGCACATTCACCCTTTAGACCTGCCATTATCACTCTGACCCCTACAGATCAGAATTAATAGAACCATTACCTCCAGAACTATAGACGCCATTCCCTGTGCCAGCAGGGTTTCGATAATAATAGAAATGTAAGACACAATTATATCACGAAACTACGCATTACATGCCCCCAGCATCAGTCCTACACAGTTGTAGGCCTTTGACTTATCTTGGTAAAGTTCTGGAACAAACTGTGCTTATTAAAGCCCACCAGGAAAGCAAACTCTATAGTCTAATTAGGTCCCCTGAGCTTATTGGATGGCTTTACAGCTGGAGAATTAAAAGAAAATAACTTCAAGTATGATATAGACTACAATTACCTATAATTACATCTGTTTTGCTGTAATAGATATGGAACAGCATACTGATTAGCCTGGAAGCAAAGGTGCAATGCCTGGAGATCTTGGGCCCTCTTCAACTCCTCAAAATTTGTCATAAATAATATTTTTAATGAGGCACAAGAAGGAATTTACTAAAAGCATTAAATGCTGCATTTGCTTGATTGGAATTAAATTGAATTTAAATATAAACTTAATTTTGATCCAGACTGCATCCAATTTTGGAGCGCAGTCTTCCCCTAACACATAATTAAAATGCCAAGTGCATCCAAGCCCCCTGCCATGCAAAGCTATGCATCTCTGTTGTAAGCAGTCCCCTTACAAGATGCTCTCCAAACAATGCATTTTCTCCTGTTGGTGGAAAAGAAAATTAGAAGATGTCGAATTTATTCCATTTGAGCTTGAATATTTGCTTTGATTGAATATTTGCTTTGAAGCCTCTGGATTGGGAAGGACCACGTATGTGCACCAAGATCCTAAAACTATTCCCATCTCAGCAACAGAGAAGTTGCTTCTGATTATAGCTGAAACTTATTTTTCAAAACCGAGGTTAGCTTTATAGAACAGTGGCTCAAATAAGGATGGCAGCTCAGCACAGTTCTGTTCCATGTCAGATAAACATCTCGTGAATATTCTCTACTCAGTATTTTATTGCTATAGTTTTAAGGAGCCATCCTGTGGCATTACTGATGTTTATTAAGTCAAAGACATTATCTTCTATGCAACCATCCCATTGTTGATATTCAGAATAACTGCTTTCTATTATGTGCTTCAAATTCTTTGATTTTTTAGCCTCGGGGCAGATTTCAGCCCCATGTTCTAGGCAGCCCTCTGATGAGGGTTTGGGACTAAAGACTGTCACAGATTTCTTTTGTGCAAGCAACATCTTTAGTAATTCTGTTTAAAAGCCAGGTATGTCTATTGGTGTATATGTGTATATGTGTAATTCTGAAGTTGGAATAACATTAATTTATCAAAACAAAATTCTTTTAGCCTGGGGGTGGTATTCAATGATAACAATAGGCTCTGTGGGGAAAAATAAGAGGGCTGTATTTGCTGCCTTTATTTCATGAAGGAAAAAAAGGGATTGCAATCTAAACAAACCAACAAACACATTTCAAATTCTGAAACCTGACCAGACAAAAGAATAATCATTTCCCTTTTAGATTTAGAAAAAAAGGCTTCTTTTCTAACTCTAACAACAACATTTTTCTCCATTTCCTTATAGCTGCCTTTGATTTATATTCCTGTCTTTTTAAGGTTATTATGTGGACAATTTTTTATCCATTTGTCAGTGCATATGCATTTTTCAGCTGTCCTTCTCATCACTTTCACATCATTTTTCTATTCCAGATTCTAGGGTTATATCTGTTATTCCATTTTATGTATAATTCTAATTATTTTTATCCATATACCTTCCTGTCACCTCCATTTTTAACTGATAATTTAATGCAATGTTTAATGGGCTTCAATTCCTGCTTTTCTGCTTGAATCTTTGTTCTGTGATTCCATTCTCTTCTTATTCTGCATTACGTCCTTTTCCCAAATTTTACTTTTTCGTGAGCATCAGCAGTTGCTGTGAGACTTTGCCTTTAACAATATTTTTGTTGTTGTTCAACTATATCTTCTCCATATTTAACTGTCTTGCATTTTTTACGGTTGCAAATTGTCATTACTATAAATTGAGAATGTTATCTATTATTTTCTAGCTGACTCCCTTGTTTTGTTCTTTCTTTTTCATCCAGATGTATAGGTTTCTATCTTTAAATATCTTTTTCTCTTGTATGATACCAATACCAAACCAGCTGTAACGGGAACTCATACACAGCCTTTCCAATTATTGGTCTTGGAAAACTTCTCTCCTGTACTGCACAAGCAACTTGCTTTATTCTTCCTGAATTTATAAGCATCTCCCATTCCTAAAGAAAGTTTGAGTAGCTGCAAGATCATCACCATTGTTCAGGATTTGTCCTAATATGCTTTATAAGTCTTGCTGATCCAGCACCATAGTGAAAATAATATTTTGTGGCTCCTTTGTATATATTTTCAAAATTCAGTCTTCCTTTCCAACCAGCCACGTAGCAGCTGATCTTCTTCAAAAATTGAAAGACTTTTGCAAACCATCACACACACTCTTCTTCTTAGTGTTTACTGGATCCCCTTGTATTTGTACTGCACTCATCTAGGTTTTATAATGAAGCTATCAAATCATGAAGTGACATGCTTTTGATTCTCAACTGACTTGTTGCAGAGCCCAATATTGATTGGGATTGAAAATAAGTGACCATCTGAAGATTATCCTGCTAGCTTCCATGCTTAAAAGAATATTGGTGACCGAGTCTTTATTTTTATTTTATTTATTTATTTTGTCAAGTACGTGTTAGTAATATACATAGATATAACATTGTTTATATACATAAGATGGTTACTGATAAGAGGGAACATTAGGACAGGGACGGTAGGCACGCTGGTGCACTTATGCACGCCCCTGTTCTTAATTTAGCACCATAACCACCATACTAGCTCTGTGGAAACCACCAGGCACATGCAGACAGATATATATGGACAAATGTATGAATCTGTTTGGGAAAGAGATACGCAATGCTTTTTTTAAAAAATGATGCGAAGTGAAAGGGCTGATATTATTTAATAGAATGTTGGAAGCAGACAGGAAAGAGATGGAATCCGGTTGCAAATCTGAAGCAGAAAACATAAGAAAGGCTTTGCTTTCATTCTCTGTGCTCAATTTCCTGGTTTACTTTGGCACAGAAATGATGAGTAGGCTAAATGGTTGCCTGTGAGCTTAAGATTTACAAATGTAGATAACACCAAGTACACCCCCAATTATAGATAGCAATAGGAAAGTAGAGAAAACACAGGTTGAATTTAAAGTATCTTGAAAACAGAATGGATGCTGAGGTAGCAGAGCTATTAGGAACTTACCCATGTGTTCAGTACCTGATCATACAATGGACATACTCCAACAATCTTTTTTTTTCTGGCATGACCTTATGAAGTTGCCTTCATCTCATCCACAACTCATACCAAGGTCAACTTAATATTGTTAGAAAACGTTCCAATTGGTATATATACATACATACACACACACACTACCCTATATCTCAGTGGTGAAATCCAATTTTTTTTACTACCGGTTCTATGGCTGTGGCTTGGTGGGCGTGGTGTGGCTTGGTGTGGCTTGGTGGGGGAAGGATACTGCAAAATCCCCATTTCCTCCCCACTCCTGGGGGAAGGATATTGCAAAATCTCCATTCCCACCCCACTCTGGGGCCAGCCAGAGGTGGTATTTGCCGGTTCTCCGAACTACTCAAAATTTCTGCTACCGGTTCTCCGAACTACTCAAAATTTCCACTACTGGTTCTCCAGAACCTGCTGGATTTCACCCCGCTATGTCTCCAGAAACTAAAATTTAGACCCTCTTTTTTCCTATTTTGGTGTCGACGTGCAAATCATTTATTTACTAGTGGAAAAGCATGTTTACAATTGTATTTTCACCATGATTGGCTTCTCCAAGTACAGTCAGTGACAACTATTCCCATGAAATCCAGTCTGACATGTATAGTTTGCTATTTTTAAAGGAGGCTCTGGATATATTTTTTTAAAATGCATAAATATCCCATATAATGGGATACTGTAAGTAATGGAGAAAAAGGTTTCCAGCTTTTTAAAATAAGCAAAAATCCTTAAGAGGTTTTTTTTTAATGTCCTAATATGAACAGGCAATATTACACTAATTAATGCATTGATGAGTGATTCCTTTAACATTATACTGCTAAAATAATAATACAGAGATACCTCATAGAGGTACATTAGCAGTCCATGCACTCTTGCAGATATTTACCCATAAACTGTCCCAGTTCCACATTAAATGGTGAATTTAAAATAAACAGATATTTAAAATAAACTTGCATTTAAATGTCCTTTCAAAATATCTGTGTCAGGGTTAAAATTGCCCTCAGGTTGAACCAGTTTGGGAAAGAAAGCAGATGTTGCCTGATGCCAAAAAGATATAAGAGAAGGAACGTGAGTGATCTTTCTGGGGAAAGGGAAGGCATTTCATAGCCACAATGCCATTATTAAAGAGGCCTCTTTGATCCTAGCCACCTGCTGTACACCTTTCCTTGATGTGACAATGAAGAAAGCTTAGAGTGCAGAGAAGGATGTGTATGTAGCTTAAGAGGTTCTTATTTGGTGTAAAGATAATATACACAGAAATATCATCATAAATACGCACAGGCATGATTTCTTCATAGTTAATATTCCTATAAATTCTCTGAAAATATTGGCAGCCAAGTGTGAGTTGAGATTCAAATTTGTGTTCATAAACAGGGGACACTGCGTGCCATTATCTGTTGCCATCTGCAATTTAAGAATAATTATTTTTGCCTACCATTGCTACAGTTGGAAGTCTGAAAATGGATTGCTTTGGCCATGTGTGGTGAGTTATCTAAATTGCCAAATGAATGTAAAGGAGGACTATATCACTTGGCTACATCACAGAGAAAGGACAATATAAATTTACTTACTGAAAAATAAGTACTGCTCTCTCTGTGTTATACTTAGCCAGTCAAGTTAGTATTGATAAGGATAAGTGCAATCCATTTTCATATAGATTAGTTCATATGTTAGTTGCATTCTGTCATTATTGGGGTTGCACCAATCGTATGGTAATTCATGTTGAAGGAAAAGTAAACTTCACAAGAACAGGCTAAAGTGAAGATATCTTCCACGTTTGTTCCATAGAAGTTGTAAGTTGTATCCAGAATAACCATTCCAAGAAAAAGGAGAAAGGCAACCAAATTCCAAAAATATAATATAAATTCTGGAAGTATAATATTTGATCTGGACTTTACACAATTCCACAATTCACTGGATTTCTTTTTAAATACTTCTTATAACAACCAAGGATATTCCCCCTTTTTTTTCTCTAGAGGAAACCAGGCTATTTTATTTGGCTCTAGAAGTAAACGAGAACATAGCACTATTGCCTTTAAGTATGTCAGCCTTGTGAAGAAGTCCATATTAGAATCATACTTAGAGATACTTACTCTAACTTTATTGTACGGTTACTTTAACGGAATCTTGCAAGTCTGAAAGTACATCTGTTCCCTCCACCACCACCCATTGCCTTTACAATCCAATCCAAACTAGGAAGGGTTCCTTCTGTGAGGTTTTCCATGTCCCCGTTCCTTCTGTGGTCTCAGCTGCCTCTTGTCTGACCTTGCCTACTTTGCAGATCTTTCATCTGTCTCGCAAGGTCATTTTCACATGCCATTACAATCTAAGACAAAATAAGGACAGATCTATTATCAGGGTTCTTCTACCTCCCAACATTACAAGGCAGATCTGCTGTCTCATATGTAGCCAAAGATAATGAAAGTATGAAATTCGGCTGCCACCTTGGGAACTTTGAAACAAATGCTGCACTTTGCTCCCTGTCAAGAACACACATTTCTCCCTTTCCCCCCTAGCAAGCATCTTTGTTTTGAAATTTCAAGTCAGCTTTGCCTTCGCAACCTTGCATTGTTCAGCAAGGAACATTTACATTTTGATTAAGGGTCAAGATGCATCCAAGCTTCCTCGACAATGTTGCCAGATATATGAAACACGACCCAGCTTTGTGAAGAAGGGAAGCATGAAGACAGGGTAAAGGAAGATGGCTAATTTGTATATGTCACTGCAGATTAGTGAAGCTACATTTTTGCTGGGTTTCTTTTCCAGACAGTTGTTTTGGTTTGTAATTTGTCAAGTTTCTTATCAGGTAGATTGACTTTAGTGCAATGTTTCATTATTTAAAAAAATGTTTCCTGATTGGGATTATGAAACAGTCCTGTCATCTTATCATTGTCATGCTTATTTTTTTAAAAAAAAATCGTACAGTTCAGAAAACTAAATTGGAACTGACAAGCAGGGCAATTCTATTTCTCCAGCTCTGATTTCAGAAGTTCCAACATTGTCAATGTTCAACTGGCAGAGAAGATTTTCTTACTTCTTTTGCTGATTTCCATTCCATGGGAGGGAAATAATGTAAATCAGTATTTTTCAAACTTGGTGACTTTAAAATATTTGGACTTCAGCTCACAGATTTCCCTAGCCAGTAGCTACAAAAGGGCTACCATAAATTTTCCTTTTGCATTGCCTATGCATAATGGAAAGGAAGTCCACTGTCTTAATATTTACTGGAAAATAGATGTGAGGACAATCTTATTGGTATTTCCATGCATTTTTAAAAGCTCCATTTTGACCCTTTGTTGTTGTTAGTCGTGAAGTCGTGTCCGACCCATCACAACCCCATGGACAATGTTCCTCCAGGCTTTCCTGTCCTCTACCATCCCCTGGAGTCCATTTAAGCTCACACCGATTGCGTCAGTGACTCCATCCAGCCACCTCTTTCTCTGTCGTCCCCTTCTTCCTTTGCCCTCAATTGTTCCCAGCATTAGGCTCTTCTCCAGTGAGTCCTTCCTTCTCTTTAGGTGGCCAAAGTATTTGAGTTTCATCTTCAGGATCTGGCCTTCTAAAGAGCAGTCAGGGTTGATCTCCTCTAGGACTGACCGGTTTGATCACCTTGCAGTCCAAGAGACTCGCAGGAGTCTTCTCCAGCACCATAGTTCAAAGGCCTCAATTCTTTGGTGCTCAGCCTTCCTTATGGTCCAACTTTCACAGCCATACATTGCAACTTTTAACCCTTAACTACATAGAATAATACTGATCAATCTTTGCATTATATTTAGAAAGAGCCCATTCATAAACAGAGAGCAAAGCATATCATTAATCCAATATTATAAATCTGGGATGGGACTATCTTTCTACCAGGAAATAGTAAATCCATAATTTTTCATATATATATATATATATATATATATATATATATATATATATATATATATATATATATAGATAGATAGATAGATAGATAGATAGATAGATAGATAGATAGATAGATAGATAGATAGATAGATAGATAGATAGATAGATAGATAGATAGATAGATAGATAGATAGATAGATAGATAGATAGATAGACAGACAGACAGACAGACAGACAGACAGACAGACAGACAGACAGACAGACAGATATAGATATAGATATAGATATAGATATAGATATAGATATAGATATAGATATAGATATAGATATAGATATAGATATAGATATTTCTGACATTTAATTACAAAATAGATCAACATATTTAAACAATGTTACACTTCCCAAAACAATATTAACAAACATATGGATATTAAACTACTATTGGCTAAAAGTGGGGAAAATAATATTAGATGTGCAAATGTCCCCTATATCATTTTACACTTCCAATACAATAAAATAAACAACCAACAATTTTTTCTCTGACGTATCCAGTAAATATGAGTGAGGTGGGATGTTGTTCTAATTTAACAATAAACTTACTATGTTATTTAAATTCTTTCGTAAAATCAGATATTCCAACTCTTTATTCCAAATTTCTTGCAAGTGATGTGCATTTTAACATCTTTCTTTAATTGTCTATAAAATTACAGTAGATGTAGAGCTACAATAGAATAATCCCAAACACATTTCAGTAGTAATATTAACTTAGGTGTTTCAAATGTTTCTAATAAGTCTGGAATAAATTGAGAAATCAAAAGGTGTTTTTTTTATTAAATATACTAACGTTTTGCAGTTTTGGAGAATCCCATTTCCTCTTGCAAAAAAATCAAATGTTTTAAAAAACTTGATTGGTGAGAAGGTGATCTAGAATATCAATACCCCTATTATCCAGTATGTTTTATTTTATATAAAAAAGTATTACTTGCAATTTTCAAGCAAGAGTTATCCAAAAATACCATTATTATGCACATAAAGTTTCAGTTTCAGTTTATTACCGGTACAATCAATGCTCTATTTCCATCTCAGCATCTTGCAAATATGCCTTGCAGCCTTTAATGTTGGAAATGTAATAGAATTATGAAATAGGGTCCAAGCTTCTTTCATAATACCAGAGAGGCTGAGATAATAACAACTCCTTTAATCTAGGGTTACCTCCACGTTCCCAGTTCTGAGTCTGTACAAGATTTCAGAGTAGAATGAACCACAGGATCAGCTACAGAATCTGCTTTCATTACCATAATCTGATTAAAGCAATTTTACAGTGTCATGCCATAAGTTCCAGGCTTGAGTAAGACATCACAACCCATGTAAAGAGAGGCCAGGCTTGTTTCACAATGCCCCCAACAATCTGGGTCCTCATTTTACTGATCCTGGAAGGATGGAAGGCTGAGTCAACCTTGAGCTGGTCAGAATTGAACTCCTGCAAAGCATATTTGGCAGTCATCATAAATAATAATAATAATAATAATAATAATAATAATAATAATAATAATAATAATAATAATAATAATAATAATAATAATAATAATAATAATAATAATAATAATAATAATAATAATAACAACAACAACAACAACAACAACAATAATAATAATAATAATAATTTATTGTCATTGTACGTATATACACAGTACACCCATACAACGAAATTCGCATAACGCTTCAAGACCAGTCCCAACACACATAGCAATCCCCACCCGCCATGAATTCCCCACCCTAAACCACTCAAACATCCATACAACAGACCAAGTAATACTATCCAACAGCTCACTGATGGTGACCCTTCAATTCATTATTCAGTGCAATTATAGCTCTAGGATAAAAACTATTCAAAAAGCATGCAGTCCGAGTTTTAATTGTTCTGTATCTTCTGCCAGAAGGCAACAGTTCAAAAAGATTGTAAGCAGGATGAGAAGAGTCTCTGAGAATATTAGTCTGCAATACTGCATTCTAACCACTGCACCACCACAGCTCTTATTCAAGAGCTTTATCTTTAATATCAATTAGATTTGGCAAATACAAAATGCATACCCATAAGAGTATACGGCTTTCAGTTTATCTGATCAAATTCTAGAAGTGTCTAAGAGCTAAATATATTTAAATATGTTTGAGCTGATGATTTAAATAGGTTGGTGCTAAACAATATTTTGCTATTATTTACTATTAGAAATAAGTTGATACTGGTATAATTTTACTGTATTCTATTCTATGATTTTTGTTATGTGAATGGTAAATGCTATTATGTTCCATTGTACTTTACTGCAGTTATTACATTTATTATTATCAAAGGGTTTTAAAAGACCTTTGAGATCATTTAATCCATTTTCCTTCTCATCGCAATATTATGCATTGAATTAATTTATTAGATTACCGTATTTTTCGGAGTATAAGATGCACCTTTTTACCCCCAAAAAGAGGGTGAAAACTTGGGTGTGTCTTATACACCGAATGTAACCCCACCCAGCCACCCCCACCCTTTGGCCTCTGCCTGCCAGAAATTTACCTCTTTGCAGCAAACAGGGCAAAGCACAAGAAGAGCACAAGAAGAGATAATCTGCCTCCCGACCTACAGTTGACTGAGGCTTGCAAGCCACTTGATAAAGTGAAACTGAAACTAAGGTGGCTGTGATGAGACATATTGCTGGGAGATAAACTGCTGGCAATATTAGACTGCTAAAATTGCAAGAAGGCAAGCTAGAGCTGCTGTGGCTCAAGAGATAGAGCTCTTGCCTCACAATCAGGAGGTTGTGAGTTCTATCCTAGGTACAGGCAGATTCTGTTAATATGTTATTTTGTTAAATGTTTGTAGAGTGTTCAAATTATTAGACTTATTTTTAAAGACTGTTTTATTATTGTTCTAGACAACTTAACAAAATGAAGACGCTTTTTAAAATAAATGCTTGCTCTGAAGAGGCCCAGTGCTATTGTATCTTCTTTTAAATAGCAGAGAATACTTCCAGAAAGCCACATCAATTTTAAAGATCTGTAAAAGTATAATCTGATATGTCCTGTTTTAGTATTAAGTATTAGTATTAAGTATTAGTATTAAAAGAAGGCAGCTGAGAAACCCTGACTTAGTCATGTTTGGAGTAGATGTATTTAAATAATTAGGAGGAGTTAGTGTGATTACATGTAAGAAAACTTTCTGGGATTAATATACTGCCATAATGTACATTTCTCCAATTCTTTGCCATTTCTATGGGTCAGGCACACATGCACAGAAATACACAGCAAACAGTGTATATCATCTGTACTGTTTGCTGTTTGCTGTTTGGCAAATTGCTGGGAGGCAGAGGCATTTTTTCCTTGTTTTCCTCCCCCAAAACTAAGGTGTGTCTTATACTTTGGTGCGTCTTATACTCCGAAAAATACAGTAAATAACTATGATGCTGTGATCCTGTAGCCATTGGGATTTATTCCCAGGAAAAGATCTAGTAATGTTCAGACTCAGACAGAAAACACTTTTTCCTCTTCCTTGTTCTAATTTTTGATGTACATTATCAGTTGATAAATTTGCAAAAAGCTAGTAGATTTCCTATTGCATTTTATTATTAAAACTCATTGCATATTTATTAAGACATAGGGTAAGTCAAAAGAGACTGGATAAAATTGGAAACTTTCATAAAGTTAGCAATTTGCAGATTCACAGGAAATCATAGATCTTACACCTATGTCAGCCAGCTTGAGTTCACCTCAAGGCATCACCTCACTGTCTAAGCTGGAAAAAATCTTTCACACATTCCAGTCACTGGCAACCTCTTCCAGAGATTAGAATTGCCAGATAAAACTTCACAACAGAGACAAAGCAAAGTGTGTGTGGTGAGGTGGAATTGTGTTCCTTTAATCTGTCTTTATGAAATAATCAACTTGGTAATTATAGGAGAAACTGTTGAGGAAACTATCTATGAAACATTTCTAATATTTATAGAATGGATTGCTACCCTCCTTAGTTTCTTGAGTCATTATAATTCCCATTTGTTGCTCTTATTACAGTACTACAGTTAGAAGAAGAAAACGTGGGAATTTACATTGGTTAAAAAATATTTAAAAAGCACAAATTAGCTCTGTGATTAAGCAGGCATCTGATAACATTACTTATTCATAACATTTCTGTCAAAATATTTTGCCTAAAAATTCAGTGATGGTAGATTGAATGATTAAATTGCTGCATTGGAGAGAGAGGGAGGGAGGGTGGAAGAGAGAAGGGGGAGGGAGGGAGGGAGGGAGGGAGGGAGGGAGGAAGGAAGGAAGGAAGGAAGGAAGGAAGGAAGGAAGGAAGGAAGGAAGGAAGGAAGGAAGGAAGGAAGGAAGGAAGGAAGGAAGGCAGCCAAGGAGCACTATTGAAAGAAGCAGAAGAGAAGGTGCAGCCTCAAAGCCTTCCCTAACCCAAAAAAAGATTTGCATCTACTTCATACAGATAGTTTTTGCATTAGATTAATACAATTTTATCACATATAGATGCTATTCACTTTTATACAGCATTTTGCAATCTGTTTTGCAATTTCTTTAAAATGTTCTTCTCCTGTGAAAGAGGCTTCTGAATTTCTACAAATTTTAAGGATGCTTCAGATTTTTTAAGGCACTTCTCTATTATTCACAGTGTCACGTGTTCTTTTGTCCTACACATCTTTTTATTATCCCAAAGTCTCCAGGGATGCCACTACATTCCACTGTATCAAAGCTAAATGGAAGGAATACTCTCATATATGCCACCCATATATATTGCAAATGTATTAGTAACTTCAATAGTCATTTTTTCATTGGGCACACCAGATACATAGTTACAATCCTATTCACCAATCCATCAAGCATCAAGTATAGGTCTGTATAAAATGCCAAGCTTTTCCCAGGGAGGAAGAAAAAACAAATGGAAGGAAGGGCTCATCCTGATGATTTTACAAGGATGTCATTTCACATATGCCTTGAAAACAATGACATATGTGGCACAATATAGTGCTGATTCACCTCCTTTCTTCACGATCAATTCCAATCAATGTGATTGGGTAGAAGAGGTCCTGTTCTCAGACTCTACTTTGTGGGCAACTGCAGAAATTGAAAATCTCTCTGTTCCTCTATTTAACATATTCATGAGACCACTAAGTTAATTCATCTGTCACTGCAGAGTGAGGTATCAACAATAGGTTGTCTATAGCCAATTGAATATCTCTGTTTTTAGCGAATTAAGATGTGTATTTCTTATCCCAGCATTCACTAGTTGGACAGCTGACACAGACTGTCTTGTGTTAGCTGTCCAACTAATGAACCCAAAAGACTCTCGGGAAAATTGAATTCCCAAAAGTAACACTTTATTGGATACACCATATTGGTACTGAAGAAACAAAACCAACTCCAACTGTTGGTTTTAACCTTTAAAGCCCTACATGGCTCAGGGCCAGGATACTTATGGGACTGCATCCTACCGCATATCTCCCTTTGACCAGTTAGGTCCCACAGAGTTGGTCTCCTCCGGGTCCCATCAGCCAAGCAATGTCGGCTGGCAGGCCCACAGGGGAGAGCCTTCTCTGTGGGAGCTCCGGCTCTCTGGAACAAACTCCCCCCAGAGATCCAGACTATTCCCACCCTGCTGGCCTTCCGTAAAGCCATTAAAACATGGCTCTTCTGGTAGGCGGGGTGATATTGAGATCAATCCCCCATGTATGAATGTTGGTGTGTTTTTTAACTTTTGTAATTTTTAATCATTATCATTGTTTTGACTGGAATAATGTTTGCCTCTCAAACCCTCTTTCATGGGGCCAAAGGGATGATAGTCTGAAGGCGCTAAATCTGGTGAGTATGGAGGATTATTATTCCAGTGATGAGGAGTGAAAACTGCAGTGAAGAAGTGGCTCAAAGAACAGTCAACAAAATTTTACGAGGCAGGGATACGTGCTTTCATTCGAAGGTGGAACATTGCTATTGAGAGAAATGGTGACTACGTTGTGATCCACAGAGGACCAGCTTCATTTTGATGTATGCTACATGTTCCTGTGTTGGTAATTATACCTGTCCTAAAGAAAATGGAATTACTTTTTGCCTCACCCTCGTTTAAATTAGGTAAATAAATAAATATAGTCAACCAGAGTTGCTTTACAAGATTTTTCTGATAAATTTTCTTTATAATTTACAACCTGCTTAAAATAAGTTAAAGGTATTATATTACTATGCTAAATATTTTGATACTGCTACTAATCTTATAAGATATGGTTGAATTTAAGCTAAATTTGATTTACAAAAAAACCCAAATTGATATATTTTCCAACAAACAACGCTTCTTTTGCATACCTAATCCCAAATTTTTAAAAGGATTCAAAATATAAATAATTTTCCAAATTTACTTGAGCTTATATACACCCAAATTTTATATAATACAACAATATAATATAATATAATATAATATAATATAATATAATATAATATAATATAATATAATATAATATAATATAATATAATATAATATAATATAATATAATATAATATAATATAATATGATATAATGATATAATATAATATAATATAATATAATATAATAATAATATAATATAATATAATATAATATAATATAATATAATATAATATAATATAATATAATATAATATAATATAATATAATATAATATAATATAATTATTATATTATATTATATTATATTATATTATATTATATTATATTATATTATATTATATTATATTATATTATATTATATTATATTATATTATATTATATTATATTATATTATATTATATTATATTATATTATATTATTATATTATATTATATTATATTATATTATATTATTATATTAATATATACAATATATAAGGCTATGGTCTACTTTATCAAATGCCTTTCTGAAATCTAAGTATACTATATGCATAGTATTCACTTGATCCACTAATCTTGTCAAATAAATTAATAACATTTGTATAGCCTTTTCTACATTCAACAAGTCTACTGCTACTTACTTCAATTTTTCTGATACTATGAATCCAGTATATAAATTAGCAATTTAATATTATTAGATACTTGTTTGACCTTTGATAAAGAAACAGATTGTGCAGAATGGATAATTAATATGATCTGTAATCTCCATGCCAGAATTGCTGTCAATATTTTTTGCACTGACATTTAACAAGGAAATTAGAAAATAGTTTCACACAGTCAGCAGTTGTTTAGTATAATAGTAGAAATAATGTGATATTGTTGGGGTTGGGGACTTTTCATTGACACGGTACTGACTTTACTCCCAATATCATTGCTTTATACTGTTCCATAGATACTTGGTTTCCCTTTAGATGACATTAAATGACATTAAAATTTTATGTAATTCTATTTATTGCATAACTGCTTAGAAGCCCCCTCCCCCCCATTTTATTAAACCTTTTTCTTTCTTTTGCCATGAAGCAGAAGACCATTTATATAAACCTAAATAGCATCACAAAGCATACATTCATAGAATGTCTAAAACAAAACATTCTTCAAATACTTGCTGCATGTGTTTTATACAAAAACCTATCCTTTAATATTTTAAATTTCATCTAGGATTCTTTACTGTATGTAACTGGTTTCACCGGGGCATGATCAGATATGAGAATAATCCATGGTACTGTGTGCATTAAGCAGTTCACCTAAGGCTAAAGATTTCTTTCTTTCTTTCTTTCTTTCTTTCTTTCTTTCTTTCTTTCTTTCTTTCTTTCTTTCTTTCTTTCTTCTTTCTTTCTTTCTTTCTTTCTTTTTTTCTGTCTGTCTGTCTGTCTGTCTGTCTGTCTTTCTCTCTCTCTCTCTCTCCCTCCCTCCCTCCCTCCCTCCCTTTCCTTCCTTCCTTTTTTTTCTACCTTCAAGTCCAACTAGTAAGTGTTCTGACAAGTCCCTGTTTCTTGGCAACATTTTTGGAAGTGGTTTGCCATTGTCTTGTTTCTAGAGGTGAAAGAAAGTGATTGACTGAAAGTCACACAGCTGGCTTTGTGTCTAAAACTCAGTCTGCCACGTTCTAGCCTGGTGCCTTTAAGCACTATGCCAAACTGTTTCTGAAGGATCAAGATATTTAAAAATAACCCAATCAAGAAAAACTGTGCTGGCAAGATAAAAAAAGTATATTATTGTTGAGAAGGATTTAAAAGTCACTATATATCTATAAAATTGAACTCTGACACATAAGCTTTCAGTACTTTCCACATATGAGAATGGTAGAATGATTTAGGTAGAGTAGTACTGCAATCTAATAAAGATTCTAAAACTTGATTAAAATCTCCAGCCATAATTATTTGATCTTCAGCCAAAGTAAAAAGATATTCAAAGCTTCGTGAAATAATTATAAGTGCAGTAGGGCCATAATAATAAGTGCGGTATGTTTATTAAAATGTTTAAGTGTGTGTGTGTGTGTGTGTGTGTGTGTGCGCCGCTCACGCATGCGCAAGTGTGCACACACACACACACACACACACACACACACACAAAGACTTTTTCTATTTCAATTATTTCTTGCTTTTTCACAAATATTGAGGTCTTAATCAAAATCACTGCAGCTCTAATTAGGTTTTTATTTTCTATGAATGTATATTTGACTAAATCATCCCTTACATAAAAGATCCATCTTTTATGGAAGAACATTGATTTCTGGTAAAAAAAGCAACTCCAGGTTTTAAGTTGCCCAATGCAATGAGTTATATAGTTTGGGTAATGAAATGTCTGCAAGAAAATAACCAAGCTCAGAAAGCACCAGGGAGCCGTCAAACTTAAGACCTTTTAGATTTCATAAAACTAATATCATATTGGACTATAGCACCCCCTCTCAGGCTGTGGCCACACACACACACACACACGCACACGCACACACATACACACACAAAGAAAAATTAAAATACATAAAATCTAAATCTAAAACTTGGACATAACCTGGACATACCTGCCTGTCATTAATAAACAATTTGTTCCTAATCAAGCATAGAGACCATAGATAAAGAGCAGCAAAGTGTTACAGGAGAATGACACACTTGGAGAAGAAGATGTGCTCTGTGATACAAAACATCAGTATTTTATTCTGAGCTATTGCTTTCATGAGGGCTCATCTTTAACTGGAAGGGACGGAATTGGGAGGATGTATATAATATTTTGTAAAAGGTAAAGTGCTGTCGAGGAATAGTGATATATACAATGTTTCAGTCACAAGAAAAATGATCTGGTACATCTGAATTAAAAAAAAAAAACATGCTGGCAGATTGGTAGCCTGCAATGCTATAATATGTTCTACATCTGATGGCGAAGCACATGAATAAGTTAAAAGCCATTTTGCATCTGTTTTTAGACAGTCTGTTCACGCTAGAATGAAACTCACATTATCTGTGCCAGAGCTATTAAAATTAATGATGGTTCATGTATTTATTTAACTCACACCTGCCGTTTATGGTTGCCTTGGGTGAGAAAACACATCACTCAGTCCATCTTATCTGCAATACCAAAATTCATTCTTTTTTTTAAGGCTCTTAAAAAAGATTCAGATTAGGTTCCTCCCTGCAATGATCTTTTTACTCAAGAAAAGTAACGTAAAAGTAACGTAAATCATAATGCTTATATTTTCTGAAAGGAGAACATTATATTATACATTTGGTTTTCTAAGATTTGGGACTTACCATCTCAATGAAGCCAGTTTTGCATTATCAGTGTACAGGTAGTTTTTGGTTAACGATTGCCCTGTTTAGTGGCCATTCAAGCTTACAATGATACTGAAAAAACCCAGCTTTATGACTGGTCCTTCAACCTACAAACATCACAGCATCCCCATGGTCAACTGATTGCCATTTGTTCACAGCCAGCTTCCAGCAAGCAAAGTCAATGGAGAAGTCAACAGTAAGTTTCAAATTGTGGCCATGTGATGTTTCACTTAATGACCACATCACTTAGCACAGACTTGCCGGTCCTGATTGTAATGGTAAAGTGAGGACTACCTGAATTTCTCCAATGGATTTTCATAAAAGCATAGGCCTCTCATTCCTCTACTGCCTCATTCCAATCAGAAGGCCATACTTGGACTACTGCATCCAGTTTTGTTCACCAAGATATAGAAAAGATGTTGAGACTCTAGAAAGAGTGCAGAGAAGAGCAACAACGATGATGATTAGGGGACTGGAAATTAAAACATTTGAAGAATGGTTTCAGGAATTGGGTATGTGTAGATTAATAAAAAGAAGGACTAGGGTTGGCATGATAGCGGTGTTCCAATGTCTAAAGGCTGCTACAAAGAAGAGCGGGTCAACCTATTCTCCAAAGCATCTAAAGGCATGACAAGAAGCAAAGGGTGGAAACTAATCAAGGAGAGAAGCAACCTAGATCTAAGGAGAAATTTCCAGGCAGTTAGAACAATTAAGCAGTGGAATGACTTGCCTCCAGAAGTTGTTGGTGCTCCAACACTGGAGGTTTTTAAGAGGAAATTGAACAACCATTTGTCTGATGTAGTATAGGGTTGAGCCTGAGCAGGGAGTTGAACTAGAAGACCTCAAAGATCCCTTCCAACTCTTTATTGTGTTATTCTAAATGGCTAGGATTTGTATTCAAGTGTATAACTGCTGTCCATTTCACACCACTTTGAGAAGAGGCAAAGAACAGCAGCATCCAGTTGGATAATGGGACAAGAAAGAAAAAGATTCTGTGAGTGGCAGCTCTTTAGGGAATGGAAGAGAAGGCTTCCCATCAAAGGAGTGGGAACCAGCAGCAGCTCCACAATTTGAGGACTGAGGTGAAGTGCACAAGTTTATATCCTACTTCCCCATGCTTCAGAAATGTAAATTCAGCCTCATTCCAGGACCTCAATGGATAAAATGTGCGACCAATTAATTCTGGACTGGCTTTGAGCTGGATATTTGGGAGAATGAATTAATTGAAATGGGATTTCTTTATTTAATAATGATTGATCACATGGGCATTAATGATGGATGAGGGTAATTAACTAAAGGGGAATGGATCTGTAATAGGATCAGGATCAGTGGGTGGTAAATTCACGCAGAATAAATGAATGCAAAGGCTGCAACAGATTAAGGCCAGGGGAATGAGTAGAGCAAGGGAAGAAAAGGAAGGTTTCAAATATGGGTTGAAAGACATCATATCTTCAAGAAATATGGACAGGGGAGACCAGGAATACAAATTTCTCAGACACCAGTTAATCCAGTCTTGTTAAATCCCCCCCAAGTTTTCCTCTTCTGTAGTCCTCAAAACTAGCAGAAATGATAACAGTGTTATGGTTAATACTATTAATTACAGAGTGATGGTTTACAGGGTGCTGTGAACAGGAAATGTCCAGGAACGTTTCCTTTGATATATAAGCGGTATATAAGTAAAGTGCTATTATTGATGCCTTTCAATTTCAGTAGCCTGAGTAGCCTCAGTTACTACTGAGTAGTAACTTCAGTAGCCTCAGTAACCCAGATGGTTTTTTAGATTCTTATAATTAAACTAATCTAAAGTAAAAGAATCTGGCATGATGTTAAAGTACTAGCCTTTGTAACATGACCAATACAAGAGACAAACACATTCTTAAAAGTTTTTTTTTAACTATTGGGTGACTGCAACTCATTGTTTTGTTTAGAATGTGGCCACCTAAATGGGGGGAGGGGGAGTAGCGATAACAGAAATTATGCAGGAGTGGCAACTTTATCTATAAACTTGTCAAATGCCAGTGTGAGAAATGGATGCATTGGAACTGATTACATTCATCAACCCTGTTACTTGGGGGAATTCAGGGGTGAAATCCAGCAGGTTCTGACAGGTTCTGGAGAACCGGTAGTGGAAATTTTGAGTAGTTCGGAGAACCGGTAGCGGAAATTTTGAGTAGTTTGGAGAACCGGCAATTACCACCTCTGGCTGGCCCCAGAGTGGGGTGGGAATGGAGATTTTGCAATATCCTTCCCCCAGGAGTGGGGAGGGAATGGGGATTTTGCAATATCCTTCCCCCAGGAGTGGGGTGGGAATGGAGATTTTGCATTATCCTTCCCCTGCCATATCCACCAAGCCATACCACCCCCACCAAGCCACGCCCACAGAACCGATAGTAAAAATTTGGATTTCACCACTGGGGAATATGCATAGTCTGAATAGAGATGGCCCATTCTACCCATAGAACACAGACCACTTCTCACTTTTAATTGATCTGATATAAGGAGAAGAGGGCTGAGTCTCGAAAGTAAAAAATTTTCACCACACCCTCCTTTGGTGGAACATTCTCCCCCCTTGAGATTACACTAGCACTGTTATTGTTGGCCTACCAGAAGAGTTATTGTAGAGAACTTTCAGGAATGAATGGCCACACATTATCCTTACCAATTGTATGTGTGCTTGTATTTTCATTGATCTGTCTTTATTTTATTCTGGTTTTCCATTTTTATTTTAATGTTTTAAATTAGGGGACTGGAGGCTAAAACATATAGAGAACGGTTGCTGGAACTAGGTATGTCTAGTCTGATGAAAAGAAGGACTAGGGGTGACATGATAGCAGTGTTCCAATATCTCAGGGGCTGCCACAAAAAAGAGGGAGTCAAGCTATTCTCCAAAGCACCTGAGGGCAGGACAAGAAGCAATGAGTGGAAACTAGAATAGAATAGAATAGAATAGAATAGAATAGAATAGAATAGAATAGAATAGAATAGAATAGAATAGAATAGAATAGAATAGAATTCTTTATTGGCCAAGTGTGATTGGACACACAAGGAATTTGTCTTGGTGCATATGCTCTCAGTATACATAAAAGAAAAGATACATTAGTCAAGAATCAAAAGGTACAACACTTAATGATAGTCATAGGGTAAAAATAAGCAATCAAATCACATTAGGAAACAGTCAATATAAATCGTAAGGATACAAGCAACAAAGTTACAGTCATTCAGTCATAAGTGGGAGGAGATGGGTGATAGGAACAGTGAGAAGATTAATAGTAGTGCAGACTTTGTAAATAGTTCGACAGTGTTGAGGGAATTATTTGTTTAGCAGAGTAATGGCATTCGGGGAAAACTGATCTTGTGTCTAGTTGTTCTGATGTGCAGTGCTCTATAGCATCGTTTTGAGGGTAGGAGTTGAAACAGTTTATGTTCAGGATGTGAGGGGTCTGTAAATATTTTCACAGCCCTCTTTTTGACTCGTGCAGTATATAAGTCCTCAATGGAAGGCAGGTTGGCAGTAATTGTTTTTTCTGCAGTTCTAATTATCCTCTAAAGTCTGTGTCTGTGTTGTTGGGTTGCAGAACCGAACCAGACAGTTATAGAAGTGCAGATGACAGACTCAATAATTCCTCTATAGAACCGTATCAGCAGCTCCTTGGGCAGTTTGATCTTTCTGAATTGGTGCAGAAAGAACATTCTTTGTTGTGCTTTTTTGATGACATTTTTGATATTAGGTGTCCATTTTAGATCTTGAGATATCATAGAACCTAGAAATTTTAAGGTCTCTACTGTTGATACTGTGTTGTCTAGTATTGTAAGAGGTGGTAGGATGGGAGGGTTTCTCCTAAAGTCTATAACCATTTCTATGGTTTTGAGTGTGTTCAGTTCCAGGTTCTTCCGGTTGCACCACGAGGCTAGTTGTTCAACCTCCCGTCTGTATGCAGATTCATAATTGTCTCGAATGAGACTGATCACTATTGTGCCATCTGCGAACTTCAGTAGTTTGACAGATGGATCATTTGAGATGCAGTCATTGGTATATAGAGAGAAGAGAAGTGGAGAGAGCACACAGCCTTGGGGGGGGGCTGTGCTAATTGTGCAGATATCTGATGTGATTCTGCTTAGCTTCACCTGCTGCTTCCTGTCTGTTAGGAAGCTTATGATCCACTTACAAGTGTGCTGGTTTAACTTAGTTAGAAGAATGTCTGGAATGATGGTAATGAATGCTGAACTAAAGTCTACAAAGAGGACCCTTGCGTGGGTCTTTGGAGATTCAAGATGTAGGATGTAATGCACAGCCATATTAACAGCATCAACTGTTGATCTATTTGCTCGGTATGGAAATTGCAGGGGGTCTAACAATGGATCCGTGATGGTTTTCAAGTGGGACAGCACTAGCCTTTCAAATGTTTTCATAACTACAGAAGTTAGAGTAACTGGTCTGTAGTCATTCAATTCCTTGATGGTGGGCTTCTTCTTCGGCACTGGGATGATAGTAGAGCGTTTGAAGCAAGAAGGAACATAGCACATCTCTAGCGATTTATTGAAGATTCGGGTGAAGATGGGGGCCAATTGGTCAGCACAGACTTTTTAGCATGAAGGAGTTATCTTGTCTGGGCCTGGAGCTTTTTCTGGCTTTTGTCTGTGAAATAGGTCTTGCACTTCCCTTTCTGTGATCACTAGGGGTTGTGAACCCAATGGGATGAGATCAGTTGTAGGAGGTTTGGCTGTTGTTGGTGTGTCTGAGATGGGGGTTGTGGAGATAGGTGGCTGTAGTTTCTTTTCAAACCTGCAGTAAGACATGTTCAGGTCATCTGCCAGTTGTTGATTTCCTTCAGCCTGGGAAGGAGGTTTGCCGTAACCGGTGTTATTTTTAAGAGTTTTCCATATGTTTGCTGGTTCGTTTGCTGAGAACTGATTCTTTAGCTTTTCAGAGTAGCTTCTTTTTGCTAATCAAGGAGAGAAGCATCTAATCAAGGAGAGAAGCAACTTAGAACTAAGGATAAATTTCCTGACAGTTGGAACAATTAATCTGTGGTACAACTTGCCTCCAGAAGTTGTGAATGTTCCAACACCAGATGTTTTTAAGAAGAGATTGGACAATCATTTGTCTGAAATGGTATAAGGTTTCCTGCCTGAGGTGAGCAGGGGGTTGGACTAGAAGACCTCCAAGGTCCCTTCCAACTCTGCTATTCTATTCTAAACTGCTAGGAGACTTTTTAAAAAATAACAATATTTAAACGTGTGTGTATGTATAGAAAATGTTCAGTAGATGTTCATGATGAGAAGTAAATTCCAGTTATTGTTTGTTTTATTTATATCTTAATTAGCCCCTAAGAGCGAAAAGCAGTGTAAATAGCACTCCCTCCTCAACAATGTTTGGTTGATCGGGTTAAAAGAAACTGATCAGCTCAATGTCAGCTGTCAAGCTTCTGTTGATGAAGGTGAATTTGAATCTGGACTTGCCAATCAAAGTCCTATTGCAGACTGAATTTTTCTCTATGTACTTATTATCTTCCCTCATTAAATGTCATTTTTTCAGGGATTTTTTTTTGAAGAAAATAAAAGATACTTGTAGTACAGAGACAAAAGGAATAAAATATTATATGTGTATATTAGCGGATGCCTGGTTTTGTTTTTTTAACATTTCCAAGCATGCATCACCCAGACTAACACATCTGGGCTGCAAAATGTCAAATGATCATCACTAGATAACAGCAAAGATACAGAAAACCTTATTTGCCTCCATCTAATGTTCATCTGAGGTTGCTGCCCAGTTCAAGGTCTACTTTTGGTAATAGTTATTAAAAATGTCTTAATGTGCCACAATTGGAAAAAGAAAAGAAAGAAATGATTTATTGTAATATTTGTAGCAAGAGCTTAAACAATGAAAAAAACATTAAATTGACAGAAAATCTTATTTTCCCTTAAGTGGGATCTTTCTTTTCTATTTTTAAAAAAATATTGAATGGTTTTAGACTCCTGGATGTGTATCATATGGATTTTATGGACAGAATTTTGGAATTGTCAGGCTTATAAGTAAATGTCTTGTCAGTTTGGGTTAGAACTCTTAGCTGATTAAAGAGGATTATAATTATTTGTCACTTTTAGTTTGAGGAAACAATTATTCATAAGCTTCCAATGAAAATATATCATTAGAACAAAACTCATATAATTGAATTAAATTAAATTAATTTATCTTGGCAAATTCTGGTTTAACTATTTTTACAGAGGGCACGAGTATCCCTACAACCTTTTAAAAATATTTTGATGAGCTCAGACTGATATATTTTTTTAAAGTCATAGAAGTGTTTCACTTCCTATATAATCACGTTCATTGGCTTTTATCACAGACTTATCAATCATTATCAGGACTTACTCCTTATGACCTGAATGAGAAAAATATATTACCAGACATTTGAAAGACCATATGCTACCGCTAAGATTCAAGCCACATCCATCAAAACATCACGGAGGTGAGCAAAAGTGAAAACTAAACTCCTTACATTCTTGAAGAAGTATCCTGGGAAAAGACCAGCTTCCTAAAAATAGAGAAGCAGAGGCAAAAATAAGAAACCAAGGGCAGGTTTAAGCTGGTTTATTACTCATTCTGGTTCCACAGGGAATCCTTGGAGTAGTAATTTTATAAATGGGTTTAGAGTTTCTTAGAGAAAATCCTTAATCTTTCCCAAAGATCACGAAAGTGTAAACCAACCACAAATCTCCCCCCAAGAAATTAGTTGATTTTCTATGTGTTCTGTTTTTTCTTCTTCTTCTACTTCTTCCCCCATGATAAATAAGGTCTTATCGCAGATATATAAGAAGAGAGGTGTTCAAACAAGTAAAGATAGTGGGTATGATCACATGATCAAAGCCCCACCCTGTTTTAAACATACATTATATATGTCACATCACATGCATGAAGAAAGACTGAGGTTTTCATCACATGTTTGAATCTGCCACATTAACCTTTTCTTACACCATCCCATCTTTTCCCCAGACACTCTCATTGGAATTCATATAGTTTACTTGGCAGCAATATGGAGTTGGTTTGCCATTTCTTCTGAGGTGAGTTTTGGTTTGTTTGTTTGTTTGTTTGTTTGTTTGTTTGTTTGTTTCAACCTCCCAGTCCCCACAGTCCTGAGATTTGTTGCTGGCTTACATTCAATCTAATCCCTTACTTTTTGAATTTAGGCAAGGTTAGCTAGGGCTGCCATTGGGTCAAGCATTTAAATATAAAGAAGAAATAATGATTGATTAAAGATACCAAGAGATGACTTGTAGATCTCTGTCAGGAAACCTGAACTATTTAGGATTCATCCACATGACTCCACATCTCAAAGAGGGCCCTCTCTCTGTATTTGCAGTGATTATTTACTTCCCCACTCCAGATGCATTTGTGATATAGTGTAGCCAACTTCAAGCTGCCACAGAAAGCATAAAGAACATTTCCTAAAGTGGATGCACAGGAATGCTTGTTATTTTGAAATCCCCTGATTATCATGTTATATGCTCCAGTATTAATTTTATAAACACAGATACATATTTGTATGATATGTATTAGGGAAATTCAATGGTTCTTCCATGAGAGTGGAAGATGGGAACTGAAGCCTCTCTAAATGTGTTGAATTGAGCTATGAATATCCTTTAAAACTGATTATGCTGAAAGTTATAGCTTGGCAATGTCTGGCAGATCAGAGGTTGATCAACCCTGAACTATTCTGGCACTGCTTTGCCGCTACCTCTTCAATTCTTCTCTTGTGGAAAGTAGAGTCTTGCATTTCAGATCCAAAGAAAGAAGTGCCATGTTCTTGCCTATCCTAGTATTTCTTAAGCATTATCTCCCCCAGATATCCCATTTAAATATTAAACATCTGGACTGAAATATTAAACATTTTGACTCTTCCATTATTAGTGTTATGCTGAACAAAGTGAATATGGAGTGAGGGTAAAGTGATAGATGGCTTAATGTAACCGTGTGGTCAACTCAAAGTAATTCTGTAGAAGTAGGGATCACCTCTTTAAATAGCAAACAGGGTGAGAAACGTGAGAATTCAACATGTAACAAAAATTTATTACAGCCAAAGATCAGCATAGTATGATACGAAATGAAAAGAAAAGAATAGGGAGAGGAAGGGAAAGCATATAAATCTTATCAAAATATAGTTAGACCACCATTGAAGACACTATGTAGAAGATAGTATAAAGCTGGTATATAGGAGCCCAAAGCCTATAAAAATATGTAATACACAAAACCTAAACCTAAATAGAAACACAATAAATAATATGGATAAATCTAGTACCACAATATATATTTTTTTCTTCCATGCAATCATGTCTAATTCTTGGACAAGTCCCTGTAGTTTTCCTGGCAAGGTTTTTCAGGAGTTGTTTGCAATTAACTGCTTCCTAAGGCTGGGAGGGAGTAACTGGCCCAAGGTAAGTTATTGATTTGCTGTCTTTGTGCCTCAAGTGGGATAAGAAGTCACAGTCTCCAGGAGTCTATCCTGATGACTTAACCACTACATCAAACTGGCTCTCATTATAAAAGTATTATATATCAAACAAATTAGACAATGCATTTAAAACACATGGAAAAAATTGGAGAAGAAAAAAAGTTATTGCTAACATTTTGTAGGAACTAGCATCTTTCAGATTTTACATGCCATCACATTATACATAATAGTGGAACTCTTGGCAGGCAATAGAAAAGATGTATAAAAAATGTCTGAAGTGATCATGAACATCTGCCCTGAGTCCCATGGGAGTTGGGCGGCCTATAAGAACCATTAATAAAATAAAAATAAATAAATCTACTAGCAGTTATGTAATATAGATATACACACAGACATAGGCACACACACATACAAGTACCCTCCCTCTCACACTCCTTCTCCTGTCACTCTTACCAACAGGTTACAGGCTCTCTTTCACCTAATCTCAACAATGCCATCCTCTGCTTTACTTTTACTTTTACTTTGCTTTGCCCTTATTTTAAATCACTTTCCCTAATACATAACCTCTGAAATGCCATTTTTCTTAGATAACACATTTTTGTCCCCTTTAAAAAAAACCCAGGAAATTGCAGTACAAACTTGGAGCAGTTCCAAAATTGGAAGACACACTGAACTTGCATTTCAGATGGTTTAGCAAAAAAAAAATTAAATTAAATCAGTTCATACTAAAGGAACGAATTTGGGGTTCATCTCTAGTATCATTTTGATATGACAAAGTTCTCTGCTTTATGCTTTAATTTGACCTCTTAAAAAGTTTCTATCCCAAAAAACAGGCACAGTCATTAAAAAAGGGGGATTAGAAATCTTATTTTTCAAAATCAGTTTGATGATTGTGATGATCTTTTTCTAAGGAATGGCCATGGGGAACCTCTAGCACTCTGATCAAGCATGGTCCACAGAGACTCCACATCTGAATTGCTACTACCTTAGAAAGCTCATCCTTCTCCAGTGACCTATTTCCTCTTTAAAGCTCCAACTCTTCTCTTTTTCTTGATTATGGTTCTAAAAGAGCACCTCCCCAGAGTGCTATTAAATGTCACAACAGTGATCCTAAAACAAGGGAAATCATTTGCAGGGGACATTAAGCAAGACTTAAAGCAGCTTTTTGTTTTTAAGTTTCTTAATATGAAGCTTGTTTGCTCTATCCTCCATCCTTGCATTTGCTCATCAAATATTACAATAACATTTCCTGTACAATCAAACTTCATAAAAGCAGCCATCCACATTTTGGCTTCAGTCTGCAATTACTCTTGGCAATTCCAATAATTAAGGTTGATGTTTGTCTTCCTGAATCTTCTGCTAAAGAAATAATTACCACTTAGTTCTTCTAAGTAATGCTTTCTGAAATTAATTTTTAGGTTCTCTTTAAAGTATCCGGCAAGGAATGTTGATCTGAATCTCCCTTTCTGTTTTCACTTTATAGTTGAAGTGTCATAAAAATAGCAAACTCTGATTTTCAGAAGAATCCCCTTCCTTCCTTCCTTAAAATCAACAATTCTCTATTGGGAAATGAATAGTCCCATTTGACAAAAAATCCCGAGTAAAATGATCATTCTACTGCCTTTAGCAAGTTCTTCTTAAAAAGATTAAACCAGAAAAAGTGCCAAGACTAGATAGATTATAAGGTTCCTATTATAATTGCTTTAAGGATGAACTTGTACAGCCTTTGCAAAACACTATAAATTTTATATTATAGAGAGAAAAGATGCCAAGGAGACTTAAAAAATTACAAATATAGTACTAATAACTAAAGAAGGACAGCATTTGACTTTGACAAGAAATTATAGACTAATATCACTACTTAATATTGATTATAAATTGTTCGCAATGATCCTAGAAAAATTGTGAAATAATTGTACAATAATTTATTCATGAAGATCCATGAGGGTTTTTACCACCACCCAAAAAAAAAGTGCAATTAAAAAGTAATGTTACAACTGTGTTGGATATTGTACAATATTTTAAACAACATAATAAAAAACAAGCTGTATTATTTTTTAGATGGAGAGGAAGATTTTGATAATTTAAATTGCACACTTTTATTTAAAATTTGGAAGATACATATTTTGGAGAAAATTTTATAAAATGGATAAAATGGATATATTCTTCACAAAAGTCACAGATATTTGTTAATGGAGATACAACTAAACCATGTGAGATACTAAAAAGAACAAGACAGGCTTGTCAATTGTGTTTTCTTCTGATTGTTTTAGTTCTAGAAACATTGAGTAGCATCATAAGCATCATTTTATTATATTGTGTTTTTAATTCTGTTTTTAAATGTTTTTTATATAAATTCTATTTGTATCCCTGTTAGCCACTCAGAGTCCCTGCAAGATTGAGCGGCATATAAATAAAAATAATAAATAAATAAATAATAAATAAGATAATACAAAAAGTTTAGGGCATTAAGATTAAAAAAGAGATTTACAAACTAAAAGCTTTTGCAGATGAACTGGTGGTTTTAGAAGATCCTTTAAAATATTAGTTGAACTATTAATTGGAAAATTAGAAGAATTTGATGCATTAACAGGTTTTAAGATTAACAATCATGTTTACAAAGATGTTGAGAAAGATCAAATAGAATTGATGAATAGAATGATTGGTAAGGTTGAAAAAAAGAGGAAGTACTTGGCTATTCATATGACAAATATGAATTGTATGATATTTCAAAATAATTATGTTAAGACTTGGAATAAAATTAAAAAAGAGGTGTTAAGATGGAAGAAAATTGTCATTGTTGGGGAGAATTTCTGTGATTAAGATGAATGTTTTGCCTAGAATGTTACTGGTATTTTTATTTCAGACAATACCAATTATGACATCTGATGTACTAATTAAACAATGACAGGAAGATACATCTAAAGTTGTGTAGGACAGGAAAAAATATAAGGTGTTACAAAATGTAAAAGCAAGAGAAAAATTGGGTTTACTTCAGAGGTGGGTTCCTGCTGGAGCTGGCCAGTACGCAGCTCCGGTAGGGAGCGGCAGATTTCGCAATCGGCGACCGGCGCGTCACCATTTTTTTTTGCTGATTTTCGGTGATTTTCAGGTGATTTTGCTTTTGTGCATGCACAGAAGCAAAATTGCACCGAAATCTCATGAGGGGACACCCGCGCGAGAGATATTTCAGCGAGATTTCACCTCCGCGCATGCACAGAAGCAAAATTGCGCCAAAATCTCTCTCGCTCGGGCGTCCCGTCGTGAGATTTTGGCACGATTTTGCTTCCACACATGCGCAGAAGCAAAATCATGCGGGGCCGCAAGCACGCATAGTGAGCACGCGTGCCCCCAAAGCGTGGCGATGCGAGCGCATGGCTCCAGCAGCGAGGTAAGTGAACTACCCACCCCTGGTTTACTTGATTAGAAATTTACTTTGCAGTTTGTTGTTTTGTCTGGATGAAAAAATGGGTGTTGATGAAAAACTGAAGGCTTTTGGAGTTAGAAGGACAGAACTTGAGGGCTTTTTTGCATGAATATTTAAGGTACAAGAAGGCTAAAGTTAATGTAGAATTGAACAATCATTCTGTTAGATGTGCCATGCTCAGTATATGAAACAGATATAAACCTAGCATGTGCCTAAAAATACTTTTGTGTCTTTCACCACAAGAAGTCTTTTATAGATGAAAAATAATAGGCAAACAAAGATGGCCAACTTATTGTGAGATATTAGAATTTTATCAAGGGGACTGGAAAATAAAATCAAGCAAACAACTGTGGCAGAGGAATACATTTGTCAATTGTTCCCTTATTTATAATTATTAGAAAGATTTAAAGCATACAAAAGAGTTTAGGGTTTTGAACATTATAAGACTAACTTTGGAATAGAATTGTGTAGAAATGATGAACTTATCATTGCTATTATTGGCATTTGAAACAGAAGAAAAACAGGTGAAAGAATAGGTGATAAATGGGCAAAATATTGATTACAAAATACAAATGGAACAATGGGGAATATGTGGTTGAAAGGATTAAAATTTACGTCATAGTCTTAAAGAAAGTGCTTATAAAATGATGTATCCTTGGTGCATGGAAAACTGTCTAGATATTTCAAATTTATGCTGGAAATATAATCAACAAGAAGGAATAATTTACCATGCTTGCTGTAGTGTAAAAAAACTAGAAAATTTTGGACCCAATTACATCTAATAACACAGAAGATTTTAACAATTGATATACAATTGAAAACAGAGGTTTTTATTTTGGGTAAACGGTAAAGAGGTAAAGGTTTTCCCTACCCAATTGTGTCTGACTCCAAGAGGGGAATGGTGCTCATCTCTGTTTCACAGCCAAGGGGTCCAGAGTTGTCCAAATATGCTTCCATGGTCATGTGGCCACATGACTACATGCCAAGGTGCACATATTGCTGTTACCTGCCCACAAAATAGTACCTATTTATTTACTTACATTTGCATGCTTTTGAACTGCTTGGTTGGGAGGGAATGGGGCAAGAATGGGAGCTCATTCCATACACACACGGTACCTGTGTCTTGAACTGTTAACCATCCAATCAACATCCCAGCATCATAATCATTAGGCCATTGCACCCTATTTTATTTTGGGACTGATCAGATGGATAAACAATTGGGGGAGGGGGGATTGAACTTTGTTTTTGTATATGTCAACTGCATTAAGACTCTCATGTGCACAAAGATTTGACTTTATCTGCAATGTAAAAAAGATTGATGAAAGATGGTAGAACTTGCTGAGGGAGCCAAATTGACAGCTATAATCAAAATCGGGATCAGAATAGAGCTGGAAGGGACTTTGGAAGTTTTTTAGTACAGCCCCCTGCTCAAGCAGGAGATCCTATATCAGTGATGGTGAACCCTTTTCAGCTTGGGTGCCAAAAGGGTGCACGCCCGTGCCCACACCCATAATGCAATGCCCTGTGTATGCGCACAACCCCCCCCACTGCCTCCGTGTATGCACACAGGCCTCCCTGAAGCCTCTGGACTTCCACTAAGCCCGTTGGGCTGTTTTTTGCTCTCCCCAAGGTTCAGGAAAGCCTCCTGAAGCCTGGGATAGGCGAAAAATGACCCAACGGGCCAATTGGAAGTTTGGAAATGAATGGAAGTGGAGCTGCCCAACTACTTACTTTCAGATAGTTGCAACCAGGCCTCGTACACCTCGGCCCATTTCTTCTGCAGCCTGCAATGCTTTCCTGAAGGCCTGTGTAGCCGATAACAGAGCTCCAGATTGATCGGGAGCTCTGTTATCGGCTAGAGAGGCCTTCAAGAAAGGCCTTTAGGAAAGGCCTCTGCAGCTGATAACAGAGCTCTAGATCGATCTGGAGCTCTGTTATCGACTACACAGGCCTTCAGGAAAGCCTTCCCAGCTGCAGAAGAAATGGGCCAAGATGTGAGAGGCCTGGCTGCAACTGTCCAAAGCAGAAGAAGTTCCTGAAGACCTCTGACAGCGAAAAGGAGGCTGAGGGTGAGCACACAAGTGAATTTGCAGTTGGCCCATTGGGCCATTTTCGCCGTGAGGAGAGCAACAATGGCCAGAAAAAAGGCAGAAAATCTGCTCTGGAGCTGACATAGGGCAATGTCTCGCATGCCCTCAGATATGGCTCTATGTGCCACCTGTGGTACGCGTGCCATAGGTTCACCATCACTGTCCTATATCATTTCAGACAAGTGACTGTCCAGGCTCTTCTTAAAAATCTCCAGTGATAAAGCGCCCACTTTGTCTAAATTTAATGCTGATTGGAAACTCTTATAGATAGTTTTGATGAATAGGAAAAAATAGATTATAGGAAAAAATGTTGTAGCCATAGATTAAGAAGTTGATTTACATTCATACCTATAACTGGTGTAAATGTCAATTCTTTCTTTATTTTTTCTGCACTTTTGACTTTGGTTTTTTTTTTCTTGTTTCCTTTTTTCTTTCCTCTTCATTCTAAATATTAATCCTTGTTAGTCTTTATCTTTCATCTTGACATTTGAATGAAGTTATATATGTATAAAAAAAGGAAACACTCAGATGCTTCAGAGATTCACTAAAATTTCCAAATCATTATGCCTGAAGTATGAATGCAAACACAAGGGGTTGTACATCATTCAGTGGTGCAGTGAACAAAGAATGAAAGCTAGGCAATAGGAGCAGCCTTTGATTCCATTACTTTGGGAATTATGCTTTGATTTTCCTTCTTTCTTTCCTTCCTTTTTGAAGATATTGTGGGACATTTTGATGAAGCTATGCCTACTACAGTTTATTTATTTTATTTTGATTTATTTATTTGTCAAACAGGTGTGAGTATAAACATGGACATGAGCACAGGAAATGAGTACAAATAAATGGGGACAGTAGGGCAGGGATGGTAGGCACACTGATGCGCTTATGCACGCCCCCTACAGACCTCTTAGGAATGGTGTGAGGTCCACGGTAGACAGTTTAAGGTTGAAGCTATGTGGGGGGTTGAGGATGTAACAACAGAGTCAGGTACAGCATTCCAGGCATTGACCACTGTTGCTGAAGTCGTATTTTCTGCAATTGAGTTTGGAGCGGTTTACCTTGAGTTTGTATCTATTGTTTGCCCTTATATTATTGCAGTTGAAGGTGAAGTAGTCGTTGACAGATAGAACATTGTAGCAGACAATTTTGTATACTATGCTTAGGTCAGACCATAGGCGGCATAGTTCAAGGTTGTCCAAGCCCAAAATTTCAAGCCTGGTGGCATAAGGTATTCTATTGTGAGCAGAGGAGTGGAGTACTCCTCTCATGAAATATCTCTGGACCCACTCAATTGTATTAATGTCCGATATACAATATGGATTCCAGTTGTTGAGCTTCTGCCTAAATACTACCTTCAACAGCAATTTTCCTCATGCCTTTCTTCTTGGACTATATTAAAGAGATAAAAATATATATTAAGCTTTCAGTGGAACAATTGTTCACTTTTTCTGTTAGAATTTTGAAACCTAAGAACTAACTCTTACCTAATATTATCAGCATTAAGACTGAAGGAACATTGTACTCTTACATAGAGTAAGAATGTGGGAGAGTAGCCAAGTTCCTGATTCATGCAAGCAGATCATTTTCCACACTCACTGCAAGATGAAATGGGCAGAGTTGTCAATTTAGATTAGGAGTGTCAAACTGGCCGGGTGTGTCACGTGCAGGCCACTCTCATCCCAGCTCAGCGAAGGGGGAAAATGTCACGAAACATCACATGATGGCAACATGATGCGGCAAGTTTGACACCTGTGATTTAGATGCATTCCTACACTGAGAAAGTCAGGTAACTAGGATTTATTTTAAAATCCATTCTTTAGCATTACAGCTATTTTGTCATTCTTGTGTTACAACTTGCATTTTTATTCATTGATGTGTTATTGTATATGCTTATGAATAAGCCCATGTGCAGATAATCCAAACCTTGAATTTCTTTAATCAAAGTACCATGAAAAATGTCCCTTCTATGGATAAGCCAGTTCTCAAAATTTTTGTATTTTTCAGTTTTCACATCTGGTTTATTTCTGGGTAATACATGGATTATCCGTTTTTCACATTTTTTTTAATATTTTTCCCTTTTTGGGTTAAAAATGTGAACTTAAGTGTGGATCGACTTCTACAAGAGTATATGCAGGATACACAGGTACGGTAGTTGGAAAATGTAATAAACCTATCCACAGATAATCCAAATCCAATTTGGGGGATTGGACTTAAATTTTTCAGTTTATTCACATGTTCACTGTAGATATACAGTTCTTTACTTACAATGATTCATTAAGTGACCATTCGAAGTTACAACAGTGCTGAGCAAAGACTTACAATCCATGCCTTAAGTTATGGGCATTGTATAATTATGCCCTACAGTCACATGACCACTGTTATGGCTGCAGGGGCATTTCAGCTACATCCTACCCATCTATCTCCCTCCATCAATGCCATTTTGACCCCTGCCATCCTGTGCTTCATCTCCCCCAGCTGACCTTCCTCACCGTATTCCTCCCCTACTTACAAGACATGTCCAGCCGAAGTTCTGACTAACAATAAAAGAAAAAGAGAGAGAAGCCCCTGAGCTGTAACACAACAAAGCACCCCTTTGCAAAGAGTTCCTGTACTAAAAGCAGCCCCTGAGCTGTAGCACACCCTGAAGTTTAGCCCCAGCCTAGTCCAGCAGCTGGCTAGTCATGTCTCATCAGCCATGGGAACAAGAAGATGGTGAAGGTCAACTTGGCTGATGAAGCACAGGGAGGCTGAGGTTCTAAAGTGCAGAGTGCAAGGTGGTGAGAGTAACTGGGATTGAACTGAGGTGGCATCAGCTGCACGGTATTGGTGCTGCTTGCCATTCCACAAACCAAGGTGTAGGGCAGTCAAAAGCACAGAAATGGTGAGGAGATAGATGAAGGGGTCGGACAGTCCCTTATCTTATTGAGGCTGGGAGGAACCAAGCCCAGAATGGCTTGGATTGGAATGAGTCATCGGCTAATGACTGGTAAAATTCACTTAGCAATGGCAACATCGATTGCCAGGATTGTGATTGCTAAACAATGCGATCAATTCCAGTCCCAACTGTGGTCATAAGTCAAGGACTACCTGTATATCCCACTTTTCATTTGGGAGTCCAAGTCAGCATACTGTAAGTAGGGTGCGCCCAATTTTTTCCCAAAGCAACAAGAAACCCGTAAGATAGGTTGGACTGACCTGGATGCATGACCTGGATCTACCCAGTTCTACTCCAATCATTTAACCAGTATACCACAATGGTGCTCACAGCATGGGATAGTGGAGTTGCATTTTGAAAATCTGCATTGGAGAAAGTAAATGGTCTTAGTGCATCTAGTATCAGACAATAGTAGATTTACAGTACTTATTGAAGCCATACTTGTAGCAACTTCAGGGTGAATAATTCACATAGTCCTTTCATGTCTGAATTGCATGTATAATGCTTGTCTATCAAGGGATGTAGTTTGGAAAGTACGGCCTTAATTTATCCATTATATTAATAGATCTGATGTCTTCCTATTTGGCTTCCCCTATTCACTCTTCTGATTTTAAAAACCACCTTAAACCACTTTATGATTAAAACATATGGAAGATATCCATTGATCTACAGTGGATACTATATTTTTGGGGATCTAATCTTGAGAACCTTTCTTCTGCTTCCCTCTTCACTAGTCATCCTGTTTACTGCTGTTTTTTTCTTCAAAATTGTATATTTTATTTTTATTTATTTATTTATTTATTTTTGTCAAGTATGTGTTGGTAATATACATAGATATAATATTGTTTATATACATAAGATGAGTACTGATAAGAGGGAACATTAGGACAGGGATGGTAGGCATGCTGGTGCACTTATGCACGCCCCTTACTGACCTCTTAGGAATTGGGTGAGGTCAACAGTGGACCATCTAAGTGTAAAGTTTTGGGGGTTTGGTGACGAAACCACAATGTCAGGTAGTGAGTTCCAGGCATTTACCACTCTGTTGCTAAAGTCATATTTTCTACAGTCAAGTTTGGAGCGGTTCACTTTGAGTTTGTAACCGTTGTGTGCTCGTGTATTGTTGTAGTTGAAGCTGAAGTAGTCGTTGACAGGAAGGATGTTGTAGCAGATAATTTTATGAGCTATGCTTAGGTCGTGCCGAAGGCAACGTAGTTCTTAGCTTTCTAAGCTCAGGATTTCAAGTCTGGTTGCGTAAGGTATTCTGTTGCGAGTAGAGGAGTGGAGGACTCTTCTTGTAAAGTATCTCTGGACACTTTCTAATGTATTTATGTCCGATATGCGGTGTGGATTCCAGACAGATGAGCTGTATTCAAGGATTGGTCTGGCAAATGTTTTGTATGCTCTGGTTAGTAGTGTGATATTACCAGAGAAGAAGCTACGTAAGATTAGGTTAACAGTTCTTAAAGCCTTTTTGCCGATGTTGTTGCAGTGGGCTTTGGCACTTAGGTCATTTGATATGAATATTCCAAGGTCTTTGACAGGGTGAGGGTCGTCTGCAAGGTCTTGTCTGTTCAGCTTGCATTTGGTGTTCTGATTTTTTTTGCCAATGTGTAGGACAGAGCATTTGTTGGTTGAGATTTGGAGTTGCCAGATGTTTGACCATTCTGACACAAAGTCTAGGTCTTTTTGGAGGATAGCAGTGTTGTCAGTGATGTTGAAGAGTTTTACATCATCGGCGAAGAGAACGCAGTTGCTTGTAATGTGATCGCAAAGATCATTTATATAAAGTATAAAGAGTGTTGGTCCTAGTATGCTTCCTTGGGGAACACCACTGTTAACAGGTATGGGATTAGATAGGGCACTCCCTATTTTGACCACTTGTTGTCTGTTTGACAGGAACAGTTATATATAGCAGATAAAGATGAGGAAATTTATATTGCCAGTGCTACGTTCAACCATTCTAAGGCATTCAAGATTAGATTATCAGGATACTGAGAAGCAAGCAGATCTAGGGAAAGCCCCAACCTTCCTGTCACCAGTACACAACAGGCACTGTATATTGTCACTTCTGCCAGCTACCTTACACAACTACAAATGCCTAACCATTGAAAAGCTTTCTCTCTTGCCTGATGCCATGCTCTCTCCTCTACAATATTAGATGGGAAATATTTAAAAGTTCTTTTTGCTGAAAGGTTTTGCCTCTGTGATTCTGAAGAGGTCAAAATTTATGGCTTCTTTATGGAGCCATACCAGATTCATACTTATTCTGATTAGTAGATATCCTTGTTTTCTAGATTTGGTCTATGCTCAGATATTGCTTATACATGAAATATCCCTTATTACAGTGTATGTAACTGGGTTTTGAATAATAGCACAGAAGATACGTCTGATGATTTATTTATTTATTTTTATTTTATTTTAGAGTTCTTATATGCCGCCCTACTCCCTAGGGACTCAGGGCAGTGTGATAAGCAGTCTATAGAGACTCTGATGGGATAATATCCTGCAATGCATTCCCCATCAGTCTAATTTTCAAGAACAACCTCCCCCTATCTCTGAAGAGAAAAGTTTTGATCAATATGTGCTACCTGTTCTAACATAGGCCGGTGAAACATGGACACTAAGCTCCCATTTGAAATAAAAGCTATGAGTGGGGCAAAGAGCCATGGAAAGATACATACTTGGCATTACAAAACAAGTTAGAAAGACCTGCACATGGATTAGAGAACAAACCAAAGTAAATTATATCATCAAGAGAGTAAAAGAATTGAAATAGAAATGGGCTCGTCACATAGCAAGAACTGATGGCAGGTGGGCCAAAGCAGTCACAGAATGGATTCCACTTGATAAAAAGCATCCATGAAAGAGACTTAAAACAAGATGGAATGATGTCGCCAGCAAGTATTGCGGGCTCAATTGGCAAAAGAAAGCTCAGAACCCTATTGGTTGGAAACATGTGGATGAAACCTTCATCCTGCAGTGGATAGACAATGGCTAAAATGATGATGAAGATGATTCCCTATAACTATAATTCATTTAAATTTTAGATATTACCACATCATGGATATTAATAGATAGATACATTTCCTTGTTGTAATTTTAGGTATCATAATATAATTTTAGTGTTTACCTTATAATTTAATATAGGCTATATGTGGGTTTCATATATTATATGCTAGCTAGGTTATTTTATAAATGTATTTTAAATCTATCTTAAATTTTATTTGTTTCGTATCTTTGCTGGTCTTTGACTGCAATAAATTGAATAGATTGATTAATAATATTAGGTTCCACTAACACAAACTGGATGTTCAGCACAAATATGAATTGTACTTCCAAAGTGTTCAGCTTTCTAACTTTGCAGTTTCCAGCTTCTTCTCCATTATGTCTGTACTCCATAGCCTATTTATCATTTATCTAGTTCATGCCCTATTCAGCCACAGGTTATATTGAGTGACCTTCTCCAA
This sequence comes from Diadophis punctatus similis, assembly GCA_023053685.1. NCBI lineage: Eukaryota > Metazoa > Chordata > Lepidosauria > Squamata > Dipsadidae > Diadophis > Diadophis punctatus. The sequence goes on along the minus strand of JALIGW010000003.1, from coordinate 86,596,098 downwards.
ACTTCAAAAATGTTTCTGAGATATGTTGGTAACTATTACTCTATATTTAAGGATGATGCAAAGATTGCAAAGTAATGAATGTTTACAATTAACTAGTACTAAAGGCATTATTAATAACTGAAATCATTTTGGCAGTGTTATAGGCATACAGAAAATTAGAGCTTTGGGCACAGAATGTACTTGATTAAATTCTATTTGAATTTCTTCTCCTTCCCCCAAAATGTCAGTGACAAAGACCTATTTATCTGCAAAATGGAGATCAAAATACCTTCTTTCCTAGTCTTGCCATATGTTCTCTGTACTAGAAATGACAGCTCCTCCAGCATAATGCAATTAAATGCCTTGAAATCAATGCAGTAGACTAATTAAAGCAACTTCACATTGAAAGCTTATCAAGAATCCCAGCCAACATGAGGTCTAGTTTGACATGGAAAAATAGTTGCATCCATCCTGCCTATGCCAGTGGGCTCTGTTTCCTAGTGATACCAATTTCTTTTCTGAAATTAAGTGCATTTGAACTTACTTTCAATTCCGTCCTCAGTCTTACTTAATTCAGTTGGTCTTGATTTTAATCAAGATGCATAGGTTGCTGGGTCTTATCTGCCTAATGTTATTTAAAAAAATAAAAGGAAGAAAAAAAACTAATACAAACTAATATAAAGGGAAATATGAAAAGTCCTGAGTCATGCCTCTTGCACATTTCCAAGCACCCTGGGGGAGGCACCCTTCCTAACTCATGCCACCAACACCCTCTGCACACCATCCCCAAATGGTGGGGCACCTCTCACACACCCCAGCAACCCCCATACATTCTACTTGACTGTATTGCCCCTTAGTGTGCCCTACTTGGCTCATGCAGCACTTCTTACACATCCCATGGTATCGATGCACTCTTCTTGACCTCTACTATCTCCAAACACCCTAACTGACCTGCACAGCACCTCTCATGCACTCCTGGGCACCCTTCCCAATCTTTGTCACTTAAGTACCCTCCCCAACCATTTCTGGTGCACACCTGCATACCAGTGATGGATTCTAAATCCCATCGCTACCGGTTTGCACACACGCAATGCTTCTGCACAGGTGCAGAGCCTCCCGCCACAGCCGCTACCGGTTCGTAGAACCGTACCATACTGGTAGCAACCCACCGCTGCTGCATAGCATTCACAACTCAAGCAGCACCTTTCGTGCACTCACTCATGCTAGTCCTGATCTGCACCCCTATGTGTCCCTTTCCCACCGGGCAGCAGCTACTTTTGCCTGCTGATCTTGGACTGGCAACTTCCTGCTGACTTTCTACAGGCAAGTTTCTCACAAGCAAAGTAAAGGGAGAGAGGGAGGGAGGGAAGATGGAAATTGTATCTATTCCATACTTTCAGCATGGCACATCTAACATTGTAATCTTCAAAATCCGTATATCCTTATGCGTGCCACCCAAATCTCAGATCATGTTCTTCTAACTCTGCAAGCTTTTTATTTCTCAGCAACACCCACTTTTCATCCAAAGCAAACAGCAAGCCATGGGTTGTTTCTCTTAAATCTTCCTTTTGTAAGACAAGTATATGTTGGATAATAGCCGTCTTCATTTTTGCCTGCTTTTAATGCAGAAAGTGATTAGATTGGAGCACTTGCCCCTTCCATTAAAGAATAATGTCCTCATTTGATACTGGGATACTAAGAAGGAACACAAACAAGAATCAGATATATCAGATTCTTAGATTAATTGAAATATTTCTTTGGGCTTATTATATGTGATGAATCATTTGATTGCAATAGAACCAAATGTTTTCACTGCCCGATCTAACTATGACAATAATTAACATAATTCTCCCCGCCCACCCCACCGCCAAAAAGAGAAAAACATGTCATTTAAAAAGACAAAATACAGTCTTACTTTTGTTAATTTAGAAGGGTACATGGACATCAAGAAATACTGTAACTGATACAATTCTGTTTAAAATTCATTATGGGAAGACGATTATCAGAAAACAAGCATAGATGGGCAAGTTCAAAATTCCTGCTTTCCAATCTTAGACTTTTTATATATAAACTGGACTTAGACTGGAAAGTAGTAAAAGCTTTCAAATAGAAATTAACTGCTATTTGTTTATATATTACAATACTGTGCATTTCCTTTCCTAATCCAATCAAAACAAAACAAAACAAAACAAAACAAAACAAAACAAAACATAGAGATACTCAGTTTGTTTTCACTTCCTAAGGTGGAAATAGAATCTTTATCTTTAAAAGAAGTTGGTCCTCAGTAGATAATTAAAAGAACAAAGAAAACATGATAGAAATTCTCTGCTTATATTAGCTGTTCCATTAATTAAGAAATTATGAACTAGGAGACCATCTGTAATTATTTATAAAATAGATTACATCAAGGTCTTGCTTTTTCTAGGTGGATGAATTATTATGAGCTTTAATTATTAGGCCCGGCACTGGATCTCAAACTGAAAAATTAATTTTAACCTACTTTTATTATACACCATAATATAAATTAATTACTTGTGTGGCTGGTACATTGTGAAATGAAAAGGCATACTTTTCATTAACTGGGTCTAATTTGTTATAGTTTTTTGATACTAGGTTGCAGTAAGTGGACATACATTCTAATTAAACAGGTGACAATGAGTTCATTTTAATTTAGACACATGAGTTTTTTATAAGAACCTAGCAGGAAAATCAAAGAAAACTTGAAGTTAATTTCTGTCAGATCTTTTGCATTTTCTTCAGTAGTTGAGCAAAAAAGCAAAAAAAAAAAAAGCCCCCCAAAATTACTGCAATACCAACTCACATATTTTAAATATTTGTTTAAAAAGTCTGTTTGTATCTATCTATCTATCTATCTATCTATCTATCTATCTATCTATCTATCTATCTATCTATCTATCTATCTACCTACCTACCTACCTACCTACCTACCTACCTACCTACCTACCTACCTACCTACCTACCTACCTCTATCAGCTAGTGGCGGAAATAAACACAACAGAATCAGTTGTTATATATTTATGTTATATATACATACACAGACCTTATGTAGAGAAAACTAAATCATTTTGATTTTCTAAAGTGCTTTCTTTCTCCTTATAGAGGGAAGAGAAGGAAAACACATTCCATATTGTTAGCTCAGCATGTTGGTGTCCTCATTTCTTCTTTAGGGTGGCATTGAAAGTAAGGTGACCAGACGTCCCGCTTTTGGCAGGACAGTCCCGCTTTTCGGTAATTTGTCCCGTGTCCCAAGGCTTTTCCAAAAAGTGTTTTGCGCATGTGCAGAGGACAAAATAACCCGAATGGCGGCATCCAGCCGGGTGGGGGAAGCGGGTGGGAGAATCCCCGTGCTGCGACTGCCACCAGTTCCATCGGCTCTACGCCGAACGACTGGCCCGGCCAAACTGGCAGGATTTCACCCCTCTGCGGCAATGAACAGGTAAGCCTGCGCCAGTAGGAACCCATCCCTGGCTGCGATGAAGGGGGGGTGTTTGGGGGGGTGCACAAAGCTGCAGGATAAGAGAGATGGACCCCTCCCATCTTGCTCCCCTAGAAACCCCCCCCCATCAATGGTGTCCCGCTTTACAAAAAAATAAAATCTGGTCACCTTAATTGAAAGTGAATATTCAAGCTTAGTAGAGGGAGAGACAACTTTTGAAGTTTGAGATCTGGTGACGTTTTATGATGAGACAGACTTAGGAAACTGTACTTTAGGCAGAAGATGTAAAAATAGATTAAAAACAGTTAAGAGTGTGTGGGAAGTATACCTCAAAAGGACAGTGCCAGAAACCTCACAGCACCAGAAACCTCAGAAAACAGTGCCAAGAAACTCAAGCCAGCCCTTCCCCCTTTAAGAAAACCAAGAAGCACCAGCTGAAAGAAAAACACAGAGCAGCCCTGCTAACAGAGCTGACAATAGAAATACTTAAGTAGAGCCATTAAGATAAGGGGAATCAGGCTAAAAATAATTCACCTGGAACTCCCCTTTTCCTCTTTCCTGGCAGAATTAACCCCCAGGATAGGAAAGACAAAGACCCAGGAACAGGATTACCGTAACCCATTAAGGCAGGAAGACAGGATCCAGGGCAATCACTTTAACTAGAGGCACACAAATAAACCCATCAAGCTGCAGGAGCTTCAAAGGGGAATTAAGAATAAAAGGTCAGAGTCACACTTCCAAGTCTGCTTGCAAGCCAGAAACACTCAAGCTGTGTCACTACTTTTCTTGCCTTCCTGAATTAAAGGATCCCTTTTCTGGCAGCCCTGCCATGTCTATTTCTTCTCAGCATCAGTGACTGCTTCCCAGCTGGGAACAAACCAGGGAAATTTCTTCCAATAAGTGCTTATATACTCCGTTGATAGACCATATGTGGGTTTTCCAGGTTTGTATTAATTTTAATACAGATAATATTAATTTATCTCATTATTCTCAAATACTGTTTTCCCAATATTTTACTAAGTGAGCCAGGTAAATATACGTTAATGGAAATGTGGAGAATTCCATTAATAAGAAACAACATACAACATGAAGCATATTTAACAAAAAAATAAGTCCACCACTTTTCTTGCCAATTTAGTGCCACTCCATCATTTCAAGTGATGAAGTCTCCATTGTTAGCTCTATGGCACCATCAGGTTAAAAGTAGAAGTTGGCACATTCTCTTGATTACTGGCTTAAGTAAAAATGGAAAAAGTAACTATCAGCTTTTGTAGAAAGTCAGCTGAGCGTCAATATGAGATTTCTTTTTTGAGATCCTAATGCCGAACTAGATTGACCCAATCTCTAAACGAAGTATATATTTTTCTAGGCAGAATACTTATTTACTGGCCTTTGACTAAATTTGCTGTTTGCAGGTAATTCTTAGCCTGAGAAAAATAGGGCAGAATTTTTAATGCTTTTCAGTCTTTTGACAGAATTCCAAGAAACTTGCTGGTGTTTATGAAAAACTGGTGCTGCTTCCTAAACCAATATTTTCCATTTACAACACTGCCCATTCCTGCAATTCAATCTGTAAATAAGTTAATCATAGGCAGGGGGAAAAAACATATTTTTGCCAGTATTTTATGAAATACAATTCAGTTTAGAAATTATTTCAAAGGAAAAGAGCATGTCAGAAAAATTATTTGGGAAGGATGCATTTTTTTAAACATATTTAATTCAGAGGTAAACAGGGAGTGGCTGTCATTGTCCTTCAGTCTATAGCAATTTCTGAGGAAGCTCTTCCCAGTGGACTTTTCCAGTTGCAGTCTTAGAGTAGTATTTTGCCCTTGAGAAATTGCTAGAAAAAAAAATCAACTTCCCTCGAAGGGGGGAATCCAGCCAATTTTTCTATTCCTCAAATATGAATGAAAATTTCAAAAGCTGTGAAGTAAACCGGGTTTATGAAAACACTTTAAGCATACTTTCCTTACAAGGAAATTAATTTCATCAAAGGCTGCCTTGGAATTTCAAGCAAGCTCAAAATATTGAAATCTTTATGAAAATTAATACACACAAAAATTCCTTGCTATTCCCTATAACTAACAAAAGGGTGAGATTGATTGGGAAATGTTTGATAGACGCAGCTTTTAAAGAAAGCATCCTATTGGTGGGCTAGGCTTTGAAGTGAATTAAGGAATACTATACATGGATTTTAAGTTTAAATAATTTAGTGGTAATTTATCATCACCTGTCCTAGCTTTCCTAGTCATTTCTGTGACTCTCACCAGCACTTGTTTAGCCATTTAAACTTATTGCTGCTTATTAATGGCTAAATCAGACTACAGGGACACTGATCCTCTTAGAAGAGAAAACCAATTATATCCAAAGATTTTCCACTCCGGAATTGAGGCTTCAAGTAATTGAAGCAGGCTATGTCCAAGGTTGATGTATTTTGACAGGAATAAGTTATATTGGTTTGTTTAATCATCTGTCACACCTGAACCGTAGCTAGAGGGATCACAAGGCATGATACTTCATTTCCTAGTTCCCTTTTAAAGGACCAAATAAAAGGCCATCTATGGGGATAAATCAATTGAAATTGAATTCAGGTAAAGAAGAGGTGCTGTGGTTGGAGGAGGGAAATTATTTCAGTGATATCGGGAAAAGAGACTGCCTGCTCTGGAGAGAAATAGGGTTGCACTTTCCTTTTATTTAGGTACCGGTGTTTTAATGTATAAGCGTCAGAAAGATCACAAAACCAGCATTTACCAATTCCCCTGAATTCTAAATCTTTTTCTTTTGGAAAAGCTAAATATTATGGTATGCATTATAAGCATGTTAATGCAGCTGTTCTTTTTAAAATGGAAGTTGATGTAGGCATTGGACAAAGCAGACAGGCATGAGAAAATGACAGACTGGTGAATGATTTATTTTTCTTTCCCTTCTTGTTGCTGGCTATCTCTTCCCAGAGGCAGCAGTGAAGAGATATACAGAATGATGTGAGGATTTGGGATAAAATGAATATAATGTTAGGAGAATGAAAGCTGACTGAAGGTGACTATTTCTGGTGGCAGCCACAATTTCTTTGCAAAAACCTGTCCAATTTCACTTGGTTGCTGAAAGTATCAACTTTTGGAAGAAAGTTGGGGATCAAAAACTTGTAAGTTAATGCATTTCCTAAAGTGACAAAACCCTATTAATCTCAGTAAGATGTCTGAGTAATTACATTTTGAAGATGATCCATGCAGAATAACAGAAATTGTCCACATACATTGCCAAAACAGAAGAAATACTTCTGGAAAAGGTCTCCTCAAATGTCAACTGAAGTAGATAGTAGACAATCTATTTTTACATAGCTTTCCTTCAGGGTTATTTTTAGATCCATTCTTCCCACCTGCCCATTTTAGCTTCTGCTTCCTTTACAGTATATATTGTTGCTTTTAATTAATTTTTATTAATTCTTCCCACCTGCCCATTTTAGCTTCTGCTTCCTTTACAGTATATATTGTTGCTTTTAATAAATTTACTTTTAACTGATTGTATTGTAGAAGCATTTTGTATTTACATGGACTTTATTTTCTATCAGCTATTAATTATTGGCTGCCTAATGAATTTCATAGATAAATACATATCCATTATAGTCATAGCTGGACACAGTGAATTCAGATAGCCATTATGCCTGCTCTAGATAACAACATTCAACATACCTGTCTATGGAGATTCTTACTCATCCAGGTCATGGTTGTCCCAAAGCTGCTTTTTCATAAAGCAACTGAAAAACATTCGCCAGACCAATCCTTGAATACAGCTCATCTTCTGGAACCCACACCGCATATCGGACATAAATACATTAGAAAGTGTCCAGAGATACTTTACAAGAAGAGTCCTACACTCCTCTACTCGCAACAGAATACCTTACGCAACCAGACTTAAAATCCTGGGCTTAGAAAGCTTAGAACTATGTCGCCTTCAGCACGACCTATGCATAGCTCATAAAATTATCTGCTACAACGTCCTTCCTGTCAACGACTACTTCAGCTTCAACCACAACAATACACGAGCACACAACAGATACAAACTCAAAGTGAACCGCTCCAAACTTGACTGTAGAAAATATGACTTTAGCAACAGAGTGGTAAATGCCTGGAACTCACTACCTGACTCTGTGGTTTCATCACCAAACCTCCAAAACTTTACCCTTAGACTGTCCACTGTTGACCTCACCCGATTCCTAAGAGGTCAGTAAGGGGCATGCATAAGTGCACCAGTGTGCCTACCATCCCTGTCCTAATGTTCCCTCTTATCATCCCTCTTATGTATATAAACAATGTTATATCTATGTATATTACCAACACGTACTTGACAAAAAAAAACTTTGTTTCACCTTGAAGACGTTTCACTTCTCATCCAAGAAGCTTCAGTTATGAAGAAGTTTCTTGGATGAGAAGAACTGAAGAAGCTTCTTGGATGACAAAGCGAAATGTTTTCAAGGAAAAACAAAATCCAGTTGCCTTTTGAAAAAGCATCTTTGGGATTCAACACACCTATTCTGTTTTTCCTTGTTAGGGTTCCTTGTTGGGTTAAAAAGTGCAATCAAACATTTTCCAAGATGGTTAGGAAGTTGCTCTCCATCATCCGCATTTAGATTTTAGGAGGCACCTCATTTGCTTCATCTTGGCAGGAGCCAGATTGGGAAACAGCAAGACAGAGTTAATGGGCTGCAGTGCAAAATTTGGTTAATGGCTACACTGCAAAATGTTTATCATTGTTTTTTTAAGCAATATTGTTCTGCATCTCTTATCAGGTGAAGTGCTGGGAGACAGCTGGTAATATCTCAGCTGTCCATTTTTAACAAGTCTGCAGAGTCAACAGTAGTTAAGGGGAACATTTAGTCTCTTTCCCCCTCCCCCATGTCTTTAAGTTTCAAACATTAAAAGAAATGTGGTAACTTCATTGGAAATAGTCGTAGAAAGACATAAATGGGGCTTATTCAGGGGTGGGTTCCTCCCGGTTCGGACCGGATTGCCTGAATTGGTAGTGACCTGCTGGTGATGTCACTGAAGTGGATCGACCGGTGCCGGTCCGTGGGTGCTGCCATCTCTTTTTTTTGTGATTTTCTTACTATTTTGAAAGTATTTCCTGTTCTGCTGCTTGTAAAAGAGCCCTCCCGCCTGCCCCCGGGTTTAAACTGACCTTTATTCCTTCACCCGAAGCACAGCTGATCAGCTCCTCAGCTGTGTTTTGGGCTGATTCCTGCTACTGAGCATGCGCGGAAGCCAAATTGCACGAGTGAACGCGCATGAAGCATCGCGATGCCAACCGGTCGCTATGGTAAGTGGAACCCACCCGTGGGCCTATTTCATGTATCCATTACATAATGCTATTAATTCTTCCATTAACTTGTTGATGTAGAATATTACTAAGCCCCTTTTTATCAAATAAATAGAAAATCTGTCATAATATGGAAAATAAAAAGCAATAGAATCATTTACACATATCTGCAATAAATGTGGGCTCAAGGCAGAATGATATTATTTTCTGGCAACATTTTATTCCAAGATCTGTGTTGCAGAAGTACAGAAATGCAACAACAGAGTTGAGACTTTAAATGGATGAGAATTACATTACATAAGGCCCACCTTGGAAATGGTTGAACATCTGAGAGGGATAGTAAAAGAAAGAAAATATTTTCATGTCACAGCACTATTACTTAGTGATTTAGCAGAAAGTTATGAAATGCTTGTGACAGCACTCGATGCACGTCCAGATTACGAGCTAACATTTGAATATGTTAAGGGCAAGCTTGTAGATGAATATAGTATAAAGCATTAATAGTGATGGTGCTTCTGTAGTAGAGTCTGTTTTAAAGATGAAAAATAGGAATAAAAACAGTTACATGAAGCAAGAAACACATGAATGCTTTGTGTGCAAGAAAAAGGGTCATTTAAAAACAGATTGCAGAATCTGGAAAGCTACAATGCAAAAATGAATTAAATTGCAAAAAGTCAAAAGTGTGAAGGAAGAAACTGATTTTTCTTCAGATAATGAAGAAATATTTTTTCAATCCAAAAGTTACACCTCATCTTTGAAAGCATGGTGTGTTGATTCAGGAGCTATGAGTCACATGACAAATGACAGAAAATTCTTTACTCACCTTGACCAGAATAAAACAGAAAAAAAAATCACCACAGCTAATGGGCAAATAATAGAATCAGAAGGAATGGGAGATGGCTTTCTTTGCTGTACTATTTCTCAGACTGTCACCAAAAAGATACAGTACTTGTGAAAAATGTACTGTATGTCCCTGCTCTTGAAACTAATCTTTTGTCAGTGAAGAAGCTCACAAAACTAGTGACCTTCAAAGGGGATAGTTGTGTCATGACAAAAGGGATAAAATTACAGATGAACTCTATCAGCTGAATTGCAATCAGGTGGCTAATACTGCCAAAGAGGAAAAACATTCAAACTGCATTCATACATGGCACAGACAACTTGGACACAGAAGTACTGATATAATATAGAAATTAACTGAGAAAGACTATCCAAGAGGAATAAACCAGGCCATGAGAGGCTTCAATCAGGAGATTGATCAGAAGCAATAGAGGCATCCCAGGCAAATGTCTGTTCTATGTTGCTTGCATAGCATTAAAACCCAGAGATGGAAAGGAGAATCCAAAAAAGTCTGCAGCCGCTGCCCTGGTCCCCCACCCATCTCAGCTAGAGCCAGAGCCTCAGTACCTCCAGTGCCAGACCTTCTGAGAGCCAAGGCTGAAGCCACAGCAGCTCCAGCTCTGTGGACAGCCAGGACAGCAAAAAGAAGGACAAGAAGAATTATAAGAAACAGAAAACAGAACTAAGGTCTGAAATGGGACTATTATAAGTAATATTTGTTGAGTGGGACTGTCGGAATACATGTATTTTGTAATGCAACAGCTACAGAATTATTCAGACAATAGATGGCAGTGTTTAGTTTTCATCTATGGTTCCTTTATGTTCTGAGGAGAGTTTCCTGTGACCGTTGAAACCATTAAGCAACAAGAACCATGATGACTGTACACTTTATTTGATCTACAGTATATGGCTATGCAACCATCCTCTGCTAGCAATATAGTATGTATGGCTATATAATAATCCTTTTCTACCATTTATATATAATAAAACAGAATTTTCTAACACATGGAAAGATCAGTAGAAGTGCTGAAAGACCAATTGTGTAGATAAGGGGGGAGGTGATAAGGAAGAGGAAAGCACAGATCAGGCTGGGTTCTAACTTACCTCGCTGCCGGTTGGCTTCCTCCCACGCCGCGTGGCTGCGTGTGCATTGCGAGCCACATGGCCATGCCGCACGGGCGTGCGTGCACATGTGCAGTGCCGAAAACTCAACTTCTGCGCATGTGCAGAAGGAAAAACTGGCAAAAAATTCCCCCAACAATTTCCCCCCCCAAAAAAAACCCAAAAAAAGATGGCGCATCCATGGACCGGCACTGATGGAACCGTCTCTGTGACGTCACCACCAGTTTACTATCGGTTCTATAGACCCGGTGCGAACCGGGAGGAACCCACCTCTGGCACAGATATATCAACAGAATAGTGGCCAGACAATTGCTTTTGCTATGCTTGGATTCAAGAGTGGTTTATTAACAGCACTCTGGCAGTTAAGTGAAAGTAAGGAGAAAGAAGGAGCAGCAATATTAGGGGACCATACAGAGGAGGCGAGAGAGGGAAGATGCACAACAATATTGTAATTTTCACTCTGTAAAGATCCTTGGCATTGACAACCAAAATATTTTGGGTTTTAGTTTGGCCAGACCACCACCTGCTAAAACGATCCAGATGAACTTCTGAACCAACGTGTGTTTATATAAACACTTGTGCATGATAATCTTTTGTTAAACCCACTGCATTTTTTCCTCACTATTATACTTGAGCCAAAGAAGACAAATGTGAACATGCACCCTTCTTAGAGAGTAATAAATGGAATCAGCAAATTAAAATAGTCTTCATTGCTTTGTCTTTCATTTAAGCAATTTCCATCTGCTGCTAAAGCAGTCAATTTCCAATCCAACTATCTCAGTAATAGGGTGTTTTTCTTTTCCAAGACTGAGGGATCCGCCATTATACCACCCATAGTGACACACTTCTCTCAGCCCAAATATCTGGATTATACTGAAGAGGCAGAAAATGTAGGGAAGGCAAGAAGAAATTTGATTTCCATCACAGTATTGAAGGTCCATGGGGCCTTGAAAAGTGAGAAAGAGAACTTGTAGCAGTAACAGATGTATTAGGAATCAGTAAGACAAAGGGAAATAATTCTTAGATCTAGAGATCAGATCCCAGTGAAGTCATTTTGTCCCTTGTAGTTTCTGCTATGAGTTGAACACATATATTTGAATTAAGAAGCTTCTTTAGCTGTAGCTACAGTCTTACCCAAAATGCACATTAAAAAAAAACCTTGACTACTTTTACAACAGTTTTACCTCTGAATGACTCTTCACATTATACTAATCACGATTGCTAAATGTTCTCGTGTTGTAAAGTTCAAATGCTACCTTATTTTTTTAACTGATGCCCTTTAAACAATTCAAGGGGAAGAGATAATCTCTCGGGAATACTTTAACACTAATGTAGCTTTCTGATGATTGGCAAGCCTTTTAAAAAAAAGGCTAATATCATTACAGATACATTTCATTACGATACTGTAAATGATTAAATGATTAGCTCAATATGTCAGCTAACATTCCCCAAAGAGCTATTGAGGTAATAATTTTATGATAGCTTTTTATTCCTTCCATTTCAACAAAATGTTGGAAAGCAATTAGTAAAATCTATCTGTCCATCTGTCTGAATGACAGCAAACTAACATTTTGAAAGCAACAGGACTAAATTTGATGCTATGGGAGAAATCAACAAATAAATGATACAATTTGAAAATGGGTCAGATCCAGCTATTCTGGAAAATTGTGGCAGTGAATCAGAATGTTGCTGACTGTTCTCTTCTAAACTTCATTTCTTTCTGGTCGTGTGATCTACAGTGGAGAGTCTGGAGTTCAGCCTGTGCTTCCCAATATACACCTACACACAAAAACACAAAAAGGCAAAACATAAATGTGCGTGCGTGCATCCAGAGACAATTGTCACATGTATGGAAGAAAAGACAGGCACTTTGAAGGCTACGTCTGATAAAGAAGTTAGAAAGATTTCATATACAGTATATACTGAACATGTATACGCGGTGAAAAAAATGACTGTTCATAGCTTCTTCAAAAAATGGGAAATGCAGAAGGTAGTCTACAGTGTCCAGTGTTGCTTTTGTTTTGGGTGTTATGGCCAGATCAAAACACTCAAGCTCTATATCAGAGGTGTGAAACTGGCAGCCCGCGGACTGGATGCATCACACACAGGCCACATCCATCCCTGCTCTGCAAAGGCAAAAAACGTTGCGATATGTCAAGTGATGTCACATGACATGATCGAGTTTGACACCTGTGCTCTATATCATCAACAGCTAGATCCAACAACCTTTTTTTGTTATTATTATTTTCAGTTTTTCTAAACACTAAGGCCATCTTCAATGATTCTTGTCTTAGCAACATGTATCCAAAATATCTGCATCTTAACTTCATTATTACTGCTTCTAAAGAGCATTCTGATTTTTTCTTTATCTAGTACTGAATGAGTGATTCTTCTTGCCATCTAAGTTATTCACAAATATTTTCTTTAGTACTACAATATTAAGGCATCCATTTTCATTGTTCAGCTAATCCAGTTTTTCAGAGTCTTATGATACAGATGAGACAGCCATGGCTTTGAAAATGCTAAACTTTGTTGGAATATGCCTCTGCCCTTTTCATATTGTGTCTGTCTCCATCATACTGCAGTCTTTTCCCCCCCAAATAATAGATCTCTAATTCATGGCTTGAACACATAATACAATAAGCCACATCTCAGTAAATTTTTAAGTCTAAGAAGTCTGTTAATATTTCAACATCTTCTCCACCTATCTGCCTTGGGTTGACATTGTATTTTGACATAAGCTTAAGAGTTTTGGGGATTTCTTTCTTTGTTTATATTGAACGGCTTTTGTACTTTCTTCTTTCATCTTCAAAAAAAGATTCTTTAGATCTTCCTTGCTTCTAGCCATCAGTGGTGTCATACACATGTATGGTCTTCTTTGTATTTTAGTCAGTCTCCTACAATTGGCATGATGTGTTTTGGAACATTGTGTCAAGAAGATATGGCAGATTACTGTAGTACTGGCAGTGCTACTTTGTCAGCCTTTGTGTGTGGACCATGGACTTCAATCATCATAATACTAACTAAGAATCACCATAATACTAAGAAATTTCATGACAGTTAGAACAATTATTGCCTCCAGAAGCTGTGAATGCTCCAACACTGGAAGTTTTAAGAAGAGATTGGACAACAATTTGTCTGAAATGGTATAGAGTTTCCTGCCTGAGGTGAGCAGAGGGTTAGACTAGAAGATCTCCAAGGTCCCTTCCACCTCTGTTATTCTATTCTATTCTATTCTATTCTATTCTATTCTATTCTATTCTATTCTATTCTATTCTATTCTATTCTATTCTATTTTGCCTTGAACATAAACATTCTATCCTTGTGTAGTTCTATCTAAGATCTGATTTTGATAATCTTTCATTATTAATAAAAACTATTTCATTTCTTATATGATTTTCTGGTTTTTGATAGAAAAAAAATGACGTTTTTCTGTTGTGAAAACCCAGTTTCTATAGCTAGGGTCACTTTTTATTTCCTTCACAGGTTATATGGGCTGAGTGGCTTCTTTTTCTGTTCTTTATCTCTTTTTTTTTTAAAGAATAAATCTATATATTACAGAAAGCTCTGTGATAAAATCTATATCTCAGAAAAATATGCTTTAATACCATCCTGGGTGGGTATTTCAAATATTGTACTATTTATATTCATGACAGCATAGGTAAATGAATTTAATAATCTTTCCAATCCTAAGAATAATACATGAAAGATTTTGCATGCTAGTACTACTATAGTTTACTTCTAAGATTTGGAACAAATTTTAAAGTGTACATTGGAGAATGGCATAGGAATAATATTTCAAGCTGACTCCTTTCTTCATAAATGTAAACTATTTTTCTATAGAATTGCTCCTTATTTTCCTCTGATTTGGTTTTCTACTGCTCTACTGGTATAATATAAATTAAAAAAAAAAGAAAGACAAGATGCATACTGGGTAAAATAATGACCTAATTTAAAATCCAGGGGGAATATCACCTAAGAGGGTCCTTTTATACCTTTAATTTTCACATACTGATCTAATTATCCACCCACAAGATTCCAAGGCTCAGCTAAAGAAACCAATTACTGCTTATCATTTTGGAAGCCAGAAAGTGACTTAAAGAATATTTATTTTTTTAAAAAAAAATAGCGGCATTGCTGGATTTCAGGATAATAGTGTACTAATAATAAAGAAGAAGTGTAGTAATGTAATTACAGTTAAGTAATTGTTGACTCTCGAGACAGCTCCTGAAAGATTTCATTTCACCATAACTCAGGAAACGCACACAGATAGCCATACTCGGTAGCATATTAAAAATGCTGAGAGGAGAATACTTGGTCCTTTGCTGTTTATGTCTGATAAAAATAACAGATGTCTTAAATATTCTTAACACATCAACAAGTCCTCAAGGAAACGTTGCAAACTTTCAACACCTCCATCATTTTAATAGTCAATTACCAAAGAGGATGCAATTTTTTTTGTTTTCAGCTTTTAATGCATAGCTTTGCACAATACTGTTGTAAACAGCAATCACTGAAGCAGCAGCAGGACTAAACTGCCTCTATTTATTTCTTGTGATTCATTGGATATTGCAAGACATTTGGGATTATTTTTTAATAATTGGATTATTGGCCAAGAGGCATAGGATGACTTGCCATACTGGTTAATTGTTGAGATACTAGTTAATGTAAGATAAGGTGACCAGACGTCCCGATTTTGGCGGGACACACCCGCTTTTTCACCATTTATCCCGCGTCCCGCCCGCCCTCTTAAAAAGTCCCGATTTCTTGAAAGAATGCCCGACTAGGGCATTCTTTCAAAAAATCGGCCTGAAAGGCAGCAGGCCTCTCAGCTCGGGCCGGCTGTGGGCGGCGTTGGCGGCGGGCGGGCGTCCCGCGTTGTTGACTCCTCCGGCGGCGGCTGGAAGCTGGGGGGAGGGGGAAGGGAGGCTGCTCCTCCTCTC
>JALIGW010000003.1:86177944-86577944 GCA_023053685.1 Diadophis punctatus similis | reverse complement strand
TCAAAAGGGCGGTCCATATCCAAAAAGGCTGCCCTTAGTTTTCCTGGAAACCATTTCCAAGAACCCTTGCACACTCCTGCATCTCAGTGTGGGGAGGAGGTGAGCTCATTATATCACTCTGCCATGGTGGAAACACAAACTCCAGGTTTGCTATAAAACTACGATATTATCACAGACCATTATTGCTTAATTTTTAACCGTTGTTTTGGGCTCCTCTCCAAAAGCCATATTAGCTGTCAAGCCAAGGAAGCCTCCGTGAGCTGATAATTGCAAGGCTCCATGTTTTATCCATGGGGCAACTCCTGGAGAGGATCCTTTTAAATGCACACGCCTGTGTGTGTGTGTTTGTGTGTGTGTACGCATAAATAAAACCAGGGAGAAAGGAAGGAAGGATCTGAGGTTGTCAGAATATCAATTGAGATATACTGTCAAGTGGAGAGTGCTGGCGGCGGCGGCGGCGCTCCTCCTTCTAACACCCTTGTTGCTACCGGCGGCTGCTGGCTTGAGTGGCAGAGCGGGCTGCTTGCCTCCCTTTCCTTCGCTTCCCTTCCCGCTGTGGCTGCGCTGCTCTCGCTCTGGAAGCGGAGCCAGATGAAGGTTTCTCCCCACGCGAGATGCCTCTCAGCCGCGCGCTCCCTCGGCGCGACCGCAGCCGCCAGCACTCTCTTTCCTTCACCCGAGAAAAAGGAGGGGAGGGCAAGTCAAAGCACCCCATCCTCCCATTTTCGCCGAGGGATCGCGCGGCTGAGAGGCATCTCGCACAGGGAGGAACCTTCGTCTGGCTCCATTTCCAGAGCAAGTGAGCGAGCGAAAGCAGCGCAGGAAGGAAACAAAGGGAGGCAAGCAGCCCGCTCCGCCTCTCAAGCCAGCAACCGCCAATAGCAACAAGGGCGTTAGGAGAAGAGGAGAGTGCTGGCGGTGGGACTTTTTCGAAACGAAGCGGGACGCGGGACAAATGGGCCAAAACCGGGACTGTCCTGCCAAAATCGGGACGTCTGGTCACCTTATCCTAGTCTTAAAATACTATAAGCAGTAGATATCAGCATTTGCCAAATAGCCTACTGTTGAAAGTGATCCCCAACACCTCTCACCCACATACACCCCTCCATAACCTTTTGGAACTTCTCTACAACTCCAGTTAATGTATCCATTTAATCTGGTAGGCAGACATGAATTCAATTTAATAATACATTATTTCTATTTCTAATGAAGCACATGGAACTATATGCAGATATTTTTGTAAGAAAAAAACACTAATACTTTGTTTTATAGTGTAACTTCTTATTTAGGCTACTTAAAAGAATCTGCTAAAAAAAATAAAATCAGTTCTAGCAGTGGGACACAATGTTGTCAGCTGCTTTTCTGTATTTATAATGATACTTTCCATTCCAAACATAGATTATTATTATTTTAAAAAACTTAACCCTGAGTATGCAATACATACAGATATAATGAGATCAGCTCCTAGCTCTTCCCTTATCATCAGGGGAGAACTGAAATTTATGTTCAAGCTCTCTTGTCATCCTGCTATCTATAGAAATATTTAAATCAGATCATGCAACTAAAAAGTTCCCTTGGCAGCTCTATTGACCAAATAACAACTAAAATGATGCCATTTACTTCCACTATTTTTATGCACTGATAATTTTATTAAACATTATAATTAAAAAGATAAAAACTAGTGTAAACTGAAAAAAATAAAAGATTGAAAGTGCAGAAAAGAAAAATGAAAGAAAGAAAAATAGAAAAGAAATAAAAAGAATGTAGGAAAGAATGTGTGTGTCTGTGTGTGTGTGAGAGAGAGAGAGACTTCATCATAAGTACAAACAATGTTATAATTTATCATCTTTTGTGAAAATGCAAGCAAAGATGTCTTTTTCCCATATGTCATCTCTTAGAAAAATATGCAATCTATGGGGTTAAAATCTTTACCACCTTATTGCTATTGTTCCATATTCTGCATTAAATTGTTTTCTCCAAATTAGCAACATATATTCCTTTTCATTTTTCTACAATAAAGCTTGTAGTTCAAATAACTAAAAACATCAACATCAAATCCACATTCTATCCCAATATTGTGTTATCATGGTTGCCAGTTAGATGCCACATAAAAGTCCAGACTTACAAGGTTCTATGGATCCAAGATGGCGCTTGGATCCATAGAATCAGCTAGCGGTACCTGAACACACTTGTAAGTGAATCGCAAGCTTCCTAACAGACAGGAAGCAGCAGGTGAAGCTAGGCAAAATCACATCAGATATTTGTACAATTAGCACAGCCCCCCCCCAAGGCTGTTTACTCTCACCACTTCTCTCTCTATACCAGTGGTGGCCAATCTTAAGCATACCATCCGCCAAATTTTTTCGCAGACAAGTTCAGATCCGCCATTTATTATTTATTTATTTTTTTAGTCATTTTTGTATGCTGCCCCACTCCCGTAGGACAATTCTGCCTCTGCCTACCAGCATCAGGATCAGCGGCATCCTCACTTCCACTCGGATTTTGATAACGAGCAGCACAGATCTTTTTATCCATTTAAAACAAACCCTATCACCCGATGGGCATTTAACTGGAGTGGGTGGGGTGGGGTGGGGTATGATTTTCATGGGGGAAGAAGAAAGACTTGGCACCGAATGCTTCCTACCTATAGATGTAGGCATTGAAAGCCTGGCTTTCTCGCAGCAAGGTCTAATAGAGAGGCAGCACTTCAGTCCTCCTGGACGCTGCCATCTCATAAACACCTTGCTGGGCTTTGCCTGCCCCTTCTCCAGACAACCCAGGCAGTCGGCTTCTGCTTCTGGCCAGGAGGAAAGGGAAAGTGAGTTTGCGGAGGAGGAGGAGGAGGAGGAGGAGGAGGAGGGCGTGCAGCTCTGCAATGTGCAACGGGGAACCGGGATAGGAAAGCATTTTTGGGTGGCGGCACCAGCTGGAACTGCCTGCCACCTGAAACACAATGCACTTTTTTGGCTTCCACATGCCTGGTTGAAGATCGTGCTTCATCTGGATGGGGAAGCCGCCGGCACCAGCAGGTTGAGCGGAGCCGCCTGCACCATGGAGGAACCCCCCACCCCGTGCCTTCCCCCCTCCCCTGCCACCAGCTGCTTCACCTTTCTCTGCACGTGGTGGGGAAGGGCTCGGAGAGGAGCCCTGGGTTGGGGAAGAGAGCATGGAATGGGGGGATCCGTCCTCCCCAATCCTGATCAACCAGTCCTCACAGGCTAGCTGCCAGGGGCACGATCTGCGTGGTTTTCCGGCCAGGAAACTTCGTAATGGGAAGAGTAGGGGGGGGAAACCCCTCCAGCTGTGAAGCCCGCACTGGGAGACAGGAGCCGAAGCAGCCTTCTAAAAGCAAGGTTTTTGAAATCCTGGAGGAAAGCCATTTGTTGCAATTCTAATTTCTGGTATCGGGACACAGGGCGCGAGGTTGTGGTTCCCACCGAATCACTGAAAGCAGGTAAAGCAGGAGACGTTTGCCTGGCACGATGCTAGCGCTGTAACGCACCCTGCGTCCCGATCACAGAAATCGGAATTGCAACAATGGCAAAGCATCACCGCAGCTGGTTTACCCCACACCTTGCACCACATGCACCTGGACAAACCCTTCCATCTCACAGGCAGCCTTGGCAGTAGCAGAGTTCTCACGAGAGCAATCAGTGAAATGGAACTCAAAGGGCTTTGGAAGACGCGCCCACTCATAGCCTCGTCCAAACTTTCCTCCCTGATTCCAAAAACCTTGCTTTTGGAAGGCTGCTTCGGCTCCTGATGTCCAGTGCGGGCTTCGCAGCTGGAGAGGTTCCCCCCCCCTCTACTCTTCCCATTACAAAGTTTCCTGGCCGGAGAACCACACAGATTGCGCCCCTGGCAGCTGGCCTCCGAGGACAGCTTGATCAGGATTGGGGAGGATGGATCCCTGCATTCCACGCTCTCTTCTCCCCCACCCGGGCTCCCCTCCTAGCCCTTCCGCACCATGCGTGGAGAAAGGCAAAGCAACTGAATTAAAAGAAACTCACCAAGCGCAGGTTTCCCAAGACGTCCCTTCTCTGAAGCTTGCTCTGCTGCCGGTGCTTGTGACTGACTACTTCCTCCTCTGCTATGCTCTTCTATGACTCGTGGACTTCAACTCCCAGAATTCCTGTGCCAGCATGATTGGCTCAGGAATTCTGGGAGTTGAAGTCCACAAGTCATAGAAGAGCCAACTTTGTCGCTTCGTTTTGACATCACTGCCGGAGTTTGACTTCGAACTGCCGCGCGCTCTCCAGAATTATGCAGGAAGAAGGGGATCGGACAATAAGAAGGTCAGAATCACTTTCGCTTGCTAAATTTTAGCGAGCGAAAGTGATTCCGACCTTCTTATTGTCCGATCCCCTTCTTCCTGCATAATAAGCGTCAGCCTTTTCTGTCCATTGGATGATTGCAATGCGCCACTTGCAATCATCCAATGCGCCACATTTGGCGCATGCGCCACGGTTTGGCCACCCCTGCTCTATACCAATGACTGCATCTCAAACAATCCATCTGTTAAATTACTGAAGTTTGCAGATGATACAACAGTGATTGGTCTCATTCGAGACAATGATGAAACCGCATACAGACGGGAGGTTGAACAATTACCCTCGTAATGCGACCGGAACAATCTGGAACTGAACACACTCAAAACCATAGAAATGGTGGTAGACTTTAGGAGAAACCCTCCCATACTACCACCTCTTACAATACTAGACAATGGCGAAAGCCGTCAAGACATGGCTCTTCCTGCAGGTGGGGGGGGAAGACTAAATTACATCTGAATTCCCCCCCCTTTTGGTATGACTGATTGTGAATAATTTTCTTAACTTTTGTACATTTTTAATTGTTGTTTTTAAACCATTGTTTTATTGATGTTCTTATAAAATTGCTGTATGCCGCCCTGAGTCCCTCGGGAGTAGGGCGGCATAGAAGAACAAACAATAAATAAATAAATAAAATAAAATAAAATAAACATAGTATCAACAGTAGAGACCTTCAAATTTCTAGGTTCTATCATATCTCAAAACCTAAAATGGTCACGTAACATCAAAAACGTCATCAAAAAAGCACAACAAAGAATGTTCTTTCTGTGCCAACTCAGGAAGCTCAAACTGCCCAAGGAGCTGCTGATACAGTTCTACAGAGGAATTATTGAGTCTGTCATCTGCACCTCTATAACTGTCTGGTTCAGTTCTGCAACCCAACAAGACAGACACAGACTTCACAGGATAATCAGAACTGCAGAAAAAACAATTACTGCCAACCTGCCTTCCATTGAGGACCTATATAGTGCACGAGTCAAAAAGAGGGCCGTGAAAATATTTACTGACCCCTCGCATCCTGGACATAAATTGTTTCAACTCCTACCCTCAAAATGATGCTATAGAGCACTGCACACCAAGACAACTAGACACAAGAACAGTTTTTCCCAAACACCATCATTCTGCTAAACAAATAATTCTCTCACTGCTGTCAAACTATTCACCAAGGCTACATCACTATTAGTATTAGTCTTCTCATCGTTCCTATCACCCATCTCCTCCCACTTATGACTGTATGACTGTAACTTGTTGCTTGTATCCTTACGATTTATATCAATATTATATTGGTTTCTTGTATTTTTTCTGTTGTACGCCACCCGGAGTCCTCCGGGAGTTGGGCGGCATATAAGAAACACCAATAAATAAATAAATAAATATTGATTGTTTCCTGATTGCTTATTTGTACCCTATGACAATCATTAAGTGTTGTACCTCATGATTCTTGACAAATGTATCTTTTCTTTTACGTACACTGAGAGCATATTCACCAAAGACAAATTCCTTGTGTGTCCAATCACACTTGGCCAATAAAGAATTCTATTCTATTCTATTCTATTCTATTCTATTCTATTCTATTCTATTCTATTCTATTCTATTCTATTCTATTCTATTCTATTCTAGGATATTGAACTTTCTCATTCTCCTGTGCTTATTTATTTGTTTCCTCTCAAGAGAAATGTCTTTCTTTTCACAAAGAAGGGGGGGAGATGGATCTTTCTCATAAAGAAATTATCCCTCAATGTTGAACTTTGACATTTGGCTTGTCTTTGTCTTACACCTTTTCCACTTGCAGTCTTGTACAAATTTACATTACAGTTAGAAAGAGGAGACATAAATCCTATTCTTTTCAATGGGAGGAAGGCAGTTAGATGTCTTGATTTAAGCAGTAGATCTGCCTTTTCACTACTTGTTTATTTTTATGTTTTTTAAAAAAAATAGTTTTTATTACATTATTTTAAAATGTACAAAAAGACATAATACAGAAAAAAAGCATACAAAAAACAACATACAGAAAGAAAAAGTATGTATATATATATATATATATATATATATATATATATATATATATATATATATATATATATATATATATATATATACAAATCAGACTTATATGTCACTATATATTTCATAATTAATGTAGTCTAAATATATATATACATAAAGAGAGAAAGAAAAAACATACATCAACATACACAAGAAAAAAAAAGTTATGTATATTTATTACAGCTTTGCGTATCATTGTCGTTTCGGTATCTAGTTTGTTACACTCCTAGTTTATCATCAGTCTTTTTTTAAATTTGATTATCATCACCCTTAAAGTATTCCATTTGTTTATTTTGTTTGTTTATTTTCCATCCATTTATACCAGTTATCCCAGATTTTGTAATATTCTGAATCTTCTTTATCCTATAGTTTCATTGTTAGTCTACACATTTCTGCACAGTCTAATATCTTAGTTATTAACATTGTATTAGTGGGTATTGTATCGGTTTTCCAGTGTTGTGCGTATAGAATTCTAGCTGCTGTGATTATGTGAAGTGTAAGGTATTGGGCCGGTTTGTTTATTTTTGTTTTCATTATTCCTAGTAAAAAGATTTCCGGTTTAAGTTCTATAGTTTGTTTTGTTATCTCCTCGATCCAATTATGTATTATTTTCCAGTATTTCTTGATTTCTGAGCATGTCCACCACATGTGGTAATATGTTCCGTACTCCTGCTTACACTTCCAACACTTAGGTGACAAATGTGGGAACATTTTTGCCAATCTTGCCGGGGGTAGGTGCCACCTGTAAAACATTTTGTACGTATTTTCTTTGTAGGATGTGGCCATTGTCATTTTATAGTTTTGATTTCATATTTGATCCCATAGGTCCAGTTCAATATTGTAGCCAAAATTTTGTTTATTTTTATGTTTTGAAGGGTCCTCAACACTTACTTCTTAGGCTTGTTAGAAAATGCTGAGGTTCTTCTAATATTCCCTGGCCTTTTATCATTTTTCAAACAGAATAAAGGGCATAAAGGTAATGTTGTACTAGCTTCCTGCAGAGTCTTTGTAAGTTTCCCTGTGTAAGAGATTGTATTGAGGTTCAGAAAGAAAGAAAAGTATATCTTAACACAAACAGCCAGCAGATGGATGGTCCTGTTACCAAGTACATGTGGAATAAATAAGTTCTTGGTCTGTCAGACAAGCATTCTAGGGTGGGGAGGGGGTATTCAAAAAATTAAAAAAAGACCCCTTCTTAATGAACTCATAGAGAAGGCTTGAGGTCTCCTATCTCAGTTCTTAAGTTTATCTCTTCTAACTCTTGTTTTTTTTTTCATTACAACTCATTGAAGAAAATATATCTAACTTTCTGCAGCATGTTCCACATTGAAGGCACTTTACATTTTAGGGTGAAAGGAGATGTTCCTCAAGATCAAATCAATATTTACTCTAGCTGTTCCAACAATATTTTGCAGCAATTCGAAAGAGGTAGACAGAGTCTGAGACAGACTGTATCCAGACAGGCCTGTGATAGATAGAAATGAACAAGGCTTGTTCAGAAGATACAATAACTATGGATTTCAGCATCTATTGCAATGCCCAATGGAATGCATAGAATGGAGATAGACTGGCTCCAAGTAGAGTTTTAAAATGACAGAAATGCCTTAAACATACCCCAAAGTAGCAGCAAATTAAAAAAAAAACTTGTTAAACCCTTTTGCACTGATATTTATATTCAGCCTAAATTACATTAAGTATAAAATTTTTAAAAACTCTTTGGAAGAGAAAGAGAAGAACAATTATTTCTTTACTTGTCTTAAATTAACTGATATTCTACATATTTTTCTTTTTAAATACACATACTTGACTGATCTGAAGACTACTCTTTATCAGCATGCAAATATTATACTTGGAAGATATTTTCTTGATGTCAGCAGATCTACATTACACTCCCTCCAGTGGTCCAATTGCAATATAAAGAGGCAAAAACATGAAATACAAGGATGTGTACAGGACTGAATCAAATCACTTTATATTATAATTGCTTGGAAGTAGCACAGGAAATTACAGTAGTCATCAGCTCCCTAAAGTCTGTTCCCTTCTATGGAAGTAATGAACTAGTAGTCTTAGTTCTGAAGTGGGAAGGGGTACTGTTTTGTTTTGTTTTGTTTTTGAGATAGTCCAGAGATATTTCACGAGAAGAGTCCTCCATTCCTCTGCCCGCAATAGAATACCTTATGCCACCAGATTTGAAATTTTGGGCTTAGACAACTTAGAACTACGCCGCCTTCGGTCTGACCTAAGCATAGTACATAAAATTATCTACTACAATGTCCTACCTGTCAATGACTACTTTAGCTTCAACCACAGCAATACACAAGCAAACAACAGATACAAACTTAAGGTAAACTGCTCCAAACTCGATTGCAGAAAATAAGACTTCAGCAACAGAGTGGTCAATGCCTGGAATGCACTACCTGACTCTGTGGTTTCTTCCCCTAACCCCCCAAAATTTTAAACTTAGACTGTCTAAATAAATAAATTTGTGGTTCAAGGGAACTCTGGGTGGCTGAGTTTTCCTGAAGCAATAAAATGTTTTGGGTTGCCATTAGTTCTTACTGTAAAATGACTTACTTAAAAGAAGAATGTTTAATGGGTAGAGCATTGTATAAAATTTCCATTCAAATCAAGCTCCTGTGAGCTCATAGTCACAATTTTGTAGCTTTCTTTGCAATAATGTAAAAGTGGTTTACCATTGCCTTCTTCCAAAATGGTTTTTTCTGATCTTCCAACCTAGCCTGTAAACTGGGATTTTCTAATGATCCCACATCAAACTTATCAGATCCAATCTAATTAACTTTTCCAAATTAGCCAGGTTTGACAAAATGCTACCACCTGGCTTATCTAATGAATGTATACTGTATATGTCTCCTCTTGCCAAAAAAAAAAGTATCTTGAAGCTTATAGGCAAAATTAGGGAATCTTTTTTTTTCATTCTTATGCTTTCTTCATATTTAAATTATACTTAGCTTATACAGTTTTTTAAGCAAAAGACCATACTTTGGGGAAAGGGCATCTAACTGCCCATATATAAAAAATTGAAAAATAAATAGCATTCTTGAATCAAATTGAGTCCTCTCAAGAAAGCAGTGATAAACCTGTTGTATTTATACACTTTCATTCTTTGCTTTTCTCTAAGAAGCCACATACATTATACATAATTTTCATACAACAGTTTTACCAAGAATTATAGATTTTAAAAAAATGATTAACTCATGTCACTTTGGCTTCATCACTTAATAAAGATTGGAACTCAAATTGCTCTAATCAAATATTAAGATTGTACAGACTATATCATAAGCTTCTTCAAGCTAGGTCCTCCAGACTTTGGTCACACATTTAGCATGCTAGCAGCACTTCTTCTGTTTAACATTTATATAGGATTTGAGCAAGTGGAAACTCTCTTGCCTCAGTTGACACTTTGATAAATTCCACTGTTGCTGCTCAGTCAGAAATTGTTACTGCTTGGACAGAACACCAAAAGTGTTTACAGTTTTTACATGCAATTCAACAGCCATCGTTTTGAGCGCAAGGTTATTGTTTCACCTTGCATGGAATTATTGGTGAAAAGTTATAGAATCATAAATGGAATGAACAAAGGTCTTTGTTGAGTCCTGGGACTGAAGAGGCTTGAGACAGGCTTAAGACAAACAGCTCTTTATTGCAACTATATACAAGATCCAGCAGAGAGCCAGGCTGACAGCTTCCCCTTTTATAGGGAGCTGTCAGAGGGCTCAGCCAGTCAGCAGTCTCCATTTTCCCGCTTGAACAGTGGACCTTAGAGTAACCAGGCAGTCTCAATATTCAACAGTCTTAATGGCTCACATATTAGTATTTCAATGAAATACAGTTGATTCAAACAGAAATCATATATCAGAAGATTAAATGTTTCGCTTTCAGCTCAAATAGAATCTATTGTTACTCATATCAAGCAGCATTTTGAATTATCCAGTTAAAATGGTCTGGTTATCCAGTTTAATCAGTTGAGTGGATTCAGTTCATATTGAATGTATTGTATATTATACATAAGAGAAAAAACTATAAAAATAGTTTTTGAACTGAAAAATATTAGTGGTTCAAAATATAAAAATAAAAATAGTACCAACAACTACTATTTGTTCTAAAATGATTTTTGTTCTAATTGTTTTTTATTATATAGAGGGCAAATTGATAAGTGTGCATAGTTTTTAATAAAGATTATTTTTATTGCAGAATAAGAGCATGCATTGCTGGTGTTTCCCTCAACACCCGAAGCAGTAAAAGAGGATGCTGTTACAGCCAGTTTATCAACCGTTTATCAACCAATGTTAGATAAACACAAAATATCCAATTAGAGTTAAACTATGATGGATCATTTGGATGACAATGATAAGTGTAACTATATTGAAGCTTTAGAACCATAAACAGCTTTTACTACAATATATTAGGAGTTAATTTCTTTCATAAAACTTCGTAGTTCAGAGGGCAATGAAAGGAGAGAGGAAGGGAGAGAAGGAGGGAGGGGGAAAGAGAGAGAGGGGGCAGGGAGGGAGGGGGAGGGGGAGAGAAAGAGAGGGGGGGAGGGAGGGAGGGAGGGAGGGAGAGTCTCAACTCTTTTGGACAGACATTCCAATTTTGCAAAATTCTGTATAGTTCTAAGCCTCTGTCTTTTTTATATAAAAATAGTATTGAAGTTGTGCTACTTGTTTCAATGATTGGTTTTATTTTTATGGCTTAAAATGCATTTGAAATGGTTTGAAACTGCTTTAGGTCCCTCTGGGGAAAATATTGCTTTTATGCGCAAATATGAATGAAATATTTGGCCTGGTAGTTAAAGTGAAGACAGACTCATAACTCTTACTATGTAATGGCAGGAGTGGAAGTGCATTAACCCAAAACACTGATGAAGACAATCCACCAAACATTTCTTGCAAGTACATCCTGCTGAAGATAAAAGGGGAGCTCAACCCAAAAAAAGTTGAAGTTCCATTGATTTTAGTGAAAATAATTGTTTCTTTGAGAGAGATGGATCCATTTTAACACTATTTATATGTGAGATAAATTATTCTGCTCCAAAGTTTTTCCCTAGAATGCCTTTAACTGACTATCCTACTCATATAAGTCAAGGAAGACTTTTAAGTGTGATATTTACA
Organism: Diadophis punctatus similis; assembly: GCA_023053685.1. NCBI lineage: Eukaryota > Metazoa > Chordata > Lepidosauria > Squamata > Dipsadidae > Diadophis > Diadophis punctatus. Next base: position 86,566,438 of record JALIGW010000003.1, on the reverse strand, counting down.
CCAAAGCAGATAAGGGCAAAATCTATATGATCCCATTCATGCTACTAGTAATTGAGCAAATATAAAGGAATCTCAGCAGAGGGTGGTGTAATGGCCTAGAGGTGGAGTGCTTGCCTTACAGTCAGGAGGCTGTGAGTTCACTCCTACTGGTAGGTAGGGACAGATATTGCTGTCTCTGGGCACAATGAGTAATTGTCTGCTGCAAACTCCACAGAGGCATCAGGAAGGGCATCTGGCCAGTAAATGCTCAACTCCAATCAGTTGTCCTAACCCCATCCCAAAGCAAGGGAATGAAAGTCATTAAAAGGGGAAAAAAGGGAATCTCTGTGGATTTTACTCCACTAGTCATAAGTGATAGGGAGCAATACTCATCTTTGTTTCAAGAGCCATTGAGCTACTGCTCGCCAAAGATATTTCTATTCCGGTAGTCATGTGACCAGGATGTATTAATAATTACATGTCTATTTTTAAAAAGATAGTGGCACCCTGGTATCTATCTATCTGTATTGGAACCTATGACACAGATAGAAGAAAGTATATTTTCATCCCCCATCACAGCTCCAATCTTGATGGGGAAGTTTTGCCATTTGCAAAAACAGCAGAAAAATGCAAATTGCTCAGTGGAAATGTCATCTGAGTAGTGATCCAGATGTAGAAATGTTTTAAGGGTAACAAAGGATTAAAGCACCTCATCTCTCTGAATCCCAGTACTAATTATGGAGTTGTGTGCTTTCGTGTTTTGTTTTATGATTCATGGTATTTGAAATGGAGGCTATCTTTGATCACTTGGGGCTGATTCCAGACAAGCAACGAGTTGTTTAAATATTTGCTAGCCTACCTTAGACATGAATAGATTGTGTTCAGCTTCGAAAGTTGTAATTATACAGGATTCTTCTTGAGTCATCCAAATATTGTTTTTTTTAATCTATCTAGCCATCTTATCAGCTATCATAATAACCATATGAAGCTAAAGCTTTAGTAGATGTGCACAATACAATATAGCAGGGGTGGGCTCCACTTACCTTCGCCACCGGTTCGCATTGCGATGTTTATTTAAGATTTGTTGTTCCCTCACGCGATTTGGCTTGCACGCATGCTCAGAAGCAGGAAAGAGCCAGAAACACAGCTGAAGAGCTCATCAGCTGTGCTTCGGGTGAAGAAATAAAGGTCAGAATTCACCCGCAGGCAGGCGGAAGGACTCTTTTTCAAGCCGCGGAAGGGGAAAAATAATAAAAAAGATGGTGGCGCACACGAAACGGCACCGACAGTGACGTCACCAGCAATTTGCTACCAGTTCGGGCGATTTGGTCCGAACCGGGAGGAACCCACCCCTGAAATATAGGTAGGACAAGCCTGTTTCAAAGAGTATTGTGGAATTGTTGCGCCTTCTGGTATGTGTACATAAGACAGGTTGGAAGGATACATGTCTTTCTTCTCTGAATTGCCATGCTGCTATTGTAGTTCCTGAGTGCAGTTGCTTCTACTGTTCCATATACCTGAATGGGGAGAAGGAGCGTAAACTTTAGTTACTTCTTGAACAATTTGGAATTGGACTCCCTTCTTAGAGTTTGCACCAATTGACCTTGCAAATGGTCATCTCCATCCCATTGTGCTTGAACGCAGCAAAGAAAAGTGAGATGTAGTCAAAAGGGAGTTAGATTGGTCCCAATGCCATGCACTGGAGTATGAAATTAATTCTTGGTTCCCTCTATGACCAGGCAATGTCACTCTACAAATAATGAAATTTACTAATGAAACTGAATGTGATCTCTCATGCCCAATAATTGGCAACTCAAAGCAGAGTCTTTTCAGGCCTTCACAGTATTCCTCGCCATGGATACTTGCATGAGAGCAATTGCTATTAATCTCATTATTGTAGATGACATCAGGCACATTAAGTACATCAGGTATTAATGACTTATACATTACCATCCAGGAACATTTTTACATCTTGCTACTAGGAAGCTCTCACTCGAGTAGCCTTCTAGAACAATAAAGATGCATTAAACAAAGTGCTTGCGGGCAAATGATGATAATAGTGTGCAAAAGTCAGCAATTGTATAACTCACCACTTTTCACAGTATGAGTGGAACTTGTGTGTCTCTCTTTGTAGAGAGCATTCCATTCTTTTAAGGACTATTTATTTATTAAATTTATATGCTCCCCATCTCCCTATTAAGCAACTCTGGTGGCTTACAACACCATAAGTAATTAAAAGGTTAAAAGTTTTCAAACATTGGACATTGATAGTTAAAATATTAAAACTGACAAAAAGGGGGATAAAAAGACCAATATGAAGATGGGGTGGAGGTCCAATCTTCTTCTGGCCTACTAAAAACCACCAGAATGGGATGCCCTCATGCCCCCCCCCCTCAGCAGTAGACACAGTAAGGTTCTCAGTCCCTTGAAGGCAGATATTATGGTTCCTCTGTGGTGGCCTAAAGGTGGAGCTCTTGCCTCACAATCAGCAGGTTGTGAGTTCGATCCTAGGTAGAGGCAAATGTAGGGTCTCCTGCTTGGGCAGGGGGTTGGACTAGATGACCTGCAAGGTCCCTTCCAACTCTGTCAATCTATTAAATCTGATACATTGGAAGAATTGTCCAATCCACTCATGAGTTAAACCATTATAAGAGGGAAAAGGCAGATATGTCCATTAGCAGCATGTGGACAGCACACAGAACTGCTTCATGGAATATCTGGGCATAATTGTGCTCCATTATTTATTAGAACCAAAATCAAAATAACAAAAGAGTGGTTATTAATATTTTTTCTCTCATATAGCATAAGTATATAACTCCTCTGTTGCCCTTCTTGGTGATGATGATGTATTTCCTTTTTCTTTATTTATTCCTTTAAAAAAAAACAGCTGCCCAGGGCAAATAGGAAACTTACAAATCTTTCAAATATTAATAACATTTTCTACACCGTTTGTCCTGTGTAAAGCCATCCTTTCAGGAATATCACCCTGACTTTTAATGATATAAGGCATCATACTGAAGATATATTCAGCACCAGAAAGATCATCCATCTTAAATTCTGGCCTTATGCCCAGAAGGACAGCTTGTGTACCTCTGTGCATATATAGTCCTACAGTAAGTCAGCCCCCTGAGTTCAATATGACCTCTCAAATAAAAGCGGATAAGCTTGCAGGCTTCATCTCTCACCTCTTTAAAACACATCTAAATGACAGTAAATATGTTTGTGATGCTTCTTTCACCTCCAGAAAAGGAGTCAGACAACTAGAGCTCTGCTGATCCTGATGGGAAAAGATTCGCAGCATTCCCAATCATTTTGTACTTCTTCGGAGCATTCTGTTGCCATTCTTCCGGGACTTCCTAGTCATTGCAGATGGTGACATTCATTTTATTTATTTTATTTTATTTATTTATTTTTGTCAAGTACGTGTTGGTAATATACATAGATATAACATTGTTTATATACACAAGATGGGTACTGATAAGAGGGAACATTAGGACAGGGACGGTAGGCACGCTGGTGACCGCTTAGGAATCGGGTGAGGTCAACAGTGGACAGTCTAAGGGTAAAGTTTTGGGGGTTTGGTGACGAAACCACAGAGTCGGGTAGTGAGTTCCAGGCATTAACCTTTTTAAAATTTTAAACCTTTTAAAAATTAATTCAGATTAATTTTAAGCTTTTTAAAAAATAAAAATTAATTCAGACTGTATCTCTCTGATTTCAGCAATGCCAGGAATTGCGAAGGAAAATGTATATACAGGGAGGCAGCAATGACAAAAGAGAGAAGAAGAGGGGAGCCAACAAAATTGCTTGTCTCACCACACCCCATCTGCCTCTCCAGTTCCAAAGCAGGTGGCAAGGCCAGTCGGACAGATTGCATCTCCACGCTAACTCAATCTTACTTATTGCCCTGCTTCAATTAGGTAGCAATTCCTTGTCAATCCTGGTAATTAAATCAAAGAAAACCTAACTTTGCATGTCCATTGATCTTTAGGGAGATAACTTTGAGAAGTATTGAATGATCTTTTTTTTCAAGCAAAAACCCTTCATTTGATCTTTTGCTTCAGATTCAGTTTGATATATACATGTATATCTTTGTAATGTATGCTCATTTCCAGATAATTTATACTGTATCTTCCAGAAACAAGATACAAAAGTGCTATGGATTTATTATTTGGGAGTTGTTGTTGTTTTTATATTCCATGAATTTTGCATCTTTGTTGCAACAAACAAAGTCAACAAAATGCATAACAGATTTTTCCTAACTAGTGATATTTGATTTTAATGCTATCTGGAAGCTGTTTTTGAAAAATCAAACCCAGCTGAGAAAATTAACCAAATCCTTAACATACATATTCCTTCCTTCCTTCCTTCCTTCCTTCCTTCCTTCCTTCCTTCCTTCCTTCCTTCCTTCCTTCCTTCCTTCCTTCCTTCCTTCCTTCCTTCTCAAATGGCTTTACAACTTCTTATTTCATTTATCTTGCTTCAAAAAATATATATGTTTGGATTGCAGATAGGAGGGAAGGAAGGGAGGAAGGAAGGAAGGAAACCCCCCAATACAAAATCCAGGGAAGGGAACACCAGGTGACATCTTTACCTGAGAGTCAACTACTGGGAATCTTGTTTGGAAAAATATACATTAGATTCTTTCATAGGCATAAATGATCGAGATCCTAAAATATGGGTGCATTACACTTGCATTCACATGATACAGCAGTGGTATAAATTTTCAAATAAGTGAGAAGCAGATATGCAGTTCATAAGCATTCTCCACCAATTATAACACGCAACCAGTCAAAGTCACTTTAAACACATATATATTCACTTTGAATAGGTTTGCTGGCACTTCTGTGCCTACCTCAAAACTTGCTTCCGATTGCAATCTCAGCTCCAATTTATGTCTGGAACATTTTGATGCCCTAAGAATGGTAAAGTAGAATCCCTGGGTATAAAGCTCTTCTCCCCTAAGCAGGGTGTAACATCAAGAAAAAGTCAGTATCTGAATGGATATAATTCAGCTCTCCTATATTTTGGAGGCCTGTAGGAGGCCACTCAGTCAACACATCTATTACCAAAATGGGTGTGGTTAAATTTGGAGGGGCTCTTTTTTTGGAGAGTTTAAAGAGGCAAACTTCTCTGGAACCAAATTGCACTTATTCCAACTTTAATAACAGCAGTCCATGGCACAAAATTACGTCATGAAAATTTTGCCATTTTGTAGTGCTGGGAGGAATGAAGGATACCAGCCACATGCAGCCCTTCAGATGGTGGGTTGTCCATCAGAAACAAAATGAGTGCAAGGTGAAGTTGCTTTCCAAAACAAACCATCTCCTTTTCTTACTCACAGCAGTGCCTAAGGATCTCAAACATGGTTGTGAAAATCTGGAGCGCAACAAAACAAGCCATGCACTTTCTTTCACATGTTAGACAAAGAAAAGAAAGACATTATTGCTTCTATGTTCTCCCACTGTAGTTATACCCTGTGATTCAGTTGATTTCCCTTCAGTTCAGGAAAACAACTAGTTGGACACTTCCCCACTTTGCATGCATGTGAAGCTAAGGTGTTTGTCATGTGTAATTCTGCAAATTAATTCTATTAAAAGGGGGAAGTAATGGAAATGCTAAGTGATTTGCACTAATTATTTTTAAATGTGACCATTTTCCCCACAAAAATCTTAGATTGATACAACAGCCAAGGAGCAACAGCAAGGCCTTCTAACTCTTTCAAAGTCTAAAAGAAAAATGCAAATATATTATTAAAAGTTCAATGGAATTAACAATCAAAACAAGGAGGGTGTTTAGAAGGTATCTTAAACTCAGTATATTAAAACAGTGGGAGAGAATTGCCTGAATCAAACATGTGATAATTTTTTTAATCATTTCAGATTAAACAGAAAAAAACCTAAATGAATACAAATGAAATGAAACTCTAGACAGGGTACATTCCCAAAAATAAATACCACAGATTAATCATTTCACTCAAGTTTCATATTTTTATCACCACAAAACTATAATGTGTGACCTGCAAAAATGCAAAATTATACCAACCCATCATGTAATTCCCTCCCAGGTGAACAAGGTTATATAAAGCATCACAAAAAAATTAATAAGGAGTAAGCCCCCGAAATGAAAGGCACGAGATAAGAAAAAAAGAAAAGAAAAAAATAGTTTCAAGTAATTTACATCAACAAATTTCATTATACTTCTGCATATCTTTCTCTCTTGCAAACCATTCTTGCGCCCAATATATTCTTACACTGTTTTGGAGATTGCTTTTATTCTTTAAACATTTGATCTCTCAGGATCTCATCTTTATACTCTTCATCCATTCATTCTTCTTTCCTATATTTCTTTTCCTATATTAATTTTTTCATGAGGATACAACTAGTTCAATATACTTCTTTCATACTGTATACTTTTCTATTCAGTCCTCATTCATTTAGCACCTGTTCATTCTTAACCCTCTCTCTTCATATTTACCTCCCACACTTCTTAAGTACTCAATTCACACTGTACTGAAATTATTTTTATCTTTCTTTTATATGCTAAACTCCCATTTCCATACAAAATGCAGATATGTTAGCTTCTTTCAACATATATTCTTTGCTTACAGCACATCAATTGCACATCAAGTTTACAATCCATCTTTACAAACACTCTGCTAACATACAAAATCTTGTTCTAGTTTTTTAAATCATTTCTACATACATTGCAATTATTCATTATATTTTCCGTAATTTAATTAATTTTCAGGTCCATATTTCTTGCATCATATTGCATGACAAATACTAAGATTTAATAGTTTAAATGTTCAGCTAACAATATGTTATTATCTGCATACAAAACTTCACATACAATATCATCTCTAATCAATACCATAAGTAATTATAAAGATGTAAATATGTATTTAAAAATTAATAGTACATTACATATTGTTGGTTTATTGCCTGCTCACTGATGACTTATTTGCTAAGCATTCCATTTCTTCTCATGCTTGTTTTATTTCCATCGTAAGTCACTTTTACATCATTTAGCAACTAAGTTACAACTTCATATTCACAGAAAACATTCCAATCTTTAACTTATTTACTTTATCAGATGCCTTCTCTAAATAATACATGTATAATAAACTTTCTTTCTCACATCTCAAGGAAATCTGGTCTTAGTCCAGTCCTGTAGCAAAAAGCAAAAATATTCTTCATAGATGTTTGCATCTTTTCTTAGGTTCTTGAACTTTTTATTTAGGGTTCTGTTATACCTGCCCAAGCACATTTAGCAAACAGATTCCCTGTAGTGTCTGCCTTTCCTTGCTATCTTTGCTACAGATTTTATTCCGCTAGTCATTGCTAACTATAGGGGGCGTTATTCATCTCTGTTTCTAGACCACTAAACCAATGCTGTCCAAAGACATTTCTGTGGTCATGTGACCAGCAAGACATCATGGAGCTCTGTTACCTTCCCACTGAAGTGGTAGCTATTTATCTAACTCACATTTGCATGCTTTCGAACTGCTAGGTTGGCAGGAGCTGAGAAAACCTGTCATCTGGCAATCAGGTTTTGAACCTGGATTGCTGGCTTTCTAACTGTAAACCCAGCGTCTTAACCACTGAGCCACCATGCCACTCCAGAACAGTAAGGGCATCCTTCTAATTCATACAAATCACTAAACAAGTCCCACAACTTCTCCCTAAGCAAACCACAACTATAATTACTATTTTTCCAATTATTTAACTGTTTAACTCTTCATATTTATTATTTGGATTTCTTCACACTAACATTAATAGCATTTGTTTCATGCATACCACCTGACATAAGATTTTAAAACCCAGACAAATTTCTAAAGTATTTCTTCCAGGAACCCTCACTTTAATGTCATCCTAAATAATTTCAGTACTTTTCTATTTAATTTTAGACAATTTGCTAGAGGTATCTTGTTCAGCCTTTCTTTTTTCTTATTTCATTTGATTTATTAACTCATAATCTTTATTTCTATAAGATTCTGAGTCATAATCTGCTATTTGTAATCTTGATAAGTAATGGGCCTATAAAGATTGGCCATCATCACCCATTATGGCTTTGATTAATAAACATTTTCGTTTCATACTTTTTTAGTAAAACAGAGGAAGATACATTACCAAGTTTAGTTTAACCCAGATCAAATACATTTTTAATTCAAAAAGTTTTATTTGTACAAAGTACAGACATTTTCTCTTTTTCTTCCCCCCCCTTCCCCCCATCCCCCTCCACCCTCACCCCTCCACCCACCCACCCCGACTTCCCAGAAAGAGCACAGGGCGCAGTATTCATTAAAATAAGCTTACATTATACTAAAAAATTCTTAATTCCCACATTTCCTTGAACCTTTAACTCCTTATTATTCAAACCTTTTAAAGCATAATCTAAAAATAAAGCATATTATTAATCATACATCATTACATTATCACTGGCTGTTAATTTAGTCCGTTAAATATCTTTCCTTTATATAATCTATTAAATAAAACTTCTTTCTTCATTATCCCTCTTCAATATACATAAGAACTTAAACTATTCTAACTCTAAATATTGTTAATTCAAATATTTCTAAATTTCTAATTTACTCCACTAAGTATCTTTCCTTTAAAAAGAAAGAAAAGAAAACGTTATACCTCTTCAATATGCATAGAAATTTAAAATGTTATAATCAAATACATTTTTTCACAGCAAAATACGTTTTGGTACATTTTGGCCAGGATGCTGAAAATGAAACCAAAGGCCAGGTTTATTCCAAGCTCAATCATGCTATTTTATGGAAGCTAGGCTCTCTATTCTAGATGTTATTTCACAAGACAACAGTTATCATATCTCACCATCCAGGAGGTGTACACAATATACTGGCATGCACTCAGGATGCTACAGTGATATAGGATTTAATTAATTACAATGGGTATACGTTAGAGATTAGATGATAGTTAAATAAAGATAGAGAAAGAGAGACAGAGACAGAGAAACAGAGAGAACGAGAATTTCTAAGTCTGGCAGAGGTGTTTTTTATTAAAATATTGAATTAAAGTGATAAGATGCCTCAAATTGAATTAAGGCAATTGGAGCAAAGTAACAACTAATCTGCATTCTGCTTTCTGAAGGAAAAAACCCCAGCAATTTTCATCAGAAGGAAATGTACAGGTTGGCTTTCTTTTAATAACCATTCAATTAGACAGTAAGATAAGTCAAATTTCATTGTCTCAAAAAGAGACAGGCTACAGGACTGCCATGAATAACATATATCTGAATTCTTATTTATGTAGCAAATATAGGAACATTATTTCTAAAGTCATAAAATAGCATCATCTCCAGCTGCAGTAGTATTAATTGTCAATGGAAAAAGTGATGCAGAATTCATTTCACTGAATGTTTTACAATGATTGTCTTTAATATACTGTAGACAAACTGAACTTCAAACATATTCAGCAATATTCAGCAACCTTTCTTCTATAGACTAGGGATATCAGATCTGGGCTGAACAAATCTGGATGCCACTAGATGGAAGCAAAATTGGGAGATTCAATAGTCCCCTGTTATCATCTAGTGATCATCCAGATGTTTTAGCCCATTAGTATAATATAAGCAGATAGGGGAATGTTCTGGAAGGGAGCCAGTACACAACATCATGGAGTGTCCATGTTTAAAAAAGATCCCCAACATTTCCCTAAATGGCAGCTAACTAAAAAATCAAGGCTGTCTCCAGTGTATTAAGCTAGTTGGAACATATAAGAAAGCTACAACTCATATGATCCTTCAGTGTCTTTCAGAGAGCCAAGCCATCCAATCTGCAATCATTAATAAATTATTTGTATATATTCCATTTTATTTCCAGTCCCTTATAAGCGCAATATGCTGTCTTTCCCAGCTACACAGCTAAAAATAGTTGACATTTCACAGAGTTTCTATAGTAACAAAGATAATAGTATCACATAATAGTCATATTCCAGCAGAGCTGAATGTTGTCTTTTGATTGCCTACACAACTCTGTCTCAACCATAATAATATAGTTGATGCTATTTCCAAAGAAGAATAGGCTTGCTGAAGGATGCTCTTGTTTTTAAGATTTAAAAATATCCCCAAAACCCTATCTTATTATTATTTAATCTATCAAACTTACACAAGGTCACATTAGAGAAGACTCTGTAAGAAATTGATCGTAAGTTCCATAACTATATGGAACTATACCACAACTATTAGTTTTTCAAAATCCTAAAGCCAATGTGTCAACCCTTGGAGATAGAGCAGGCACAAACACCAAAGCCATTAATAGTAAAACCGCTTTCATTATAGGATTACAGAAGCAGAAACTCTGAATTTGCTTCTCCTCTTCTTGCCTTCATTCTAAAGAGGACATGGAGGATCAAGTCTGAAACACTTTCTCAAATTCTTTTCCTGCTTTGAGTTCAGTTTTCTTTATCTGACCATTGGCTTGGCTGCAACTCTTCCTCCTCTTCCTCAAGGTTATTCTTACAGCATATTACACCACAAAAGTTATGTATTTAAATGCATGAGTTATTTTAGAAAACAGGATTGAGATAATTATGTCAAATCATTAAACAACAAACATAATCAGACTACTTGAATTTTTTTCAAAGAAAATTAAAATATGCATTTAAAATCTTTTTGAAGTCAGGGTTATAATACATTAAAGACAGTATGCTTACTCAAAAGTAGTAGTGGAGTAAAAAGCAAGAAGTGAAACAAATGTAGGTTTAATTGAAGTTTGTACATTTTATGGCTATTTTACGCATAATGATCAGCAGCTGAATGTTTGCATTGATTTTTGAAAAGTAGTATTTTTAAGCAATAGAAACATTCTATCTGAAGGTGATGGTTTATTTGTACATTATAACTGAAAGTAAATCAATATGATGTTGAACCCTGTTGAATATGCTTGTAGGAGACTGTCCTTAGAGAACTAAAATAGAAAAAGAAAATGACGTAACTGTATATATATATAATTAATCTAACTCTTAAATGTTATAACTTCCAGCATTCAGTAAGATGTTGAGAAACAAAAAATACTTGAAAATTAGAGAAGATGAATAAAAGCATATTTAATATGTACTATTTTCAGTTTTGTCATTTAAAAATGCATCTAAAGGGTACAAATGAAATTCATCGTAATTGAAATTTTCGTAAATAAAATGAAAAATTTGTAAATGAAATGAATGCTGAAATCTACTTATCTTGGACTTCAAATATCTTTGCATTTATTTGCATCTGTTTCAGTTTTGAGAGGCTCCAAGTATGAAACAATCAGAGACCATTCAAATGCTATCAGATATTAAATAAATTGTTGGTCTCATTTATTAAATGTAGGATTAAAAACATTATTATGTGTCAGCTATGAAATAAACAGGGCATATACTGCCTGATATGATTTTCAGACTGTTTTCAGGGCAACCAAGATTCTTTTATAGCCATATCAAAAGCTCAAGAAATGTCATAGTTTGGTTTATGGACTAAGAGCACCTTACTGTGGATCAAATATATTGTATCACTTAATCCAATGCCCAAATTAACTCAATCAAATCCTATGTCCTACAATTCCAGAATTTTCACTGTGCCTTATATTTTAAATCAGGATATTTTACTTTGTCTAATTAGATGCTTAATAGTTCCACCCATTCAGGGTGCATTCTATCATATTGTGAAATTTCTCTATTTAACATAATTTTATGGAGAGGCTTAATCTCTTCCTAGTTATTGTTTCCTCAACAATTCCTTCATATTCTTTCAATATAAAATGTACTCTGGAGAAGGAGATTGAACAGTGAACTATGTGTTTCAGTTGATAGTCATAAAAGTTATTGATATAGAAACACTTTGTGTTTGTGTCTGTCTGGTAATTCCTAATACATGTTAGTTTTTGGCAATTGGAGTAGCCATACTCTATGTATCATTTTCTACCTACATTCTGCTACTGGGGGATGCTAAATTTTCAGTAGGAAGTTCTCTTATGTTATATAATTACAACCTCCCCGTCCCAAAATAAAATGAAGGATGGATATTACTATTCTTATTAATTAGCTTAAAATGTGTTCTATTTTTTTATTCCTAAGTGCACTGTAGTCAGGTATACTAAGGCTTTTTATTATCATGTATCAAATATTCAATCATTTGACAGCATCTTTTGGGGCAAATTTCCATTTTCAATTTGGCCCATTGCTAGTATAGGCCATTCTCATTTGCTGAGTGCAGGAAGAGATTATATCATCCTACTACTACTTCCAGCCTATTGCAAAGGCATCACATTCTTGCGTTTTCCAGCTTCAATTGAAAACTGTTGGTTTCTGACCTAGTTAAAGCCCTTCAGAGCAGATGGTCTCCTATGCTTTGATTTATACCAGTAGCAGTCCCAGCTCTGATTGGCTGCAGACTTTGACATGCCCTTTCCTTTTGAGTTGAGCAACCATTTTGTCTCTGCTAGTCAACAGTTGCTTTTAAAGTGTGTGTGTGTGTGTGTGTGTGTGTTGTATTGTATATCTTGCAGTTGATCCAGGTGCTTAAGTGAATTATCCTCAACCCTCATGTTCCTTTCACTTTTTTCATCTCCCAGTTGGCATCCTTTCCCAAAAAGTGAAGTCAGAAAATGAAACTCTTTCTTTCTTGCTTTCTGAACTTGTGCCCAGTAATGCAAAGGTTTCCTTCCCTTTGACTGGTTAAATTTCTTTAAATTACATCATAGGGGCATGTTTGTTTCAATGAAGCTGAACTATCAGAAACTCCCTGCAGAGTTTCCATGGACCTAACAGAGGAAAGGAGGATCCACCGGTTCTGTCCTACTTTGATTATTGTAGCATCAAAATTATAATGGTACTATAAAGGAGGAAGGAAAAGCTGATGGAGTTCTACATGAAAACAGATAATGTGGGAAATGATCAGAGGTGGGTTCCTGCCGGAGCTGCCCAGTGCGCAGCTCCGGTAGGGGGCGGCCGATTGCACAACCGTTCTGAAGCCCTCTCTGCCGGTCAACCGTGCGCATCGCCATTTTTTTCCGGTGATTTTGGGTCAATTTTGCTTCTGCGCATGTGCAGAAGCAAAATTGCGCCAAAATCTCATGAGGGGATGCGTGCGAGAGAGATTTCGGTGAGATTTTGCCTCTACGCATGCGCAAAAGCAAAATTGCGCCAAAACTTGCGCGTGCGTGCGTCCCCTCATCAGATTTTGGCATGATTTTGCTTCCACGCATCCGCAGAAGCAAAATCGCGTAGGGGGTGTGCACGTAGCACGAGAGGGTGCGTGCGTAGCACACACATGCACCCCCAAAGCATGGAGATGCACGCGCATGGCTCCGGCAGCGAGGTAAGAGAGCAACCCTCCCCTGGAAATGATCCATTTGTACAAATATCTAAAAAGCTAAAGAGAGGCAAAGCTACTAGTGAGAGGGATCACTCCCTTAAAAGAAAAGAATGAAATGTGCATTATGGCAATGTCTCATCACATTTGTTTCCTGTCCCTGGGCAGATACCTATAATTCTTTTGATGGTCAATCTTGTAGTTCTACAAGAGTTGTTCATCACTGTAAACCACAGTCACTACTTCCCATAAAGTGCTTTGATATATTCACACCTCAATAATGAGATACACAGTACATTAGCTATTAAAATACAGGGAGGAAAATAACCTGTTTCCAGACAGATTTATAGGCTGTCTTGCTTTACCTTAAGGTAAGAAAAGATTTTGATACACTTTTGCAATTACTACCATAAAGATAAGCTTTTTTCTCATTAAGCGATGTAACTTAAATCTCCTCATTAACTGATGCACATTAAATGGCATTAATCAAGGTTTAATATCACCTGGTGCTTCAGAAGGAAAGAGAGAATATTCTTTTCGCTTGATTCACAAAGTTTTCTAAGTGTTCAAGCATATAAATCAGAAATATGCAAGATGAGGCTCCAGGCTACGTGCAATCCCCAAACCTCTTGGAGTTGAAAACATCCCAGCATCCCATGTAAAAGCCTTGAGTTGGAGATATCCTAAAATTGCTATTGTAACATAGTGAGATTGAAGGAAAAAAATATTAAACACATCATACCATTAATTACATTGAATATTCATTAAATGAAATTAGGTTTAGTTTATCTCTTAATCCCATCTACTAGTTTGAGGAATGCAGCCCTGGGCTCAATACTCAGCCTCCACCATGCATAAACAAACAAACAAACAAACAAATAAATAAAGTCATTAACCTCTGCTGTCCTACACAGTAACATGGCTTCAGGATATATGTAAGATCTTCAAACTGCATGGATGAAAAAAACCCAGTGTTTAGTCACACATTAAAAAAAATAAAATGAAAATGAAATGGCCACCATGACTAACTCAGCTTACCATGAGGCTTGAAGACTATCACATAAATTATGGAAATGATGAAAAATGTAGTATTGACTGTATAATGAATAATGGAATATAAGGATGTTTTCTCAGCAGTAGTTCTGAAATGTCAGCTGTATGCGATCCTGCTCATTATTATTATGGAAATAAGCTGGAAGAACTGCAACCAAGTAGACAAATTTGAAAAGTAGTACAACTTCTGAACAATTCACAATTCATAAGTTCGCAGATGAAGACTGATCAAAAGAATGGGATTAGATTTATTACTTATGCACAAACTATTGCTGTGGTCTTCCGGTGCAGGAGGTGGATTAGAATCAGAATTAATAGACATTATAGTTCAAACAGAGGTGGGTTTCTCCCAGTTTGGACCGGTTCACCCGAACTGGTAGCAGTGATGTCACAATGATGTCATGAAACCGGTTCTGTCGGTGCCAGTCCATGGACATCGCAATCTTTTTTTATTTTATTTTATTTTATTTTATTTTATTTTATTTGGGGGGGGATTTTTCTGGATTTTTTTCTTCTGCACATGTGCAGAAGCCAAGTTTTGGGCACCCTAAGCCAGTGGCTGGGTGGGAAAGAAGCCTCTAAGCTTCCAAGTTCAGCAGCAGCCTTGGTTCCTTCACAGGGTCGCTTTTCTCCATGACTGAGAAAGATCAAAAGGCATGGAACAGCCTTTAAGGTCAAAGTCAGCATAGCCACCTAGAGGTAAGAAAAGGAACCACTGAGGGAAGGAGCTCTCTGGGACGGGTAAACAAGTGTGGGAAGGCAAAGGGGAGAGAGAAGAGAGAGCACTGGGCAGGAGCCACAGGAGGAGGAGGGTGGTTCTTCTTCTTTGCCCCCACCCGAAGAAGGATGCTCTCAAGGCAGCTCTCCACCCTCGAGCAACAGCTCCGCCTCCTCCCCTCCTCAAGCCCGGCAAGGAAGCCCGCTAAGGAAGCCCGCTCCTCCCAACAGATCCACCCAAGGAGGGAGGGAGGGAGGGAGGGAGGGAGGGAGGGAGGGAGGGAGGGAGAGAGAGAGAGAGAGAGAGAGAGAGAGAGAGAGAAGAGTGTTAATATTTTATACTGTGTCTACACCTAGAGTGATTTTACTGCCTTTTTTTGCCCAGGGCTACCACATATTTTTCAGGGATTTACATGCATTCAATGTCTATAATCCAGAGCATAAATATGTGTGTGTTTATTTTGTACATCAGATTGCGTAAATCCAGTTTAATTCCTGGTATGTGATGTTTTGTATACAGAGAAAGAAGCGCTCCTGTGATCTTTGACTTTTAGGCTTGCTGTCAAACATCAGCCATAGTACTAATTACTGTTTTGAACAATATGCAGGTTGTATTACATGAATGGCTATTTTATATGTGAAATTATGACTGAAATATTTCTGCACCTATATTGGTTCTCACTGTCAGGAAGTTTCTCCTTAGTTTTAGGTTGCTTGTCTCTTTGTTCAGTTTTCATCCATTGCTTCTTGTTTTGCCTTCTGGTACTTTGGAAAATACATTGCCCCCCCCTTCTTTCTGGCAGCCCCTTAAAAGCCTGTTGCCTATCACACTCTTGGGCAAAGTGTGTGAGCCATTTCCTCCTTTCAGTGGTCCATGAAAGTACATCTATATTATGTAGATAATAAAGTTGAAAAAAGGTGAACAACATTTTTACAGAACTATAGATACATTTAGGCTGGGTGTGCAAAGGAATGGCTGGGAGAGGAGGGACCCCTTGATGTGAGTGACATTGAGTTGGCCATGCCCACCCAGTCACATGACCATGAAGCCATGTCCACCCAGTCACATGACCATCAAGCCACACCCACAAAATAAGCCACACCCACAGAACTGGTAGTAAAAAAAATTTGGAACCCACCCCTGAGTTCAAAGGTTTGACTATATAATATTTAGTCCTGACCTATTGTTTCATTTGTCCCATTGAACAAAATGCCTGCTCCATATGAGCTCAGTAGACGTTATTGACCAAGAGAAGAAGTAATTCTTAACTTTGATGGTATGAGAAAGTTTCCTATTTCTTTACCTTCTCCAAGGCCAAGGCAAAATAATTAACAGAGTTAAGCTCTGAGTTCCATTTCATTGTGTTTCTAAAATGAATCTTCCATCACAATAAAAATTACAGTTTTCAAAAGATATTAGGAGTTACACCCTGAGTTTGAAGGAACTACAAGACAATTTGCAGCTGTTCACAGACATGTTATTTTTGGTGTGCAAAAATCCAGATACCAGAAAGAATTAGAGTTTCTTTATCTTCTTGAGACTATCTAGTGGTTGTCTGTATTTTTCCAGTCCAGATATGGCAATCTACCATAGCTTGAATATCTCTTGGTTGAGGATTACATCTGGGACATTGCATTCTAAAACTCATGCTACATAGGAAGGAAAGGCATGAATAGCTTGAATATGTCATTACTAAAACTGCCTTTATAAATAACCTTAGGAATTATGACATGCTACATATCTAGCTGTCTCTCTGTGTCTGTTCTTGAGATTCCTGAGGTTAAATCATGACTTTTGGACTTCCTCTCTTTTGCTGTATTGGACTGATTGCTGCTGATTTCTTGATAGTACCCATACTGCAATCTGTCACTGTCTTCTCGTTGTCTATCTTGCCAACTTCAGTTCTCCACTCTACAATAGCACCTCCCCTGTTTTAGATTCTTTTAGATCCTAAACCTGAGATTTAAAAGTCCTTTTGGCCCTCTCTGAAAAGCCCTCTCATCTGTCTATTCTACCCAGACAGGTGATGCCAAAGGAGAAGGTTCTGATAACTTATGAACATTCTGGGAACATGATTCTACATAGGAGAAGATTCAAGGGCAGCACAAATGATGTCAGGAAATGAGGCAAAGCATCCAGATTTCTCTGGATGTGGCCCAAATGATGAGTTCAAGCCTAGGTAGAGGCAGATGTAGGGTCTCCTGCTTGGGCAGGGGGTTGGACTAGATGACCTGCAAGGTCCCTTCCAACTCTGTTAATCTGTTATTAAGTGTGCCAATTTTAATAACTATTAAAATGTGCACTTTGTTGTGGTGTGGTGATTAAGTTTATCTTCAACTCACTATAGGTGACTGTGGACAGTCACTCTTTCTCAGCTCCACCTACCTCAGAGAGTGATTGTTGTGGAGATTGATGGGAGGCAGAAGCACCATGTGCTCCATCTTAGCTCCTGAACTAAAGGTGGATTATAAATCTCAAAAATCAAATAAGCTATTATTATTATTATTATTATTATTATTATTATTATTATTATTATTATTATTATTATTATTATTATTAGTAGTAGTAGTAGTAGTAGTAGTAGTAGTAGTAGTAGTAGTAGTAGTAATAGTAATAGTAATAGTAATAGTAGTAGTAGCCTGTTTCCTCCAAAATAAGACATCCTCTGATAATAAGCCCAATTGGGCTTTTGAGTGCATAGCAATAAGACCAAGCGCTTATTTCAGGGTTCAAAAAAATATAAGACAGGGTCTTATTTTTGGGGAAACACAGCTAGTAGTATTATATCAATACACAAGAATGAAAACAGCATAAGTAATGAATATTTTCATTTAACTCAATTATATACCATTTATAGGTTTCTTAAATTAATATTGTCATTCATTGATGAATCTACCACATTTTAGTTGATTGATGAATTACTGCAACTAATTTGCATGGGTTGCTCCCAATACAACTCCATTTTCTGGGTCCAATACAAAGTTGCATCTATTGGTAAATTAAATCAATAGATCTTATTTTATAACTTCTAAAAACATTTTGTCAAATCTAAATTCACATTTTGCCTTGCTAAGACATTTTGTGTACTTTATAATCCAATTCCCTTATGTACTTGCTGGCAAAATGTCACACTGCCATCACATGTTTAGGGACCTTGACACTATCAGCCAATTAGAGTTTCTCTGCTGGCAGGTGCAGGTTACTTATTTCATTTAGCTATTTGATCATATTATCTAGTTTGCTTGGCTGACAACTGAGACCCAAGAGAATTGTGCTTACATTGCATGCAAAACAAGAGGGGAAAAATTGTCCAGTCAAAATTAGGATACTAAAATGTGTTCGATTAAAGGGATTTGAGCATCACTGAAAATACTTGGCTCAGCTGTAGGGAAAAATGCCCAATTTTTCAGATTATTATTAATTTAGTTTGCTGCAAAATTTCATATGCATCTGTGAAAATATAATCAGCATTTCAAGCCCGTAATCTGAAAAACAAAAAAGTAGATGAAGTTTTGCATATCTTTTTTTTTTAACTTGATCTGATTCTCATATTACCACATTACAATACTGCATGCCCCCCCTTCGGATCTGAAAAGAGACAGATAGAATTTAGATTCTTTGTTTGAAGTTTCTTTTTATATAATCTCCTGTCCTTTATGATATATAATGTGCTGATTAAAGGGCTCTTCTCTATAGCTGAGTTAAAGTGCTAGCGTCCGTCCCCAAAAATTAGCACAGAGAAGGCCAAACACCAGCTCTCTCAGCCAACTCTTATCCGCACTCTTAGCACTAAAACATGTTCAACACAAACCTGATTAACATGTAGGCCTCAACACTACCACCACCACAGATATTCAGATTCTAAAAATTAAGATTTGGTGATATCTCAGCCAACTACTGTTATCTGGACTAGAAAATGATGATGAGGGGGCTTTACTCTACCACTACTGTGGTAGCATGTGTTTAATAGGAAATACTGAACTTGAAAAACTACTAAACAGGGTCCGTCTTTTTTAACAAAACCAAGTGAAGCCACCAAGGTATCCAAGGGCAATAGAGCAAGCTAGGACATTTAAACAAAATTCTGGGAAAAAGGCAGTGGCGAACACATTATATCTGCTAATATATTACATATATCCACACCCATAATCCACATGATATCATTGTTATTTCTATCAGACATCTAAGCATGGGCTGCAAATTGTGGCAATGTGAAAAATGCAAAAGATTGACAAGATACCTCAAGAAGCTTTTCATCATCTTGTCCCGTCCAGATATAATGGGACTACAATTCCCCGAATTCTCCAAGACGACTTGGCCATACGGCCAAAAGATTTGAGGGATCTAATCACTACATGTTTGAAAAGAACTATGTTGGGAAAACTGACCTAAAGTATATAGCTTAAACCAAAAACTAGGATTTTTTTTCCACCCAAACTTCATGACAGATTATACTCCCCGGTTAGCAAATTTACATGAAATAAAATGTGTCTCATTTAGATATACTGTACAAGTATTTATTTTTACACAGATATTTTTCTGTGAGACTGAAATGGATTTGCTCCAAGGCTAAATAAAGCAGCCATATGTTGGCAGCTCATTGGTTATCATATCAAGGAAAATGATTGGTCCAATTACAATTCCTTCCAAGAGTGAGCAAACTCATCATAAATATTCATCCAATTTTGATAAATGTAGAAATGCTTCCTGTGAGCCACCAAATTTATTTTCACATGCAAATGCATTCAGTTTTAATTTTCAACTCTTCATCTTCCACTGTAGTATGAAGGGAAAAAAAAGTCTTGGAAGTTGTCCTTCTAATATCTTTAAATGAAGCTGCTTGATGAGTTGATGAAAGATCTTTACACTCACCTAGACAACTTATTTATTTATTTATTTATTTATTATTTATTTATTTATTAAGAGTTCTTATAGGCCGCCCAATCCCTTGGGACTCAGGGCGGCTTACAGCAGAGATTAGAACTACAGATTAAAAAAGGCATTTAAAAACATCATATTACGATATAAAAAGCCATTCATCCTTGGGGGAATCATCTCTTCACCCCGCCTGCCGGAAGAGCCACGTTTTTACTGCCTTGCGGAAGGCCAGTAGGGTGGGGATAGTCCGGATCTCTGGCGGGAGTTGGTTCCAGAGAGATGGGGCTCCCACAGAGAAGGCCCTCCCCCGTGGGCCCGCCAGCCGGCATTGTTTGGCAGACAGGACCTGGAGGAGGCCCTCTCTGTGGGACCTCACTGGTCGTAGGGAGGAATGTGGCAGGATGCGGTCCCGAAGATAACCTGGCCCTGAGCCATGTAGGGCTTTAAAGGTCAAAACCAACACCTTGGTCTCAACATTTAATGAAATGGTTGTGGAATATGATTTATTGTCGGAATCTCTATGGCTGCATCACATTTGGTTATCTGTGCATTACAGATTTCTTCAAATCTAGCTATGGGGAAGGAGTGACTCTGCCTTATATGCATTCTTTCCTATTATGATTAGAAAATATGACGCAAGTGATAAAAAAATGTAATGGAAGGGAAAAGTCCTAGTGTTGTAAGCTTGCAAGCAACAATATTCCAGGTTTTTTTAATTAAAAAAAATAGATTTTGGATTATCTAGTCTTGCTAGACTTTTCTATATGCTCATAGCAGGGTTTTAGGGTTAACCAATAAAGACTGACCTTGTGATAAAGAAGGAAATTGCAATGCGATAAATCAGCTATGTGGGTCACTATGTATCAACATAAGCCTGTAAATTACTACAAAAATTTAAACAGTTATTAATAGAGAGGCTTTGTTTCTCCCCCTACCCCTGCCCGCCCCTCCCCACCCCACCAACACTAGGAAGAGTAAAGCACATAAAATCTATGGTGATCAATATTTCTGTGCATTTCTATCTTGGTGGCTGCAATTTTATTTTTTAAAGATCCTTATAGATAAACAGGAGACAGAATGTTGGAAAAACAGAGGGCTATCAACAGAGAGAAGGCCAAATTGGCATTAATTTTTGTCTATCACGATTCCTCTGAGGTTACATGAAGCTTGCAGCAAATTGGTTGAGTGGCTGCAATGTAGTGCTTTGTTGAGAAGGGCTTGCTGCCCCAACCCACAAGAGAAAGATAAAATTGGGAGATCAGGATCATCTTGGGAGTCTAGGGTGGTTGACTGAACTTTTTAAAGTGACAATATACCCAGCTTTCCCATTTGGTGATATTTTTTATTTTATTTATTTATTTTGCTATTCTTATATGCCGCCCTACTCCCTGGGGACTCCATGGATATATACAATACATTGTAAAAAAGAAAAAAAGAAAGAAAGAGCAGTCTCAACAAAAAGATTCATTCTGTAGGAGAGATTCCATCCTTGTACTTGAAATTATCAGATCCTCTAAACATCAGGGGAGGAAAAAACAGTTAAAGAGCTGTGATTAGATACATTTATTTTTAATACAAATACAAGAAAGAAAGAAATATGGTTTATCAATAATTCAAATATGGGGCTTACTTGTCATAGGAGGGCATGACTTTCATGTACATTGATTCTGCCTGATGTAGAAAAAAATACATTCTCAAAAGTTCCCTACATTTACAACTTGAGGAAAAGCAGAATTTACGTAAATTATGAACAATCTAGCAAAAATGTGTCTGGCTTTATTCCTCTTTAAATTAATGTGATTTAAGCTATGATTCTTTTTTTTTAAATTTTCTTTATTAGAATAGAATAGAATAGAATAGAATAGAATAGGAATAGAATAGAATAGAATAGAATCCTTTATTGGCCAAGTGTGATTGGACACACAAGGAATTTGTCTTTGGTGCATATGCTCTCAGTGTACATAAAAGAAAAGATACATTTATCAAGAATGGTTGTCATAGGGTTCAAGTAAGCAATCAAAAAACAATCAATATTAATACAAATCATAAGGATACAAGCAACAAGTTACAGTCATACAGTCATAAGTGGGAGGAGATGGGCGATAGGAACGATGAGAAAAACTAATAGTAATAGTAATGCAGCCTAGTGAATAGTTTGACAGTGGTGAGGGAATTATTTGTTTAGCAGAGTGATGGCGTTCGGGAAAAAACTGTTCTTGTGTCTAGTTGTGTGTGCAGTGCTTTATAGCAACGTTTTTAGGGTAGGAGTTGAAGCAATTTATGTCCAGGATGTGAGGGGTCAGTAAATATTTTCACGACCCTCTTTTTAACTCGTGCAGTATACAGGTCCTCAGTGGAAGGCAGGTTGGCAGCAATTGTTTTTTTTTTTTTTTGCAGTTTTGATTATCCTCTGAAGTCTGTGTCTGTCTTGTTGGGTTGCAGAATCAAACCAGACAGTTATAGAGGTGCAGATGACAGACTCAATGATTCCTCTGTAGAACTGTATCAGCAGCTCCTTGGGAAGTTTGAGCTTCCTGAGTTGGCGCAGAAAGAACATTCTTTGTTATGCTTTTTTGATGGTTTTTATTAATTTTTTAATTAATTTTCTATTTTATACATCATAATATTTTTACACAGATCTACACCCATTTTCGTACATTATTATTTTGTTTGTATAATTTATACATTACTGTTTCATATTGATAAAATCTTACATCTTCGTCCCACATTGTCTCTCAAGCTTCCCCCTTTTTTTTGGTCTAATCATACCATTTTGTCCATATTTCATAGTATTCCGAATTGTTTTGTCCTTTCAGTTCGATAGTTAATCTGTCCATCTCGGCACATTTATATATCTTTGCCATTATTACATTCTCCGAGGGCACTTGAATGCCCTTCCAATGTTGTGCGTACCCAATCCTTGCCGTTGTCACAATATGCAGTATTAAATATTGAATGTTCTTCGGATGTTGTTTTCTGATTATTCCAAGTAGGAAAAATTCCGGGGTATGTTCTATTGCTCTTCCTGTCGTATCTTGCAGCCAGTTGTGTATTTTCTTCCAATAATAAGCTATGATTCTTTTGTCCTTGGAATGACAAACTATATAATAATTGCCTCTACCAAAACAAAGGAAGATATTCACCATGAGACATGGATATTTGACTTCAGAGGCCTCTAAAAATTACACTAAAATCTTCTGCCGTTCTCGTCTCTATAATATTGAAGTACAGATGTCCCTAATGGCAAAAAGAGGATCTGATCATTAACACAGAACTCCATTCATTAGAAATTAATAAAACATACTTGTAAACTAAGACTGAGACAATTACTCTGCTGGTCAAGAATTATGAGGTCTATATCCCTAATATATTCCATCTTGAAAAGAAGACTTGAAATTAAACCAGCTTAAAATTAAATTGGGATTCAATGGCTCTCTGATGCTGCATTTAGTTTGTAAAGAAACTTGGATACTTAAGAGAATCCCATCTCTGTAACACCTCTGTGCAAGACTAGGGAATTACCACGTGTGGGGAGGGACTCTCATTTGCTGTCAGTGGCATACCCGACATTTACATCATACTAGCTCTGACACATTGTGGATTGGAGAAAAGTTCATATTCCAGCCTTCCAGAAAATCGGGTTTGAGGGTGAAGGTTCATTATCCGAGCCTGTGTTTTGGTTTCTGAACGTTTCATTACCAGGCTAGGTAACATCTTCAGTGGGATGTCAGTGTTGTTCTATTTATAAGGGCTTCGTGTGGTCAGTAGGTCTTACGATGATGAAGTCATGTCAGGTCAGGCTTACATCAGGTCAGGGTCTTGTGAGGGGCCTTGTGATGGATCAGCTGTGGGTGTGTCAAGTGAGGGCCTTGTGGGTCTTGTGATGGGTCACGTGTGAGTAACCAGTGAGAGTCTTGTGATGGGTCTTGTGATGGGGAGGTTACATCAGGTGAGGGTCATTGGGAGGTGAAGTGCTGGTTGGAAGGGCTTGCAGGGGTTGGTTGAGGTTCAGTGCTGTCTCTGATTGGTGTGCGGTTGATTTTTATTCTGAGGAGTTCGTAAGCTGGTTGTTGGTCAATGTGTCTGTTGATGGAATCGCTTGTGGATTGCCAGGCTTCGGTGAACTCACAAATATGGAATACTTGATAGCGTGGCTAATGATTTTTTGTGTTGCTCCAATTGAACTGATGCTGATTGGTGTTGGTGTGATTAAGGATTTCGGATTGTGGCAGTTGACTGCCAGACAGTTTGTATGGATCCTGGTTTTTAATTGACGTGATGGTTGTCCCATGTAGAATTGGTTGCAATTGTTACTGTTGATTTTGTAAATTACATTGTTTCTTTCATCCTTCTGTATCTTGTCTTTGGTTCTGGATAATTCCTGGTGGAGCGTGGCTTTGGGTTTGTGGGCTATTGCTATTCCTATGGATTGGAGGATTCTAGCTGTCATTTGTGACACCCCTTTCGTGTATGGTTAGCTTTTGCATGGTGGTTTGCTCTGTGGTGTATTGTGGTTTGGGTGCTGTGTGTCAGAATGCAAAGTTTTTTGGATAACTGTTACAGGGAAAGACGTCAAGCAGCCATTTATTTTCTGCTTTTCTTGGTGTGGTGCTGCAGTGTGTCCTGACTTTTCTGAAGAGGGTCTGGACAAAGCTTCTTTTGTTTGCAGTAGGGTGGTTGCTTGTGAAGCTGAGGATCTGGTCCATGTGTGTGGGTTTGTGATAGATGCAGGTTTCCAGTCCACCATTGTCTAGTCTCCTTATGTCAATGTTGAGGAATAGGAGTATGTTGTCTGTTTCCACTTTGTGTGTGAATTTGATCCCAGAGAATATGTTATTGAGTAGGTGGTGTGTTTCTTCAATTTGGTAACATTTGAAAATGATGACAGTGTCATCAACGTAGCATGTCCAGAATTTTGGTTGGATGGTGGGTACTGCTATGGATTCAAGTCATTGCATGACTGCTTCTGCTATTATGCCTGGGTGATCCCATTGAGTACCTTGTATTTGCTTATAGATTTTCCCATTGAACTTGAAGTATGCATTGAGGTAAAGATCCAGGAGTTTTATGATGGTTTCTGTGGACATGGAGTGTTCTGTAGTGGCATCATCTTTGTGGGTATGGTATTTAGTGAGTAGGTGGTATACGGTTTGTTTAGCCAGGTCAATGTCATTTGAGGTGAATAGAGTGGTGACACTGAAGGAGACCATTATTTCTTCCTTGTTGATCTTGGTTGATGCATTGGAGAAATTTTTCTGCAGAATTTATTGAGTGGGTTGAGTCTTTGACCAGGTATCTGAGTTTCTCCTGCAGGGTTTTTGCTAGTTTGTACATCAGTGTTCCTGGTAGAGACACAATTGGGCATATGGGGAGCCCGTCCTTGTGTATTTTGGGGACTCCATAGAACCTGGGTGTGGAGGAGTCTTGTGGTTGCATGTGCTTTCTCTCTAGTGGTGTTAACTGTTTTTCTTTTCCCATTTTTTTAGGATGCCTTTTATTTTGTTCTCTAGCTGTTTTGTTGGACCATTGTGGATTATTTGGTAGGTGTTGGTATCATTTAGATGGTTTTCAGCTTTGTGGTCAGTTTTGTCCATTACTACTGTCAGTCTGCCTTTGTCTGCCAGTAGGATGATGATGCTTTCATCTTGTTTCAGTGTCTTTAGTGCTCTCTTCTCCTTTTGGCTGAGTGCTTTGTTTTGTCTGTTATGTTGCACATTGGGGATGGTTCTTTGTCTGATGTCTTCGTCTGTTTCTTGGTCCAGGTGGTGCATTTCTGCAATGGATAGAATCAAGTTCACACAGTCCTGAGCTGCATAAATAGATCAAGGGCCAGAGAGGTACTAGTACCATTCTATAAAGCCTTGGTCAGACCACACCTAGAGTACTGCATCCAGTTTTGGTCACCACACTACAAAAAAGACTTCTGCACTAGAGAAAGTGCAGAAGAGAGCAACCAGGAAGATAAAGGGTCTGGAAAATAAAACATACAAAGAGCGGTTGCAGGAACTGAGCTTGGCCAGTCTGGCGAAGAGAAGGACCAGGGGTGACATGATAGCAGTGTTCCAACACTTGAGGGGATGCCACAGAGAGGAGGGGGTCAGGCTGTTCTCTATGGCACCAGAAAGCCAAACAAGGAATAATGGATGGAAGCTGACCAAGGAGAGTTTCAA
The DNA here is from genome assembly GCA_023053685.1 of Diadophis punctatus similis. Classification (NCBI taxonomy): domain Eukaryota; kingdom Metazoa; phylum Chordata; class Lepidosauria; order Squamata; family Dipsadidae; genus Diadophis; species Diadophis punctatus. The sequence continues at coordinate 86,540,320 of JALIGW010000003.1, read as the reverse complement.
CCTGGAAGTGAGGAGAAACTTTCTGATGGTGAGTGCGATCAACCAGTGGAACAGCTTGCCAGCGGAGGTTGTGAGAGCCCTAACACTTGCGACCTTCAAGGAGAGACTGCACTGCCATCTGTCTCAAATGGTGTAGGAACTCCTGCTTGAGCAGGGGGTTGGACTAGATGACCCACAAGGTCCCTTCCAACTCTAATAATAAAAGGTTTGTTTGTTTGTATGTTTCTTTATCTTTATCTCAAACCAGACGCAGCACCTCTGCTATTATATTGTTCCTCGTCTATTTTCCCGTTGGAGGAATAGATATAGGTAGATGAGGGGATAGAAGGTAGATGAGATATTGATGAGGTAGATGAGTAGATGGGGCACACATGAAATTTGCAGATGACAAAATGCTGGCATGAATAGCCAACACTCCAGAAAATAGACTTAAGATACAGAAGGATCTTGAACATTGAGTCCTATCTAACAAAAGAAAATTTAATGGTGAAAAAAGTAAGGTTCTACATTTAGGCAAGAAAAACCAAATGCACAGTATAGTATAGGTGGTACATGGCTCAATAGTAATAATTGTGAGAGGGATCTTGGAGTCCTAGTGGACAATCACTTAAATATGAGCCAGCAGTGTGCTGCAGCTGCCAAAAAAAAAAGCCAATGCCAGTCCTAGGCTGCATTAATAGAGGGATAGAACCAAGATCATGTGAAGTGTTAATACCCATTTATAATGCCTTGTTAAGACCACACTTGGATGATGGCATCCAGTTTTGGTTTCCATGATGTAAAAAAGATGTTGAGACTCTAGAAAGAGTATGGAGAAGAGTAACAAAGATGATTAGGGGAGTGGAGGCTAAAACATATAAAGAACTGTTGCTGGAATTGAGTATGTCTAGTTTAATGAAAAGGACTAGGGTTGACATTTAACAGATTAACAGAGTTGGAAGGGACCTTGCAGGTCATCTAGTCCAACCCCTGCCCAAGCAGGAGACCCTTACATCTGCCTCTACCTAGGATCAAGCAGCATTCCAATATCTACGAGATTGCCACAAAGAAGAGGGAGTCAATCTATTTTCCAAAGCACCTGAAGGCAGGACAAGAAGCAATGCATGGAAACTAATCAAGGAGAGTAGCAATGTAGAACTAAGGAGACATTTCCTGACAGTTAGAACAATTAATTAGTGGAATGTCTTGCCTCCAGAAGTTGTGGATGCTTCAACACTGGAAGTTTTTAAGACGACGTTGAAAAACCATTGTCTGATATGGTACAAGGTTTCCTACCTGAGCAGCAGGACTAGAAGACCTTAAAGGTCCCTTCTGTTATTCTGTCTCCACCACATTTCTGCTAAGTGTCTGGAGTTTCTGCTATTCAGCACAAAGAAGAATCACTTTCCGTATAATTCTGACCATCATAAGAACTGTAAGAAATGCCAGTTTGAGAAGCTACACTCACATTCTTTGATCTCATAAGTCAACCTCTGAATAATGTTTTTTTTTAAATGACCCTGGCTGAATGCTGCCCTGACATAAATCACCAGGGCCATTTAAAAAACAGGTTATAATAGCTAAAAGGGAAAGTTGAGAGAAACACCACTTCCCATTGTATGCATAGAATCTCTTTTCAATTGAAATCCCTACCCACCTACTCATCATGACAAGAGACAGAGCCAAAAGTGAAAAATTCACTCTCTAACACTGCCTGTTTTTTCTACCCGTATTTTGGACTACTTTTCTCTTCTTTGCACAGTAGGCTGCCAGACAAAGAATAGGTTGCTTTATCCAGAGGCTATAAGGTTAAAAGCATAATAAAAAGGTTTTTAAATTAGGCCTGCTTGTGCACATACTCTGTCAAAAAGCTTTTGCAGAGATTTACATACAATGACACACTGCAAACATATATACAGTTTGGAATCCATTTGCCAAAGGCAAAGAGGAAATGTTATCAAGCAGCAATTCCTTTCCTAGTTTCTATTTCTTTTCTCTCTCACACACAACAACAACAATGATCGGAACCCCGCAAAGAACATATAATGAGGAAAAACATAAATGACTTTGTTCTATTCAGCATTTTCCCCCAATAACACACATTGTTTTAAATAGATGTGGTGGCATGGCAACTAAACAGAGTTTATTCATAGCCTTTAAATCATCTTTATGCAGCAACGGTGAAATTCCTTCAGGTAGCGTGGCCTGCTCATCTTCACAAATTGACTGTAATAGGATTGACATTTTTGTAGACAAATGCTGAGCTAAGAAATATTGCAGGACAGTTACTTGTGCACAACACCAATTGCATGCCTGCTTGTGTTACAATAGCAAGAATAAAGAAAAAATAGCTGGGGAGGTATTTCTAGTATTTTCTTAAATTAAATACCGAATTTTTCAGAGTATAAGATGCACCTTTTTACCCCCCAAAAGAGGGTGAAAACTTGGGTGCGTCTTATACACCGAATGTAGCCCCACTCAGCCACCCCCACTTTTTGATCTTTGCCTGCCAGCAATTTATCTCCTTGCAGCAAATAGCAGCAGAGCCTGATCAGCACAAGCCACTGATCATCTGCCTCCCGACACTCAGCTGTTTGGTTGAAGTTGCCGGCAAGCTCATGTGCTAAAATGAAAGTGAAACTAAAGCTGCACAGAGGCAAATTGCTGGAGGGAGAGGCAAAGGCAGAATTTTATTTTCTTGTGCTAACCAGTGCTAAAACTGGCTGTTTGTTTTTTGCTGCAAGGAGGTAAGTCAATATCAATACTGTAAATGCCTATAGAATGTTCAAATTATTAGACTTATTTTTAAAGACTGTTTTATTATTGTTCTAGACAACTTAACAAAATGAAGAAGCTTTTTAAAATAAATGCTTGATCTGAAGAGGCCCAGTGCTATTGTATCTTCTTTTAAATAGCAGAGAATATTTACAGAAAGCCACATCAATTTTAAAGATCTGTAAAAGTATAATCTGAAATGTCCTGTTTTAGTATTAAGTATTAAGCATTAGTATTAAGTATTAGTATTAAAATAAGGCAGCTGAGTTAAACCCTGACTTAGTCATGTTTGGAGTAGATCTATTTAAATAATTGGGAGGAATTAGTGTGATTACATTTAAGAAAACTTTATGGGATTAATATACTGCCATAATGTACATTTCTCCAATTTTTTGCTATTTCTATGGGTCAGACACACATGCACAGAAGTACACAGCAAACAGTGTATATCATTTGTGCTGTTTGCTGTTTGTTGTTTGGTAATTTGCTGAGAGGCAGAGACCTTTTTTCCTTGTTTTCCTCCCCCAAAACAAAGGTGCGTCTTATACTCCGGTGCGTCTTCTACTCCGAAAAATACAGTAGATTATGAAACTCCTAGGAAAAAATAAAAATATGTTAAGAAGAAAAGAGTTGCTCCAGAATAAGAAAGTTGTACATTGAAGCAAATGTTTTCAGGCTTCAGAAGTACTTTAAAAATAATTAGTTCAACAACTTTGTTAGTTGCATTGTTATCAATGAGAGGTCCTTGGTGCTCTCTGAGCTTGCTTGTTTTCTTACAAACGTTTCACTACCCAAACTAGGTAACATCATCAGTGCTGATATGTCAAAGTTACATTATATATGACTCTTATTAATGCATGTTTGTGGGTGGGTGTTTGTTTGTGTTAGGCTTATAACCTTAATTTCAAGAAAAAGTGCCCTACTGTAGGCTAAAATGCAAATAATTTATTTCTCAAATTAACAAAGAATGAAGGATTTCGGTTTTCTGTTTTCTTTTTTATTCACGTAATCAAACCAAACCCAAAGAGTATGTCACTGCAAAAAAAAAAAAAAAAAAAAACACAAGCCAAGAACAAAAAACAAAAGAAAAAAGGAAATAAAAATGTGGAAACATACAAAATATATGAATGTACAGTATATTTGTGTGTTTATAAGTATATGCACATGTGGAAATTGTAGTATGTGTTAAGATTGCATTCCCCTCCTTTTTTTCCTGACCTTGATAACTGGTTCAGCTGAACTTCTGAGTATGGTGGAAAGACACCTACAATGTAAAAAATGACAGCAAGCAGAATAAATTGTAGGAGATGATATAGCCCATAAAGCTTAATGTTGAGCTTAAATTGAACACTGGGAGAGAAATCTTTTGAAGTTCATTCCAAGAAAACTTCTTTCTTTAAATCAGGGGTCCCCAAACTTTGCAACTTTAAGACTTGTGGACTTCAACTCCCAGAATTCTCCAGCTGGCTGGAGAATTCTGGGAGATGGAGTCCATAAGTCTTAAAGTTGCCAAGTTTGAAGACCTCTGCTTTAAAGCGTTTAGCAGCAATTTTAATTTAACCCACCATCTGTTGATTTGTTTGAGATGTTATCATTATCCTCCTCATCTCTTTTCCTTTAAAGCCTACTTTTTAAGAAATGGCCATTGTTCATTTCAGGATTGCACATGAGGAACACTATTAGAGCTATTAGAGCTGAAGTGGTGCAGTGGTTAAATGCTGCGACTGCAGGCTGACTGCTAGTTCAGCAGTTCAGCTGTTCAAATCTCACTAGGCTCAAGGTTGACTCAGCCTTCCATCCTTCTGAGGTCGGTAAAATGAGGACCCAGATTGTTGGGGGCAATATGCTGAACTCTGTAAACCGCTTAGAGAGGGCTGTAAAAAGCACTATGAAGCGGTATATAAGTAAAGTGCTATTGCTATTGCTATATTAATATTCCTCAAACATCTACTATAGTTAAATACCATTAAAATATCATTTTTGGTGTGAGCTAAGTTACGGAGACCCCAGTTTTGCTTGAATGCTACCAAATAATGCAGGGATCTTCAAACTACGGCCCAGGGGCCAGAAATGGCCCACCAATGCAAAGTATCTGGCCCACGGAGTGGTGCGATTAAGCCCCGCCCCTTGCCCCGCCACTCACCATCAGCCTTATCTTCCAGCGAGCATCCACTCCAGCCGCACTTCTTTCACCAGTTGAGCTGCACTTCTGATCACACAGCTGCTGCTGAAGGTAAGGCCAAAGAGTGTGGGGGAGGGCCAGCTGAGGAATGATCTCGCCGGTGCACCCAGTATCAACCCAGAGATTAACCCAGCTTCAATCCAGAGATAAAACCAAAGATGAACCCAATATAAACTCAAATTAGAGGAGAAATATAAAATGCTGAAATGTGTGTGTGTGTGTGTGTGTGTGTGTGTGTGTGTGTGTGTGTAACTGTTAAAAGGTTACAAAAGGTGCATGAAAAAGCTAATCTCAGCAATAAACTGTATTTGATTAGAAAACTATGCCAAATCAAGCTGATGTAAGAGCAGGATATGCAGAATTACATAAGAAATGGTTGAATGCCTGAGAGATATAGGAGAAGAAATAAAATATTTTCATGTCACAGCACTATCATTTAGTGGTTTACCAGAAAGTTACGAAATGCTTGTCACAGTGCTTGATTCACGTCCAGATGATGAGCTAACATTGGAATATGTTAAGGGCATGTTTATAGAGGAATATAAGTATAAAACAGAAAGCATTAATAATGATTGTGCTTCTATCTATGCTTCTATCACAAAGTCTGTTTTAAAGATTAAAAATAGGAATAAAAACAGTTACATGAAGCAAGAACCATGTGAACGCCTTGTGTGCAAGAAAAAGGGTCATTTAAAAGCAGATTGCAGAAGGCAAGCTAGAATGCAAAACTTACAAAAAGCCAAAAGTGTGAAGAAAGAAACTGATTTTTCTTCAGACAATGAACATGTTTTTCAATCCAAAGGTTTCATCTTTGAAAGCATGGTGTGTTGATTCAGGAGCTATGAGTCACATGACAAAGACAGAAATTGCTTTACTCACCTTGACCAGAATAAAACAGAAAAAAAATCACCACAGCTAGTGGGCAAATAATAGAATCAGAAGGAATAGGAGATGGTTCTATTTACCAGAGTATCACCAGAAAGATTCTTGTAAAAAATTACTGCATGTTTCTGCTACTAAAACTAATCTTTTATCAGTGAAGAAACTCACAAAACAGGGCAATATAGTGACCTCCAAAGGGTCAGTTGTTTTATCACAAAGAGGATATCTTACTTGTAAAGGCTAAAATCATAGATAAAGTTTATCAGCTGAACTACGATCAAGTAGATAATACTGCCAAGGAGGAAACACATTCAAACTGCATTCACACATGGCACAGATGATGAGGGCACAGAAGTCCTGAGATAATAAAGAAATTAAATGAGAAAGACTATCCAAGTGGAATAAAAGAAGAAACCAAGCCACGAGAGATTTCAATCAGGAGATCCACCAGAAGCAATAAAGGTGTCCCAGCCAAACGTCTGCCCTATGTTGCTTGCAAAGCATTAAAACCCAGAGATGGTAAGGAGAATTCAAAAGAGACTGCAGCCACCACCCTGGTCTACCAGTCCAGCTGGAGCCAGAGCCAGAGTCTCAGCAGCTCCAGTGCCAGCCGTTTGGAGAGCCAAGGCTGAAGCCGCAGCAGCAACACCAGCTCTGTGGACAGCCAGGACAGCAAAAAGAAGAGGAAGAAGGGCAAGAAGAGAAATAAGAAACAGGAAACAGAACAGAGAGCAGAAATGGAACTATTGTAAGGAATAGTTGTTCAGTGGGGGTGTTGGAATGCATGTTAGAATGTATTTTGTACTGCAATAACTACATAATTATTTAGCCAGTAGATGGCAGTGTTTAGTTTGCATCTATGGTTATAACCTATGGTTCCTTTATGTTCTGAGGAGAGTTTTTCTTGTGACAGTTGAAACCATTAACAACAAAGCCCATTGTGACTGTACTCGGCATATCTTATTTGATCTGTATGGCTATGTAATCATTCTCTACTACCAATCTGTATGGCTATAGAATAATCCTCTGCTACCATTTTTATAGAATTAAACAGAGTTTCTAACACCTAGACTCTGTGCAAAGACTTTCCTGGATACAGCAAAAATATTTGCTGCTCAAAGATTCCTTTCTGCCATGGGAAGGAAGCTGAAAACCACTCGCCCACATACGGGCCAGAGTATGCCCACCTGTGTCTGGATTTAGGGCAGCATCGATACAGAGGGACTGTGGGCAGCTGGTCTGCCTGGTGTAGGGTGCTGCTGCCCTCTTGGACTTCCTGTGATAGGTACATGACAAACTACTTCTAAAAGTAAAATCTTATGGCATTTCTGGACCCCTGCACAAATGGATAACTGCGTTCCTGTCAAACAGGCAACAAGTGGTCAAAATACGAAACACTTTATCAAACCCTATACCTGTTAACAGTGGCATTCCCCGAGGCAGCATTTTAGGACCAACTCTCTTTATTCTTTACATAAATGACCTTTGTAATAATATAAAAAGCAACTGTGTCCTGTGTTCGCAACTGTGTTCGCAACTGTGTTTGCAGATGATGTAAAACTATTCAACACCACCGGCAATACTACTACCCTTCAAAAAGACCTTGACTAAGTATCAGAATGGTCAAACAAGTGGCAACTTCAAATCTCAATTAACAAATGCTCAGTCTTACACATTGGCAAAAATAATCAGAACACAAAATACAAACTAGATGATCATGACCTTGTTGACGATCCTCACTCAGTAAAGGACCTTGGAGTACTCATCTCTAATGATCTAAGTGCCAGAGCCCACTGCAACAGCATTGCTAAGAAGGCATTATGAGTGGTTAACCTAATCTTGCATAGCTTCTTCTCTGGTAATATTGTACTTTTAACCAGAGCATATAAAACATTTGCTAATCACTGCCCATATGGAAGTCCTCACTAACGGGGAAGAGCACAGTCTGTTACTCACTTTTTTACTTCCCAAAACTGGTGTGGTTGTCGGGGCCTCGGATCCGCCATGTCAAAATGACATGATAGATTGCATTCACGCTGGGTTTAGGAGGGATTCCCTCATTCCAGCGGGCAGTAATTTTAATGATCTTCAGCAAAAGGTGTGAAGCTCTGGCAAGTAACTTAGCTGCGATTTAAAGAGAAGAGCCGTGATAACTTAAAATAACATTGCCGAGATGCTAAAGTGAGATGAAAGTGCTAGATCGTAAGAAAATAAAGGAAAACTACAAAAGGACTAAGAGGAAAAAAAATCCACATTGCAGCAAGTGAAAATAGACTGAGAAAGGATAATTTAAATCCAAAGAAGGACGGGGGACTGGGAAGAACATGAACGTGAAAGACAAAGAGTTTGGAAATACTAGGAGAACAGAAAGTTTACGGAACGTGCCACGAAAGAAAGTGTTAGATCAAGGAGGTTCGTGCTAGAAAAAAGGACAGCATTTGGGCAACTCAGAAACTAAGATTGAAGGTAAAAACACTAGAAAGACTTAATTGAAATTGGAGAGGAGAGAGAAAGCTGAACCTGAGTGACTAAGCAGATAAACTGATAGAGGCAGAGGGGATTCTGAAGACGATAGTATAAAGAAGATTATTGGAAGTTTTGGAGAGCAAAAAACTCAAACAGTGGAATTGCCAAACTTTAAGTATCAAACTGACTGTCCCATTGTAAATTGAGATTATTGGACCTTTTTTTCCTTTGAACTCTGGGGATTGAGAACGTTCTTATAATAATATCATGGCAGGGTAAAAGAATTAAAGTAGATGATTTAGAGAAAGCCCAGGAAATATATGAACAATTAATGGGGATGGAGAAAGACTCAAGTAGTAGAGAGAGGCTGGAGACAGAGAGCTCGAAGAACAGAGCCAAGAAGGGAAAGGTGAAGAGGTAGAAGAAAAAAGTAAAGTAACAACAGAGAAACAACAAGAACAGAGAGGTAGAATTAAGGTACAAAGAGTTACTAGATCAAGGAAAGTTTAAGAACCGTTAACAACTAGGAATAATGGAAAAGGAGATACAGTTATTGTCAATAAATGTAAATGGATTGAATGATTTGGTGAAAAGGGAAAAAAACATTTACAAAATTGATGAAGCAAAATGTGGATATTGTATGTCTCCAGGAGGTTCATATAAAAAAACAAGATCAGAAATATCAGGAACATAAGAAATTAGGGAAATTGTTTGTAGCATTGACCCCCCACACACAAAAAAGAGGCGTGGTGATATATATTAAAAATGGAATAAAAGCGAACCTAATCTATGCAGACTTGAAAGGAAGGGTATTAATGTTGGAATTAATAATAGGGGGAATGAAAATGTTATTGGTAAATATATATGCTCCAAACAAAAAACAAAATGAGTTTTATAAGAAAATCCATGAAAAAAAATTATTGAAATAGACTGTAAGAATATATGTATAGCAGGAGATTATAACGGAATAGTAAATATTAAAAAAGACTATATAAGTGATAAGAAAAAACAAAAAAAGAATGTATTACCGAAAGCCTTTTTTGAGGTAGTTGAAGAACTGAATTTGATGGATGTGTACAGGATATTAAACCCCAATGAGAAAATATATACCTTCTATTCGAATCATCATAAATCCTTCTCGAGAATTGATATGATATGGGCTAATAAAGAATTAAGCAAAATGATAGATAAAGTGGAGATTGATTTGAATATATGGGTGGATCACAATCCCTTAAAAATAATATGGAAAGGTAAAAAAAAAAAGAAATTTAGAAGGTGGACTATGAATCCACAGATATTACAGGAAGACGAGTATCTTCAGAGAATTAAAAAAGAATTGATTTCATTTCTTGATATACCATATGTTCCGGCATATAAGATGACTTTTTACGCCTTGAAAATCTTCTCAAAAGTCAGGGGTCGTCTTATACGCCGGGTACTGAAACTTCCGAGCCGGGGGGAGCTCAAAAACGGCCACGGCCGCATCCCCACCGTTCTCCAGCCAAGCGGCCGAAGGAGCCCCGGAGCCCCGATGCTGCCCAGCATCTCGGTCTCCTGCTGGGAAAGCTGTGGCCGCCACCGCCAGCCGCAGTCTTCCCAGCAGGTGGGCGCGCATGGGAGGGATCGCGGAGCAGAGGAGCCCGGCGGCTTAAGGCAAGAGGCAGGCGGGAGATGCGGGCAGGAGCCTGCTGTCGCCGCTGCCACTTCTGGCATTCCCGCGCCTCTCGCCCCGCTCGCCGGGCGCCTCTGCTCCGCGGTCCCTCCCATGCGCAACCACGCTCTAGGGCATGGCAAAGCCATAGATGGCACTAGGGAAGTCTCAATACATGGTCTAGCTGCCTTTGCAACATGCTGGAACTACAGATCAGCTAAAAGGAGTTTTCACACCACTGTTGGAGCTGGATTGCAGTGCTCTCTTTCCTTTTTTTCCATTCCATATCTGAACATGCTCCTTTCTCTACAAGCTGCATTTTATGTCATAATTTCTTTCCACAAGAGGACTGGCTGTAGAGTAGGAGGGGACTAGGAACTGAAGGAAGATTGCCCAGAATGACAAGTAATTGCTGACAAGAATGAGATAAATGTGTTTGGGACCCTAGAAGAATATTTAATAACAATAGCAATAGATAGATGATAAATGAATAGATAGATAATAGATAAATGGAATCTCCCAGTGTTGTTGCCTTGCCAGTTTTTACACAGCAATGCCTTCTTCACCCCACCCTTTAATCCCAGTGTTTTCCTAGCTACGGTACTTTCTTTGGTATCTCCTGCTGTCTTGGCTCATGTGCCATTTTGGGTCTTCCACATGTAAGCAATGAAATGAGGTGGGATCTGCAACATTTATTCGGTGACAGAAACAATGAAATTAGATTGTTTAATTGGAAAAGTTGTGAAACAGAAAGATCCTATATTTTGGGATCAGTGAAGTGTACAGAAATATTAATATATCTTTCTCATAATTTGAGATCTTGCTACATCTGGAATTTTAAGATGTGATAGGTAAATTGAAAAACATCACATCAGAGTCCTGAGGGGAGAAAATGCTTCGTGCAGTCAATGTATATTTCATACAAATTATAATAGTGGCAGTTGCTACTTAATTTTGCTTAGTTTGTGTATGCTAATGTCTGCTCAGAATGGAAAGTACGAGCTGGATTGGAGAAAATTCTGAAGTCTGTACTCTGTATGATGGAAAGGGTTTCTTAAAAAGGCAAAAGTGTTACTTAAAAAGGAAAGCAAGTAGAGTTCAGTTTGCAAGCTGTTGAGTTTCACACTACAGTTCCATTTTGCACATGTAAATATGACTTTGAAAGTTACCAGTTGCATAGTAGATTACTGAAGCTGAGATACTGATTTTACTCTGAAAACTGATGCAGTAGTCTTTGGTGGGTTCAAGAGTTCTTTTCTGTGGCTTATGAATCACCTTCTGACCTACCAGCTTTCTTCTAGTCAGAATTCAGAGGTGTAATTGAACAGAGAACATTTTTTAGGAAAGAAAGATGGATAGAAGGAAGGAAGGAAGGAAGGAAGGAAGGAAGGAAGGAAGGAAGGAAGGAAGGAAGAAAGAAAGAAAGAAAGAAAGAAAGAAAGAAAGAAAGAAAGAAAGAAAGAAAGAAAGAAAGAAAGAAAGATGTTAGGAAGGAAGGAAGACAGAAAGAAAAAGAAAGATGGTAGGAGGGGTAGTCTTATACGGTGAGTATATCCCAAACTCTATCTTTTAACTGGAAAAGTTGGGGGTCGTCTTATATGCCCAGTCATCTTATACGCCGGAACATACGGTAAATAAAAAACAGCACACCTCCCTACAAAATTTGTGGGATACTCTAAAAGCTTATACAAGAGGAATTACAATAGCCTACATGTCAAAAAAAACCAGGACATATTAATGAAAGAAATAGGTCAATTGGAAAGGAACTTTCAAATGAAACCAGGAGATGAACAAATTATTAAATTGTTATCAATGAGTAAACATAAATTAAACTTAATAGAACAAGCTGAATATGTAAATAATATTAAATACACGAACCAACACCTTTTTGAAAATGCAAACAAACCGGGAAGGTGGCTGGCATATAAATTAAAAAAAGGAAAAAGAAAATAGAATAATTCACCATCTGCAAGATGAACCAGGGAATTTGAAAAACAATGATGAGGAAATCAAAAAGATTGCAATTAATTATTTTGAGAAATTATATAAACAAGAGGAAATCGATTTAGAGAAGATAAAGAGATTATTTAAAAGAAGAAAATATGAGTATTGGAGGAAGAAAAAAGAGAGATGTTAAACAAAGAGATAACAGTGAACGAATTAAAAGAAGAGATTGGCCTATAATTTTGTATTTGGCTTGCATCTGTACTTTCTTTCATAATTACTGTAATGTATGCTTCTTTCCATGACAGAAACAGAAAAACAATAAAACTCCAGGTCCAGATGGTATACCAGGGGAGTTCTATAATAATATACAGGAATTGATAGAACCAATACTTTTAGAACTCTACAATGAGGTGTTGCTGGAAGCTAAGATGCCTCTGTCATGGAGAGAAACATACATTACAGTAATTATGAAAGAAGGTACAGATGCAAGTCAAATATAAAATTATAGGCCAATCTCTCTCTTAAATGTGGATTATAAAATTTTTATGACTATTATTGCAGGAAGAATGAAAAAAAAATTAAATGAGATAATACACCCTGATCAAAACAGTTTTCTCCCAATGTGACAAATCATAAACAATACAAGAACAGTATTAAATATACTACAATATTACAAAGTGCATCCAGAGAAATCAGTTCCACTTGTTTTTCTGGATGAGCAAAAAGCATTTGACAATCTAAATTGGGAATATATGATTAGACAGATTAAAGGAATGAAATTTGGAGAGAGATTTGAACAAATGATAGAAACTGTATATTCTACCCAAAAGACGAATATAATAATAAACGGAGATGTTGCAAGACCATTTGAAATAACAAAAGGAGTCCGTCAGGGATGCCCTTTGTCACCTCTGTTATTTATTTTTACATTAGAGTCTTTATTAATGAAGATTAGAGCAAACAAAGAGATTAAATGAACTAGAATTAGAAAGGAAGAGTACAAAATTCAAGTGTTTGCAGACAACCTAGTATTTTTTATTGAGGAACCAAAAGAGACAGGACAAATTTTATTAAGGGAAATAGAGAAATACGGAGAAGTAGCAGGCCTTAAAATTAATAAAACAAAAACAAAAATGATAGTGAAAAAGTAACAGCAAAACAGGAAAGAGAATTAGAGGAAAATTTGGGATTAAAATAAACATTTTTTAAAAAATATTTAGCTATTTGGCTAACAGCGAGATGCTCTTCAATTAAAGAAGATAATTATGAGAAATTAATATAACAAATAAAAATTGATTTGGAAAGATGGGGAACATTACAACTATCCATGCTAGGTCATGTTGCAACCATTAAAATGAATATTCTGCCGAAGTTGCTCTACTTTTTTCAAACTATACCCATAAAATTAGATAATTTTTTTACACATTTGAATAAAATCACAACAAAATTTATTTGCGCAGGTAAAAAAGCATGAATAAAATTAATAGATCTTCAGGATGATAGAAGCAGAGGCGGGATGGGGCTCCCTGACTGGCGACTTTATTACAAAGTGGCAATTTTGGTATGGGTCAAAGAGTGGATTAATTTAAGAAATAAAAGATTATTAACGCTGGAGGGACATGATCTATTAAAAGGCTGGCATGCCTTCCTATGGGACAAGGAGAATAAGTTGCATACATATTTTATGAGACATAAAGTAAGAGAAGCCTTGATGCAAGTATAGCAAGAGATTAAAAGAAAACACTATATGAAAATCCTTAGGTGGGTATCCACAATGGAAGCGATAATTCATCTGAACACTTTAGACATAAATAAAATAGTTAACTATCAGCAACTTTTAGATAAACAAGGGAATTTAAAAAATAGACAAGAATTGGAAGACGAGGGTATAACTATAGATTGGTGGCCATATATAGAAATCCAATCATGGTATAAAAAAGATAAAGAAGAGTATGGATTTGAGATAGTTCCACATCAATTAGATAAAATTCTGCCTGGCCCAGATGAAAAATTAATAACAAAAATTTATACTTACTTATTAGAATTTGATAGAGCAGAAGATATAGTGAAGGGAGTTATGATAGCATGGGCAAAAATATGGGACATAGTATAGAATTAAAAGATTGGGGAAAGTCTGGAATAGAAACTATAAAATAACTAAATCGGCAAAGTATAAAGAGAACCAGTATAAAATCTTTTACCGATGGTATATGGCAGCCGCTAGATTGGCAAAGATACAAGGGTGAGTCAAAATGTAATTCCATTTTCTTTAGGACAGGTATAATTACCAACACAGGAACATGTAGCATACATCAAAATGAAGCTGGTCCTCTGTGGATCACATCCCTACTTCTCAACACAGTCACTGTTTCTCTCAATAGCAATGTTCCACCTTTGAATGAGAGCATGTATCCCTGTCTCATAAAATTTTGTTGACTGTTCTTTGAGCCACTTCTTCACTGCAGTTTTCACTTCCTCATCACTAGAATATGTTTGCCTCTCAAACCCTCTTTCATGGGGCTGAAGAGATGATAGTCTGAAGGCGCTAAATCTGGTGAGTATGGAGGATTATTTTTCCAGTGACGAGGAAGTGAAAACTGCAATGAAGAAGTGGTTCAAAGAACAATCAACAAAATTTTACAAGACAGGGACACATGCTCTCATTCAAAGGTGGAACATTGCTATTGAGAGAAACAGTGACTATGTTGAGAAGTAGGGATGTGATCCACAGAGGACCAGCTTCAATTTGATTTATGCTACATGTTCCTGTGTTTGTAACTATACCTATCCTAAAGAAAATGGCATTACATTTTGACTCACCCTCGTATATCCAAACTTGGAACCAAACGGTTGGAAATGTGGTCAAAAACAAGGCACCTTTTACCATACATGGTGGTTATGTACGGAAGCAAAAAAAAAATGGATAAAAATTCATAGATGGATCCAGGAAATAACAGGCCTTCAAGTAGAATATAGTCCAGAATTATTCCTGTTAGGGATTACTAAAGGGAAATATAATAAAACAACTGCATACATTATATTACATATCATAACAGCAGCAAGAATAGCGTTTGCACAATGTTGGAGACAAAAAAATATACCTTCTGAAATCTTAGTAATAAAAAAATATTTAATTGTGCCGAAATGGACAAACTAACAATTGAACTGAAAGGACAAATATTATGCAATATGGAAGAAATGGTATGATTGGATTGAAAATAGAAAACAAGTAAAGAAGAGATAATTTATAAGTAGAAGTAAAATGTACAATGGAAATGTATGGAATATAGTTGGATTTGAATATAAGGATATGTAAATAACATCTATGGAATATATTTAGATTTGAATGTAATAATATGTAAATAATAGGTAAATGAGCACAATTGTGCATAAATTATGGAAATTTTGTTTAATGAGAAAAATGCAATAAAATTTATTTAAAAAACATTTTCTAGACCAATTCTCGAATGCAGCTCTTCTGTCTGGAACCCACACTACATATCGGACATTAATACAATTAAGAATGTCCACAGATATTTCACGAGAAGAGTACTACACTCCTCTGTTCACAACAGAATACCTATGCCACCAGACTTGAAATTTTGGGCCTAGAAAATTTAGAACTATGCTGCCTTCGATCTGACCTAAGTGTAGCACATAAAATTATCTACTACAATGTCCTACCTGTCAATGACTACTTCAGCTTCAACCGCAACAATACACGAGCTCACAATAGATACAAACTTAATGTAAACCGCTCCAAACTTGATTGCAAAAAATTTGACTTCAGCAACAGAGTAGTCAATGCCTGGAATACATTACCTTAGTCTGTAGTTTCTTCCCCAAACTCCCCAAACTTTAACCTTAGACTGTCTACCATTGACCTCACCCCATTCCTAAGAGGTCTGTAAGGGGCGTGCATAAGCGCACCAGCGTGCCTACCGTTCCTGTCCTAATGTCCCCATGTATTTGTAAAATATCATGTACTCATAACCATGCTTGTACATCTTATATATTCACAATCATGTTTATACTTTGTCTGTAATCATATACACCCTTGACTAAATAAATAAATAAATAAATAAATAAATAAATAAATAAATAAATAAATAAATAAATAAATAAATAAATAAATAAATAAATAAATAAATAAATAAATAGGGAGGGAGGGAGGGAGGGAGGGAGGGAGGGAGGGAGGGAGGGAGGCATTCAGTAGCACAAGATCATGTTATTCCCATCTCTGATCAAGTCTGGTTCTGATATGATTTTAGTACAGGTATCACTGCGGTATATTAATGTGTATGAGAAAATTCTCGTGACAATGAATTTTAAACATTATATTTCAGGTGTGAGAATAATGAAAATATTTGCATAGAGTGTAAATGCTAGCATGTACTATCTGGAGTGGTGCCTTTTATTAAATAAACAAAAGTAGATCTGTCTAATCCACATTTTCCAGCAAATAGACAAGAAGCAAGATAATGAAGCAGGCTGCCTGAATTTATTTAGTGTTTTGCATACAAGGAAATGATTTCACCCAGCCATCCTAAGTATTGCTTTTATTAAGGTCCTCTTTTAAAGCTTCTTAGTCTCCAAATGATCTAAGAGGATATAGACAAAGGCAAATGAAGCCAGAATATATGGAACTTACCTTTTAAAAATCCAATTAATCAATATTGCTTTGTTAAAGAAAATGAATGAGAAGGAAATAAAACATTTGCAAACATATAAAATGATGATGTAAACAAGGCCAGTCGGTACAAGTCCATACTTTTTTGCATGCAAAAATTAGGCCAGTGTAAGAAATTGTGCTATCAGAAGCAAGGAATATGATGATGCCTTCCTGTGCCTTATGCACAGATGTCCGTTGCGCTAGTGTTTTAATCTTGCTACTTGAGTGCAGGACTAATTGTGAGGCTTTCTGCCCCTAGTTAGAGCATATTTTCTATTTTCCAAAGCACCAGAAGGCAAGACAAGGAACAATAGATGGAAACTAATCAAGGAGAAATACAATCTAGAAATAAGGAGACATTTCCTAAAAGTGAGAACAATTAACCAGTGGAATGACTTTTCTCCAGAAGTTGTGGGTGTTCGATCACTAGAGGCTTTTAAGAAAAGTCTGGACAACTGTTTGTCTGGAATAGTATAGGATCTCCTGCTTGTGCAGGGGGTTGGAATAGATGACCTCCAAGGTCCCTTCCAACTCTGTTATTCTGTTATTCAGCGGCTCCAATGGAATGGCTTGTGGTCTCCAGCATCTGATGGTTAAGACAATTGCTTCACTCTTCTGTAGGATTGGCCCTGGGCTTGCCTGTGATAGAAAGTAAAGCAGTGTATGCGCTTTCTTCAGTAACATTAATTCTAAGTGAACTAATTGCATTTGTTATTTGCACTTCCCCCCTTACTCTTTTTTTCCCACTTTTGCTTCATCTTGGAAGTTTTCTTTGCTACTTTCTTTATTTCTTCCTTCCTTAGATGATTTTCTGTCTTCCTGGAGTTAAACATTTCTTTATTTCTGATATGGGCTTGGTTTTTCTTTGTCTCATTCAATCTCATTAGTCTCTCCTCTTATCCTTCACTTCACTTGTATATTTAGCTTATAATGAAAGGAACTTCATGGGTCTTTGCGGAAATAGTGCACATTTGCACTGCATGCTAACGATATTAATTTAACTAAGGTAGTCATAGTTGCCATCATATTACAGACCTACTGCAACTTTCACAATCCACCCAACAGATAATCTAAAGGTTGCTTGCTCTATTTCAATGACTTAAATGCACATTTAAATAACGTAACTTGGAAAAGACAGATATTTAATATTTATTTAGCAAGTACACAATTACATATATATTAACATGTTTTAGAAGAAGTGTTTTAATTAAAACAAACAAACAAACACTCTACAGCTTATTGTGGAACAAAATATAATTCTGAGTAAAATCTGCAAAAGTATTACGGACCTTCTTTGAACTGTAGGTCCGTGCTCGCCTCTTAAACTTCTGACTTTCTCTCTTCTTTTCAAAGCTCTATCCTGCATGTTATTTCTGCCCTGAGTAGAATGCAGATTTGCTTATATTTCATTTTAAAACAAGCCAATTGGTAGCAGTGGCTATTTTTTTTTTGCAAATATTTTTATTATATGTCATAAACAAGCATTAAAATACAAACTATTATAAATGGATTAATAAAATAGATACTCTTCAAATTGTTTAGACATAAAAAGCAGATGCTGTTGCACCAGGCCATTAAAAGCTCTGTTTCATAGGTACTGAGGAATATACATATCTTCTGTGCAAATATTATATTAATTAAGAAAAGAACCATGTGAGAAAAGTTAGAATGCAAAATGTTAAAATAGAGAGATGAGATATCCATGTCTGTAAGATGTGTTCATTTTTACTGAATGTTTCTGTGGCTAGTTAGAAATCACAGGATGTGAAACAGGATTCTGAGGTTCAACACAACATGCAATTTCTTACATACAAACATTTCAAAGCTGGGTTTCATACTGCAGTTTCCAACTCATGTAGTTCTAAAGCAGTGGTTCCCAAAGTGGGTGGTACCGCCCCCCGGGGGCGGTGGGAACCCTTATGGGGGCGATGAGAGGCAAGGGTGGTGACAGGGGGGGGTGAGAGGGGCCAGGGGGGCGGTAGGTGGTTCGCCATGCTTTTGCACTTGAAGCTCCCTCACGTTCTTCGCTCTTGTGTGCAGGGCAGCCCATTCTGAAAGAAAACGTGAGATGTTTTCTTTCAGAATGGGCTGCCCTGCACACAAGAGCGTGGAATGCGACGGAGTTACAAGTGCTAGGTATGATGCCCATCTCACGGCTCACCCAGCCCCTGCCCAGGTTCCACTCCGCTCCGCCCGACTGGTCACCCCAAACCTCATTCTACCTAGCACTTGAAGCTCCCTCGCGTTCCTCGTTCTTGTGTGCAGGGCAGCCCATTCTGAAAGAAAACGCGAGATGTTTTCTTTCAGAATGGGCTGCCCTGCACACAAGAGCGTGGAATGCAACGGAGTTACAAGTGCTAGGTATGATGCCCGTCTCACGGCTCACCCAGCCCCTGCCCAGGTTCCATTCCGCTCCGCCCGACTGGTCACCCCAAACCTCATCCTACCTAGCACTTGAAGCTCCCTCGCGTTCCTCATTCTTGTGTGCAGGGCAGCCCATTCTGAAAGAAAACGCAAGATGTTTTCTTTCAGAATGGGCTGCCCTGCACACAAGAGCGTGGAATGCAATGGAGTTACAAGTGCTAGGTATGATGCCCGTCTCACGGCCTGCCCAGCCCCTGCCCAGCCCCTGCCCAGGCTCTGCTCCACCCCACTCTGCCCCGCCCTGCATGACTGGTCACCCCAAACTGCATCCCACCGCACGTCCTACCTAGCACTTGAAGCTCCCTCATGTTCCATGTTATTGTGTGCAGGGCAGCCCATTCTGAAATAAAATGCGAGACGTTTTCTTTCAGAATGGGCTGTCCTGCACCCAAGAGCGTGGAATGTGACGGAGTTACAAGTGCTAGGTATGATGCCCATCTCGTGGCCCGGCTAGCCCCTGCCCAGCTCCTGCCCAGTCCCCAGTCCGCTCTAACCATTCGTTCTGCAAGTCCATTGCTACTGGGGTGGAACGAAGTTACCAAAGTGTGCTTAATTCCCAATCCGGCTAAGAATCCCTCAAAAGATGTCACAGTCAGTTGTGGCCCATTGTCTGACACGATCGTATCCCGCAACCCATGAGTAGCAAACAGTTTTCTTAACACTCTAATTACAGCATCGGTGGTTGTGGTAGACATTAATACAATTTCAAGCCATTTTGAATATGCATCAATTATTACCATAAAAGTTTGACCATGGAATGGACCCACGAAATCTATGTGAATGCATGACCAAGGGGCCCATGGTTGTTCCCACTCATGCACAGGGGATTTGGGGGGATGCCCTGGATTCCTGGCATGGAGTACACCTTGTGACTCCTTTTTCTATGTGTTTGACAATATTAAGCCATCACACATAGCTCCGTGCCAGTACCTTCATTCTAACGATCCCTGGGTGCCCCTCATGTAGTGACCTTAGAATATCCTCTCGAAGTGGATGGAGGAACAATGATGTGTTCACCCCACAATAGGCACCCCCCTTGCACCGATATCTCATGCTGTCTTTGTGCGAAAGGTTTGAATTCGGGCTTTACTGGCTCTTGTGGCCATTCCCTCCATATGCAGTTCAAAATGGTGCAAAATTCAGAGTTTTTAGCAGGTTGGGCTGCAATCTCAGCCAATGTGATCAGGCCTGGCCTGGCACAGTCAATTAAAAGTATTGGGATGCCCGGAGTAGGGTCGTTCACCAAGTCCGGCAGCAGGCACCGGCTCAGGGCATCGGCATGCCCCATTGCTTTGCCCGGCCGATGGACTAGTCTATAAGAATAGGCAGCAAGGAATATTGTCCATCTAGTCAGTCTTGGGGAGAGTGAGGCCGGAGTGGGCCTGTCTCCCGCTATGAGCCCTAATAAGGGCTTATGGTCAGTGACCAGCTCAAAGTCTCGTCCGAACAGGTATTCGTGAAACCGCTTGACTCCGGCTACAGCGGCAAGGGCTTCACGGTCTAGCTGGCTGTTATTTCTTTCAGTGCTCGACAGAGTTCTGGAAAAGTAGGCAATGGGGGCCTTGCAGCTGTTAAGAAGTCTGTGGCTCAGTACAGCCCCCACTCCAAAGGGTGATGTGTCACAAACAATCACCACAGGCAGTCTCGCTAAATTGAATTAGAAAACTTTCTTCTGAGAGGAGGTTTTTTACTGCTTTGAATGCAGCGCTCTGTGCCAGACCCCAGACCCACGTGGCTTTTTTAGATAGCAGTTTGTGTAGAGGCTCAGTGATGGTTGCTTTATTTTTCAAGAAAATGCTGTAAAAATTCAACAATCCCAGAAAAGCTTGGAGCTCAGTTCTGTTGGTGGGCACCAGGGCTTCCCTGATTGCCCTAATCTTGTCTTTAGTGGGGTGTAATCCGTATCCGTTGATTTGATACCCCAGAAACTCTACCTCTGGCACCCCAATCTGGCACTTGCTGGCTTTAACTCTCAGTCCTGGATTTCTTAATCTTGTAAGCACCTCTCTGAGCCTCTCTCTCAACTATATTTTGTCCTTGGCCATTATTATCATGTTGTCAAAGTATGGGACGACACCTGGTAGCTTGCTTAGAACCCTCTCCATGATACCTTGGAAAATTCCCAGGGCCACGCTAACACCGAATTGGAGCCTATTGCATTTAAATGCCCTGTGGTGTGTTACTATAGTTTGGGCCTCTGCAGTCTCGTGACCAACAGGCAATTGCTGGTACGCCTGCGTGAGGTCTAGTTTTGTGAAAATGGCGCCCGAGTCAAGCCTGTGTAGCAGATGCTGCACTATGGGTACTCGATATGCGCTCTGCTGAAGTGCCTTATTAAGTGTGCACTTATAGTCAGTGCATATGCGAATAGACCCGTCGCTTTTCAGGGGAGTAACTATGGGGGTTTCCCACTTCGCATGATCTACCGGCTCTAAAATGCCTTGGCTTATCAACTTATCTTACTCCTGGTCGATCTTTGGCTTTAACGCAAAGGGAACCCGGCGAGGTTTCAGTCTGATCAGAGGTATTTTGAGGTCTAAGCTAAATGAAATTGGGGTGCCCACGTACTTGCCAAGCCTTGGATCAAACACATCCCGGAACTCCTGCAGTAGGTCGTCATAGTCTGCAGTCGTGGCATTGATGCTGGTAGCAGTAGCATTGATCCCGGTCACCCCCATTCCTAGCACACCGAACCAGTTGAGGTTGAGCAGACTTGGTAGCTGGTCGCAAATGATGGTTAGTGGCAGGCTTGCTTCATGGCGGCCGAACTTCACGGTGACCTCTCGGTAGCCAGAACTGGAATCCGATTACCCTGGTATTGGTGATTCGAAGAGACTGTGTTTTCAGTTGCCTCCAGCTGAGGCTTGGAATCGCTCTCTTCACAGCTGACCAGGACATGATAGATATTGATTAGCCAGTATCTATCTCCATTTCACAGGGAGAGCCTTCCACGAGCACAGTGATGATGATTTTCTGATTGTTCTGAGTGCTCGCTTGGCTCACCCTGGTCAGATTTGCCCCAGATTGCGAACGGTAGTCAGTTTGTAGCATTTGGCCTCTTCGTTCTCATCTCGGCTCGTGCAGTTGGTAGTTTCACCTGGCGTCTCTGGTGGGAAAATGTGGTGCCTTGCAGACCCGTGCAATGTGGCCTGACTTGCTGCATCGTCGGCAAACGGCATCGCAGAACTGGCAGGACATTCGGGGTTGCAGTCCCCCACAACTGTAGCATAGCCTGGGCTTTCGTGCCTCAAATCCCTGGCGCCGATCTGTTCTGAAGACCTCTCATCTCCACTATCATTGGGGTCGTCATGGTATTGGGTCTCATGTACTTCAGGGGTCACTTTCTTCGGTGTAGGTGTGCTTCTCTGGTGTAGCGACTCAGCAGCTTTATTTGAGGTTTCGGTGGCCCTGGCTCTTCTAACGCGGTTTGTAGAGTCACGTTAGGTTTAGCCAGGAGCCTCCTTTGTAATCTGATGTTTTGGACCCCACAAATCAGCTTGTCCAGTAGCACATCGTCCAAATCACGGAATTAGCAATGGATTGCCACTTTTCTGAGAGCTGCTATGTACTCGTTGATGGTTTCGCCGTCTTGCTGTAAGCGTTGGCGGAATTCGTGCTGGCTGACCACCTTGGAAGGTACTGGAGTGTAATGAGTCTGTAGTAGTTGCTGTAGGGACGGCCACGCTAGCATTTCTATGGCCATTGGTTCAGCTGTGTCAAAAACTACAGCTGTTGGTTCAGCTGTGTCAAAAACTTCGTGCCCGCAATGGCTCAGGAACATGGCTCGCTTCCTGTTGTCTGAGTGGCACCTAAAATGTCTGACGCTTCCTTCTGGCCGGGCTGGTCTGCTCCGAAGTTGCTTTTCAGTATCCCACCTTCATAGCCAATGTTGAGTTCTGGTACTGAAGAGTCAGGATACAGTTACAGTGACAACAGCTCTTTACTGAATATAGTGAAACTCTAGCAAAAGCCCAGCCGGTGGCTCCTGTTTAAATAGGGAGCTCTGGCTGGGAAGAACCAATTAGCAATTAGCAATCTCCCGCTCAATAGAGCAGACCTGGTTGTAAACTACCTAGCTAATATGTAAATCTCAAGACACAACATCGGGTGTCAATCAAAAATTCACCATCCAAGGGTCAGTTGTGTTTTGCCACTCAATCTAACCTCCTTCACAGAGTTCTCATATGATGAAGACAACATTAGCCCATTCACAGAATCTTGACCTCAGGAATAGGTCTGGATGTCCATGAAATAAATAAAATAGTTTTAGAAAGCACTCAAAACAGCAGAGCTGAAGTTAACATGAGTCTTCATCAGTGCCTGACTGAACAACTACTTGCAGCCCTTTAAGCTATTTTAAGTTCTGTTTAAAAAACTGTAATAAGAGGAAATCATATCAATTTTCCCTCTTGCTTCTCTGTGTGGCTGATTTTGTTTAGTTCTCAGTATAGAGTGCTAAAGGCCATCTTGTTTGACCAAATATCGCATTCATATCTGCTAACCACAAGCTACAACCACAAGTTGAGGGAAGGCCTATGTTTATCTTTCCGACTTGCAAAACATAAGCCTATTTCTAATCTCTCTTTTGAAGAAATGACTTCTGGGTGGGAAAAAAAAGAACTTCTCTAAAAGGTCACGTGTGCTTATCACAGCAGCTAGGACTGTAGTGGGGGAACATCCCACAAACGGAATAACCCATGCCAAATAATCAAGTTTCAAAGTAAGTGCAACATAACAAAGAGCAGTCCAGTCCTTGTCGATTTGTTAACGTGCAACTGAAAGAAGATCAGAGGGAGATCTAATCTGACGGAGTGCTTACACGCAAAATGGAGAACCCGCTGGTTTTATCCTCTCAGCTCAACTCGGCATCAAGAGTGAAAACTCTCTGTAAAATCATGAAATCCTTGAATAGAGAAGGGTCAAAACCAGACACAGGAAACAGGTAAGAGGCGGAGGGGTTTGGTTTTGAATGTTCATTGTTTTTTTTACTTTCTTGCTCAGTGTGAAAAACAGCAAAATACCTTGGTCCAGATTGCATTCCGCCACTCAGGGCAGAAATAGCATGCAGGATAGAGCTTTGAAAAGAAGAGAGAAGGCCAGAAATCTAAGAGGCGAACACTAACCTACAGTTCAAAGAATGGAGAAGAAACGGTGAGGGAGGGAATGAATTCCATTGAGCCTTTTGAAACTACAGGGAAGATAAGAGCATGTTCTTGTTTCAATGCAAACTTTATTCAATCCTTACCCCCTCCCCTCCAAAAATAAATAAATCATATTTTAGGGGTGTGTTTTTTCGGGGGGGGGGGTTGCCAATCCACAGAAAAAGCATATACTACTGAAAGGGTCTGTTAAAATCCCAATGTTATTTATTTATTTAGAATGTCTGTATAGCCTCCCAACTCCAACAATGTGACTCTGGCAGAGTAGAAAATGTTTAAATAAAAATATGAAAGGAAAAAGAACCATGTTTTTTTTTTCAAGCAAACCCAAGTAATTCAGTTAGTTGTCTCAGAAGTTGTTCTATAAGAGGCCAGTATATCTCTCTGGCGAAAAGCAAAATAAAACAATGCAGTAACAGTTTAAACAGTTCCCAATCACTGAGGTCAGAATTCAGTATATGGAGATATGTGTTCCTCCTTTTGAAGTAAAAATGAAAGATGTTTAGCTAATTCATAATCAGAACTAAAGATCTAGCTACAAAGCTATGGTAAGATTCTGGTATCAGGGCTAATCATGACTAAGTTCAGTACCTGCCCACACACCAACAGTCAAAAGAGGACAGATTTAAAAAGCATCCCCTCTCCCAAAATAAAAACATGGATGTTAACATTGCTAAGAGTCTAAATCAATGTGTCCTTTAAGCAGAAAACAACATTCCCTGTCTTGATTAAGTTCAACTTCAGTCATGTGTATTTGCTAAAGAATCCTGTCTCAGAACACTAGTCTCCTTTCTGACTGCCAACAATACTGAGAAAATGTGTAAAGGGGAAAACACATTACTTCTGCCTATTGAAGGGCCAATTCTTTGAAACACAATTAAGAAATAATTTAATTTAGTTAATTTAATTTAATGATTCTCCAATACTGTTTGATTTTCTTTAAGTGCTGCTCTGAAATCCTGCATGGCAATTGAGCCTCCCCCCCCCCCAAGTACTGAGTATTGAGCCTCCCCCCCCCCCTAAACCCAATATGTGATTATGTTTCCTTGAATGCTGGTCTGTTTTATTGTATGGTGATACCCTGTACCTCTCTTGCAAAATTGGACGGGATTCAGTGGTTCCAACACTTTGCTCCCTTTCTCACACTATGAACACTGGTAGCGCAACATTTCTAAAATTTGCAACCAAGAACTACACCTCTTGGCTGGATTTTATGATCACAGATCCATTCAAAGAGGGGAAAAATGGTCATTTACATTTTACCCCAGCAGTGCCTTGGAGTTTTACCAAGATATGCTTGTGTGTGGCTACTCACATTAAAAGGGTATGCCAACATGGGATCATCCTGGTTAAGAATGTCAGCATAGAGTGGCAAATGAAACCTGCAACATAATTGCAATGCAAATATTCTGTGTTCAAGATTCCAGTAATTTTCATTATTCCATGCCTGGGGCACATATTCAGGCCTCATGATATCATCATACCGATTCTCTTTTAGTCATTTTTTTCCCTTTTAAGTATTTGCATTCTTGCAAATTTTGGATTTCCTGCAAGCCTGCTAACACTTCCGTACTGGGCACAACTGATAGCTGGTGCATTTTGGTTATGTAAACAGCAACAATCATATCTTTAATACTGGAAAGTGAGGAAGTGGTTTCTTGTTTATATGTATGATGATTTGAATAAATACAAAGAACCCATACATGCAAAATGGTAGACAAATGTCAGCCTTGTGATGTTTAGCAATAACAACTTGAAAACACACACACACACACACACACACACACACACACACAAACCTTAGTTACATTGCTGTGCTAGACTGTGATATAATGTGTAAATAATGAATATTGATTGGATACTTACAAAATTTCCAAGTTCTTGTATTATTTTTAAATTTTTAGTTTTTAAAGTGTCATGTTGGGTATTATGCACATAAAGCTAATTGTTTCCCTAAACACTTACAAGTTTGCCTATCTTTAGTGGTCTATCCAGATGGTCAGGTTGGCATGTTCTGGGTCTCCTGGGTGACCAGTGTCACTGGTGGAACCTACAAAGTGTGCCTCCTCTGCCATGGTGCCTGCCTTATTTTCAGCCTTTTGAGATTGTCCACATCAGGAAGCAAACTCCACAAAATAGCAATAGCAATAGCACTTAGACTTATATACCATTCCATAGTGCCTCATAGCACTCTCTGAGCGCTTTACAGTGTTAGCATATTGCCCCCAACAATCTGGGTCCACATTTTACCAACCTTGGAAGAATGGAAGGCTGAGTCAACCTTAAGCGGTCACGATCAAACTCTAAGCTGTGGGCAGAGGTGGCCTGCTATACTGTATTCTAACCACTGCGCCATCACAGGTCCTAGACTAGAACTAAGCTTCATTGAGATATACACTATGGACAGATTGTGATTTTCCTCTCTCTTATACCTTATTGACTCAGGGAAGAGCCAGCTTGAGTCTCTTCCTAAAACTTAATGAACACCTCTGTTTTTTTTTCTTTTTGTAACAGCTTCTGAATATTTCCATCAAGGACATCTCTCTGTTTCATGTTATAGAACAGTGTCCCCCTTCCCCCAGAGATAGTCCTGACCTGCCAGCCTTCAAGAAAGCCATGAAAACTTGACCCCCCCCCACAAGATATTGGGGCTAGATCAGTGGTGGGTTGCTCCCGGTTTGGCCCAGTTCATAGAACTGGTAGCGACGGCGGTGGGAGGCTCCGCCCACCTTCCTGGGATGCTTCTGTGCATGCACAGTAGCTTCTGTGCTTGCACAGAAGCATTGCGCACGCGCAAGTGTGTGCAAATTGGTAGTAAAGTGTTTTAGAATCCACTACTGGGCTAGATTATTAGTGGAATCCAGCATTGTGCATGTGCTGTGTGGGCAACAAAATTTTTACAAAGACCTTGATAAATTGGATTTGAATGTACAGTACATTGTATTTTTATCCACTGTTCATTGTTCCATTGCTTAGATAGACGGCCATATAAATTTGTTAAATAAATAAGCAAGATTTGATGCCATCTAGAAGCTTTGGATACAATGCCTTGAATTCTCAAGCTGCATGGTTATATTTGGAGAGAACCAGGTTGTACCAGTTGAACACACAACCTGCATTCAACTCTCAAAACTTTGGCTATAGTCTTAAGAAAACGTTGCTATTTATAGTGAAAAAGAAGGATGAAATTCTGAAATGCTTGAAAGTTAGATTAAATGTCATCAGATTAAATGTAACTGAGGTTTAGCTATTTGTACTTTCCTTTTTGTAGGTCAAGGATGCCACTCAGATGCCAAACTCTGTATCCATAAAAAGAGATGTATACACCTATGCATACATCAATCCTCTTTTTCTATATTCATTATAGTAACTAAAATACAAATCAAGTAATATGGTACAAGAGAGCTACGGTTAAACATCAGGATAAAAACTGGGAGACTATGAGTTCTAGTCCCTCCTTAAGTGTGAAGCCAGCTGGATTACTGTGGACCAATCACCTTGTCTACAAAGCAGGCAATCACAAACCACTTTTGAAAAAACCTTGTCAAGAAAACTTCAGGGGCTTGTTCAGACAGTCAACAGGAGTTAATGCTGACAAGAAAGCATTAAAAAAAATAGTGGTGCAAGAAAAAAAATGTCCTCATGCTAGTTTTAATGGATGGGTAGTTTGGCTGAAAGCTCCACCTCCATTTTGTTATTATCACATTATTGTCATGTTATTATCACCTTGAGGTGATAGCATCTACTTGAACAAATCCTATGATATGGCAACCAAGGAATCAGAACAGAGGAAAGGAAAGCCATTCTTATACCACATCATCACCCCCTTTGCATCATTCGATAGTATCAAAGAAAGCAGCACTTTCTGTGGCAGCAATATACTAGCTAATACATTCAAATTTCGTTGAATGCATCATGAAATGTGTTTCATTTTAATCATTTCAGCTACTGAATTTCCTCCTTTGTTATCTGATTTTAAACAGCACAGTATCAGAAGCTCATGATCTCAGCCTGGCTTCACTAAGATTAAGCCTATTCCTTCCCCCTCTCAAGTCTCTACTGATCTTGTCACCAAAGTAAATGTGAAAGACCATCAACATGAAAAGATGTTCATTTACCCTTTGCAGATGATTCTGTATGTAAAAATATTCAGAGGTGTAAGTGAGAAATCTACTATTCTCTCCTGCAGGCGGGGAAAATAACATCAACATTTATGGAATCATATGTGAAAGGGAAGCAATGAGCTTTACGGAGCACTCTGAGCTGGTAAAAGAGAAATGTCTGAAAATCTTACCGCAGTAACTTTCATTTTTTGTAGATCTCTTGAAAAAAGGAACCGGCTAAGTCTCTTGCATAAATCTGAATTGCACCCAAATATGAATTTTGACAAATTTGAAAAACTAGCAAAAGCATCAAGGTGAGACTTGTTTTGGAAATTATCTATCTATCTATCTATCTATCTATCTATCTATCTATCTATCTATCTATCTATCTATCTATCTATCTAAATTAAAAAGAGTGCCATAAAGAAGGGGTCATATTTAATTCAGAACATCTATTGCATGCCTATCTTATAGGTTGTTTTGATTTTGCCATCATTGTCAATCAATGTTTTCTCAACCTTAGTAATTTTAAGATGTGTGGATTTCAACTCCCAGAATTTGAAAGACATCATGCTACTCTAAATCATAGGAAGTATTGTTCTGCCTCTCTCCTTCAGTTTAACAGGAAATAGTGTTTTGTTTTGTTTTGTTTTTCTATTGAGAAAGTTTCATAAAAAGGTTTCATGAGTAAGATATAGATTTTGCTTCTGCTTATTGTAATAAGACGATCATCAAGGGAGGGCTTTTTAGCTAAATCTCCAAGTTTAAAATCACAAGGGACTTCCTGACATGGGGATGACATAGCTCCACCAGAACAGGTTGGCATAGGTGGGGTATTGTAGTAAAGTGATACTAAAAGTTGTTGAACTTTTAGTATCACTTTACTGCAATGAAAGATTTTCCAAAAACCCCACCCCCAAATGCTAAAGGAACTTGCAAGCAAAAAAAGGTAAAAATAGAAAAACTAAAGAACTGAAACATTTGAGGGGAAGTGGAGGAGGGGTGTCAGCACAGTACTAATATGATGCTTCATTACCTCATTTTGATAGAGGTTAGGAACATCTTTCAGTTCCTTTGTGCAACTTAGTGATGGCCCTTCAAACACGGATGCATTCATATATGATGTTTATGAGATCTCACAGAATTTTTGAAATTCTTAATAGAATTCTTACAAGGTTTTTTTTAAGACTATTTTTTTGCAGGAACCACATCTTCCCACAATACTTTTTGCTCTGTTATTTAGTTTGATTTTGTGACATCTTGTGTCCTGTTTCTTTTTTATGTGTACTTGTAAAAATGGTAAATGTTAGATATCAATTTCAATATCAATTTCAATATCAATTTCCTTAGTACTTCTACTCATAGCATTTTCCACCCAGTATACTGGCTGGGGAGTTCTGGTAGTTGAAAGAAACATTGCCTTAATATTTGAATGTTTTTCAATTGTTACATATTCTTTTTCTCAGTGTATATCAGTGTAATGATATACTTTGTATATCATTAAAAAGTCTGCTTTTTGTATGTGTATGTTTTCAGCTATAGGTTCACTGACATTCTGAAGACTAGTCTCCACCTAAGTATCCCCATCTATAAAATGGATAAATATTTGTGAATTCACTTCTGATTTCCATTTAATATAATATAATAATAACAGAGTTGGAAGGGACCTTGGAGGTCTTCTAGTCCAACCCCCTACTTAGGCAGGAAACCCTACATCACTTCAGACAAATGGTTATCCAACATCATCTTGAAAACTTCCAGAGTTGGAGCATTCACAACTTCTGGAGGCAAGCTATTCCATTGATTAATTGTTTAAAAAGACATAGTCCACTACTTACAACCACAATTGGAATCAAAATTTTCATTGCTAAGTAAAGCAGTTGTTAAGGGAATCTTACCTGATTTTATGAGCTTTTTTTGCTATGGTTGTTAAATGAATCACTGCAATTGTTAAACAAGTCATGCAGTAGTGAAGTGAATCCATCTCCCCACTGACTTTGCTTGTCAGACATCAGCTGAGAAGTTTGCAAATGGTAATCTGCTCTGTCTCAGCTAGGTTATCAACCTTGCCTGCCATTTTCTTTATCTCCTCATTATTTGTTTCCCTCTGCAAATTAATTTCTCTCTAAATTAATTTATTTTGCACACTTTTCCAGGGCTGTGCCATATGTTATGATCTATCTAAAATCAAACTTCCTCAACTGCTTGTGAAAGCAGCCCAGCACATACTTGAAAAGGTCACTTCCCAAACTTTTTAGCAGAAGAATGGTTGAGTGCACTTTTTGGTGAGCTACAATGTCAAAGATCAGTGACCACTATGGACAATTTGACATAGTTGGCTTTTTAAAAAAAGAAAGAAAAAGAAAGAAAGAAAAGAAAAGCAACCTTCTTTCTCATCTCCTAAATTAAATATAAGTCCTTCCAAAATAGCATGGCATTTGGTGAAAAAGTTATTATATTGCTGTAAACAAATGGTGTGCTTATGTCCTGGCACCACTGCTATTGCATCCTTCTTTCTGAATATCATAAAGCTTCCTGTGTAATGTTAAAAATAGCCTGTGGTCATAGTGTCTTCGGCAGTGTTCAAAACCACATCTCAGTGTGAACAATTCTCTTTCCTTCCCAAGCTTTTATGTACAAAACCGTTTCAAAGATCATTGACCCACCGCAGACAAAACAGTCTCTTTCGGTTATTTATTTATTTTAAAAGAATAAAGGTGTCAAACATGCATTTACTTATTTAAAAAGATTAAGGGTGTATAATAAAATGACTCAGAAGACAGCACTTCCTTTCAATACATTGATTCTTTTCATAATTTAATAGGAAAAACATCATCGAAATCAGATCAGAAGCTCTTTTTTGCTCTCTCTCTAAGAAATCCTTATTCAATATGTCAGACTGAAATCAACTGGAGATAAAATATGTTAGGAAAATGTGCAAGTATGCACACAGCAGGTAACACCCCTGTTTTTGTCTTGTGCAGTGAGTCCCCTGAAACTGTAAAAAAATGGGCTGAATCTTTTGTCCAGCTGATTTCTCACAAAGGTTGGTATTGCTGTTTTCAACTAGCGTTATGCATTATGCTTCATTACAATTCAACATCTTACAGCAAGGCTCAATTGTTTCATGCAAAATATCTTTTCATTATTATTCTTCTGCGATGAAGGATTAACCATGTGTAAAGTGAAGAAGTCTATTAAGTTTGACTACCAGATTGCTGTGAAAAATGGCCCTGAATTTTGATCACTACCATAAAAGCTTAGAAATATTGAAGCTTCAGTACTGGAGAAAATTATTCAAGGCAGAAGTGAATATTTTCTTAATCCTTAAGGACTAATATTCAACATGTTATGTAATGCACAATAAACAATTATGTAATGGAACTTGTGACTATTAACTTGGATATGAACTTCTAAGTATTCCATCAGTATCAATTATGATTTAGGATGTCAATATTACAAACAAAATTATTTTATTTTTTTAATCAAAAGTTGAGTATGCCATTAAAAAGGAAACAAAAAGTCATACAATTTTCAAGTTCGGTTAAGGAAAAAATTCACTCAATTAAAATGGCTGTTGATTGTGACATCATGAGTCAAGAGACCAATCATCTTCCTTTCCCATTTCCACTTGAAAATTCCAAATCTTCCAAGCAAAGACAGCTGCAGCTTTCAATTATTCTCAGTAATTGTACATTAAACTATAGTTTCTAAATATATCTGGAGTGCTTATTTAATATCTTTATAATACTATACATTACCATGTCTACTCATCTTTTGCTGGCCCATAGTTCAATATGCATTACCTAAAGGCTGCCTTGCTGGGCGTCAGACAGAGTTTTGAGCAACCTGGTGAGACCTGCCTTTAAAATGTAGCACTGCAAATGAAGTACCGTATTTTTTGGAGTATAAGACGCACCTTTTTACCCCCCCAAAAGAGTGTGAAAACTTGGGTGTGTCTCATACACCGAATGTAGCCCCACCTACCCACCCCCACCCTCGCCCTTTGGCCTCTGTCTTCCAGCAATTTACCTGTTTGCAGCAAACAGGGAAGAGCCTGTTAAGACAAGCAAGTCCTTAGCAGCTTCCCAATCCCCAGCTGATTTGCCACCTGCTAAAATGAACAAGCCAATAGAAACCTCCAGAAAGGTGGCCAAGTTTTGTGTTATTGCTATCTTAGCTGCTCAGAGTCCCCTGGGAGTTGGGCGGCATATAAATCCATTTAAATAAATAAATAAAATAAATAAATCTTTGAACAAAGACTGATTGTTTAGGTTCCCTAAACAATGTTTTCTTTCCAAGGCACTGAAAACGTGACCCCTTAACATGTGTTTGTGCACTTTTTATACAGGTTTTGTAGGCACTACAAAATATATTCTGTATTCTAAATAATTTATTCATTCTAAGATATTGCTCCATTTCTGTAATTTTTATTAAGATTTTCTATAAAATATAGGATAACATTACTGTAATATATAAAAAATAGATGTGTATTGGATTAAGAGTGATAAAACATACTTAAGCATACTATGCTATACTGAAGTAAACTTTATGATAAAAGAATTGCAATAAAAACAAAAGTGCTTGATAACTGGTGATAAGAATCAATAAAATAAATGTAAGGATAAGACTTGACTGAAATCAGAACATATTTTATTTATGGTTTCAGACTTTAGCCTGATCCACCACAGCAGCTCTTTGCATTTTACAGTTCTTTTATTTTGTTGCCAATATCTATATATTTTTCAGTTTTACTAAGATTCTTCTTGAGATAGATCAGCTAGAGGTCTATGAAGTATTGCAAAGAGTATTTCTATTTTTTTTTCTTCCATTCAATTGTGTCTGCTTCTCAGAGACTGCCTGGACAAGTGCCTGCAGTTATTTTGGCAAGGTTACCCAGAAGTGGTTTGCCATTGCCTCCTTCCTAGGGCTGAGAGAATGACTGGCCCAAGGTCACCCAGCTTGCTTCATGCCTAAGGTGGGACTAGAACTCACGGTCTCCCAGTTTCTAGCCCGATGCCTTAATCACTGCACCAAAATGGTTCTCATCCACTAATATAAGGGGAACCAAATCCTGTAGTCAAAATATTATCTAGAGCCAGTATCTAAAGATACAATCAAATCTATAGTCAATGTGAAGATTGAAATATATTTGTGGATTGTGGTGCAATACTAAACTCAATAACATTAATGGTGCATATCAAATGCCTGTGTTGCAATAAACTATATATATGAATGAGCTGGATGTCAAGCAGGATGTTTTTGAAATTACAAATGAATATGCATTTATAATTAATATATAAATGAATCCAGCTGAAATTGACATTGATCTAAAGAGTCTAATCTGCCTATTCTTAGACCAAACAAGGGGCACATTGAAAAGAATATGGCATACCTATTGCAGGGAATCTTCAAGTTAAGAAGGAGTTCTGTTCCCTACCTCTATTTTTAACCCGAACTTATATTTAAATAGTAACTCATACTTACAAACTGACCAGCTATTACTAAAACTGGCGCACAACGTTGTCCTTCCTCAAGCTGATAAAGTGCTGAGACTGCACAGTGTTGTCAGGATCTCCTGAAAATGACTGAAAACAGGCTGCATATGAAAAATGCACAGCTTCAGCACTTTGTCAGCCTGAAGAAGGAGAATGCCATCTGACATATTTTTAACAGGCAGTCCATTCACATCTAGGGTTTGTCCTTAAATTAGATGTTTTTAATCTGGATACTGCCTGTACATTTCTCAAATTAAGCTCTGATTTATTTATTTATTTATTTATTTATTTATTTATTTATTTATTTATTTATTTATTTATTTATTATTTATCTATTTATTTATTTATTTATTTATTTATTTATTTATTTATTTATTTATTTATTTATTATTTATCTATTTATTTATTTATTTATTTATTTATTTATTTATTTATTTATTTATTTTATCAAGTACGTGTTGGTAATATACATAGATATAACATTGTTTATATACATAAGATGAGTACTGATAAGAGGGAACATTAGGACAGGGACGGTAGGCACGCTGGTGCACTTATGCATGCCCCTTACTGACCTCTTAGGAATCGGGTGAGATCAACAGTGGACAGTCTAAGGGTAAAGTTTTGGGGGTTTGCTGACGAAACCACAATGTCAGGTAGTGAGTTCCGGGCATTGACCACTCTGTTGCTAAAGTCGTATTTTCTACAGTCAAGTTTGGAGCGGTTCACTTTGAGTTTGTTTCTGTTGTGTGCTCGTGTATTGTTGTGGTTGAAGCTGAAGTAGTCGTTGACAGGAAGGACATTGTAGCAGATAATTTTATGAGTTATGCTTAGGTCGTGCCGAAGGCGACGTAGTTCTAAGCTTTCTAAGCCCAGGATTTCAAGTCTGGTTGCCTAAGGTATTCTGTTGCGAGTAGAGGAGTGGAGGACTCTTCTTGTAAAGTATCTCTGGACACTTTCTAATGTATTCTAATGTATTCACAGATTCTTCCGAAATCTTTTCTTATTTACTGTATTCAAAATGAACCTCCACACAGTGAAAGTCTGGGACGTTGTTTTTGCTTATCCTTTACCATACAAATCACAGTTATTGTTCCAGGACTGACTTAAAAAAAACAAAAACAAAAATGTGCAATTTAGGGAGAGAATTAACTCAAAAACATCTGAAAATGGTAGTGAGAAAATGTCATCCTGTTTTATTTGATGTTCCTTTGATTACATGTTGTTTATTTCATAGCTGGCTTAGATGCATTCATCAAGTTTTTGAGAAGTGAGTTTAGTGAAGAGAACATTGAGTTTTGGATGGCATGTGAAGAGTATAAGAAAAGCAAAGATGCCTCCCAACTTCCACTCAAAGCAAAGACAATTTATGAGACATTCATTGAAAGAGAATCACCAAAAGAGGTACAGTGAAAATAGTTCTCTTAACACTATTGGTCTTTTAAATCCTTAAAGAATCTGTCTGCAGGGAGAGGATGTCAAGGTAATGTCCATGATATGTCCATAGGTAGGTTCCTGCTGGTTCGGACTGGTTCTATAGAACCGGTAGCGGGAATTTCCCCCTGCTCGCCGAACCGGCAGCAATGGCTGGCTGGACACGCCCCTGAACCGGCTGTCTCGGCGGGGCCATAGGTGCCACCATCTTGGTTTTTTGCTTCTGCGCATGCGCAGAAGCTGGGTTTTTAGCACTGCGCATGCGCGCACACCCGCACAGCACATCAGGAAGCAAACTGGCAGCTAGGTAAGCCAGAACCCACCCCTGGACATGTCCTCTTCCCTTTTCTGCCCTCCACCCTACCTCAAATCTCAACCCTTGCTATTAACAAAAATCACTGCACACAGTGAAACTTACTTCTGAGAAAATTTGCAGTAGCATTGTGTTCTGTACTGTTTAATGTCATTTGGAATGAATCCATCTTTGAAAAAGGTTAAGATTATTTAGCACATGCTACCACAAGAGTATCCCAGAAGTGAAATGGGAATAAAGACTGAAAATATTCACTTGCTGAGAACTTTATCTGCCTATTTTTATTGCTACTTGTATTGTATAAGAATTATTCTTCCTCAGTCTTCTGAAGCAATAATTACTGGTGCGATTATTAGTACATACAAGTTATTACTAACACATTGGCAAGATTTCAGATAAGACAAATGAGTAAAATAAATCACCAATTTAAGCACAGCGTTCGAAATAATAACTGTAATGCTTTAAGAAGATTTAAAGAAATTGATTACAAATTTGTTCAAAAGGCAAGAGTTAAGGATTGCATATTAATTACATGTAATGGTAAATAAATATACAGATATACTTCATGTATTGGCTTAGATGTTATTTACGGTATATTTAACTATCAAATGTGTTATGTATTCAGCCTAAACTGTTTACTCCAAGGTCCGTTGTTCTGAGCGGGAAAATGAAGACCGCTGATTGGTTGAACCAACTGACAGCCCTGTATAAAAGGGAGAGCTGTCAGCTTGGTTCCTTTGCTGGATCTGACTGTTATACAATAAAGAGCTGTTAGTTAAACCACTGTCTCCAGCCTCTTCAGTACCAGGACTCAACAAAATGTCTATCATGTGTCATGTATTCAAGAAAGGAAAGCAGCTATATAGCATGTCAAAATATGTCTAGCAGACAATTATGATTTGTGCAATTGATTAGAACATTCCAGTCAAGTGGTGGTCATATAAATTGAACAAACTAAGTTATGTAAAGAAACTTTTTTTTCTCCCTCCCTGTGAAGGTTGACAAAGATTAAAACTAACCCTCTCCTCCTTTTGAAATAATATAACAGTGATGGCGAACCTATGGCACGGGTGCCACAGGTGGCACGCGGAGCCATATCTGCCGGCACGCGAGCCGTTGCCCTAGCTCTGCTCCAGCGCGCATGTGCATGAACGCCAGCTGATTTTTGGCTCGTGCGGAGGCTCTGGGATGACGATTTTGGCCTCTGGAGGGCCTCCGGGGTGGCAGGGGGGAGCATTTTCACCCTCCCCAAGTTCCAAGAAAGCCCCTGGAGCCTGCGGTGGGCAAAAAACGGGCTTACTGGGCCCACTGGAAGTCGGGAAATAGGGGAGTGGGGGGGTCATGCACTCATGCACAGGGGGTGGGGCAAGTGGGGGGCTTTGAATTATGGGTGTGGGCACGCACGAGCGTGCGATAGCGCGTGCACGCACTATTTTGGCACCCGAGGAAAAAAAGGTTCGCCATCACTGTAATATAACATTAGTACAACTAATGTTATCCATTCTAAATCCTACTAAATAAGTGATGAACATTGTTAATGCTTTACTGTGCTCTGTTCAATTTTTAGGGGGGGGGGAATTAAAGAAATTGGAGCACACACTTCTTGTCACTGAAAATCTATTGTGCCCACTTCAATTTTGTTGAATGTGCTTGTCATATGGATGTTCAGCACTTTAAATTTGATTTCCAGAAAGTGCCTCAGAGTATATAGAATGCAGATGTTGCACTTGTCTATAGTATGTTAGAGCTGCCATGTGATCCCAGGCAAAGATCCAGCTTGTCAAGGTGTTGCAGGCAGGTGTTTACAGTTTCTCAAATAGCTAGCCAATTGACATAAGCCTGTGAGACATATGACTCCCTGAGGACTCATTACTGAAACTTCAGCGTGGATGAGACTAAAAATATCCCCATCACATTTCTTGACCATGCTTCTTATAAAATTTGAATGTAGCAGATTTCATTGTGATACTTGGTTAATAATGTATAGGATAGGAAGTCAATACCTTATATGGAAAAATTGGGAATAACCAACAACCATCCATTTTATCAAATGTTTTCTTCTTTTTCTCTAGGTCAACCTTGATTTTAATACCAAAGTCTCTGTAAATCAGAATATGGCTCATCCAACGCACAATACATTCAATGCTGCCCAGGACAAAATTTATGCCTTGATGGAACAAGACAGTTATCCACGCTTCTTAAAGTCTAACCTTTACTTAGACTTACTCCATGGCAGACCTTTAGGCTGTTCAGCTCTTCGACGGAGATCACGTTCTTTTACCTTCAATGACTTCAAAGATGCCCAGCCAGATTTTGCTGTCTGGCTGTAAAAGTTAATTTCCCTTTGACCCCATCTTCATGCCAATGAAGGGGCATCATTGCCTCAAATAGTTTAGATGAGGGAAGTTATCATAGAACCCACAGAATTGTTTCCATTTTATTTTTATCTTGTTTACTTGATGATCAAATCCAAAGGTTTCAGTTTCATTTATTGCATGGATGGCCAAGAATTTTTTATTCTTAGATACTCTCTATAAAATTAGGCCTTTCTGAACTGCAAAAGTTTGGATGACCATTAAAGAGGAACAGAGTTAGTTTTATATCTCTTTACTGCCATCTAGTGAGCATCTGTATTTCTGCAATTCATGTATAGTAGACCTAATAATGTGAAGGTCAAGTCTCTAATAAACAATAGCACATTTAACAACAGTGGCTATGGACATGCACAGTCATAAATAGAAACATGTTTATTGTGTACAAAACCCAAATACAATATGTGACTTTAAAGCAGAAAAATCCTGCCTCTTACAGTCAGAGGTGGGTTCCTGCCAGAGCTGCCCAGTGCGCAGCTCCGGTAGGGAGCGGCGAATTGCGCAACCGCTCCGGAGCCCTCTCTGCCAGTCCATCGCATGCATTGCCATTTTTCCCAGTGCTTTTGGGTCGATTTTGCTTCTGTACATGCGCGGAAGCAAAATTGCACCAAAATCTTGCGAGCAGACGCGCTTGCGAGAGAGATTTCAGCGATATTTTGCTTCTGTGCATGCGCGGAAGCAAAATCTTGCTGAAATCTCTCGTGCGCCACCCCTTGCGAGATTTCAGCACAATTTTGCTTCTGCAAATGTGCAGAAGCAAAATCGCGCAAGGGGGCGCATGCGCGTAGCAAGGGGGCACGCGTGCATAGCGAGGGGGCACGTGCCTGAAGTGTGGAGATGCGCGTGCAGCGCACTGGCACCGGTAAGGCAGCAACCCACCACTGCTTACAGTGTGGGAATGATTTTTGTAAGAACATCAGATAGCATTACTCATCAAACATTAGAGCTATCAGTTTGCTTTCTTTATATTCTATGAAGCCATATATAACATTTTGAGACATGGTAAAGTGTGAAAATATTTATGCTCAACATTATGCTTCCTAATGTGAAAGAGTGAACAGATACATTCAACAATTTAGAAAGAATAAACACATCGTCAGAAGTTTGGTTTTAAATGTGACCTGGAAAAACGTTGAATAAATTGAGGAACAAGAAGTACATATGCCTAGGATAAACTCTTTAGAAATTCAGTTTGGTGTAATAGTAAAGGCATCAGGCCAGAACCTGAAAGACCACAAGTTCTAATCGTGCTGAAGCATGAAACCTGTTGGGTAACCTGGGACCAGTCACTGTCTCTCAGCTCTAGGAAGCAGGCAACAGTAAACCATGTCTGAAAACCTTCCCAAGAATCCTGGAGGGACCTATCCAGGCAGTTGTCAGGAGTCAATACTGACTTGAAGGTACGCGCACAGCCAAAAACAATAAATCTTATACAATGTAGAGGAATTGGTGCCTGATTAAATCTTCTTAAGATAGTGTAATTAAAAAACAAAGAGGACACAGAATTGTGATATTTTCCCTTTCCTGGGAAACCACAAACAAATCTTTTTTGACATAGGTATAAAATTGTAAGAGAGGACCGATAATTCAGAAAAAAGAATACTTAAAAACTGTTGAAACATGCTGTCAAGTTCTAACTGGTTACAACCTAGTATTTCATAAAGTACAAATGATTGGTTGCCATGGGAACTGGGTACTTAGATGACTCTTTGTTAGAATTAGGCCATTTTGAGAAACCTCTAATTAGGACAGTGGTGGCTAACCTTTTACGTCACCGCATGCCGACCTGCGTGCTGGAAATGGCACGCAAAACCATCCGGCCTGGACCGCACGGCCTCGCTGGCCTTCGCGCACGCAGGAGTGCTGAAACCCAGAAGAGCAGCATTCCGGCACGCATGCACGCACTGGCACCCAAACTTCTGATTTCCAGCACGGACGCTGGCCGGATGAACAGCTGGCCTTCGCCCATGTGCGCGATGGTAACCCGGAAGTTTGGGTGCCGGCACACGCATGGCACTGGAACGCTGCTCTTATGGGTTTTGGCGCTCCCCGGCACGTGAAGGCCAGCTGACCAGCACCCGTATGTGCACAGGAATGCAGCATAGGAGCCAGCGAGGCCGTGCATCCCATGCGAGTTGGCTCTGCATGCTGCTTCTGGCACGCGTTCCATAGGATTAGAAGTAAAGGGATAAACTAACCTAGGATATGCAATGTTCCCCTCTCAAGGATATCCCTAAAAATAATCCATATAACTGTTTGTGTGATGAGAGAATGTATACAAAGGCAGAGAAAGAGATGTGGAATGTTGAGTTTGGGAATTCTGTAAGAATCTGCCTTAAAATCTTATGCAGGGTACTGTACTTTAGTTTTCTGTTAAAAACTGTACCATTTGTATGTTCAGCCTGTACATTTGTAAATAAAGCATTGTGTGACATTCTGAAAAGACTTTTGTTATCTCTTTCCAAACAAGAGAGAAACATGGATACCCGTCATATATGGCTATATCAGGGCTCAAACCAGTAGGAAAAGTGTACAGTGCAGGCCCAGTTTTAAAATATTCCTGTTTGTTTAACCACATAGCTTAAAGCTTCCATAAATCTATAATGCTTTTCCTCCCAGAAAAGTAAATGTGGACAATTTGCTTGCACCATCAAAAGAAAGTTAGCACGTTTATTCTGTTGTGGAGGTTAGAATGACCTAAAGTGTATTTCTTTTCCTTGTGCTACAGTTTTAAAGATCTAGTTCAGGGAACTTTAACCTCTTTGCTTTATATTACGGTATTGCAGTGATTGATTTTCTATTCATTCCATGTAAATGAATGAAGAGAGGGTGGTTCTCTGTTTGATCCTAAGTTTGAGGATGTAATTATGTAAATACACTTGAAAATAAAATGAAATTTCAAAGACTGGGAGGAAAAGAGGGGGGGATTGATTTAGGCATGGAGAGTAAAGGAAAGCTGCTATTCTAATTTTCAGATTAAGCTGTTTGTTGAAAACGCTGTCTAGAGATATTGGTAGTAAGGAAGGAGTGTTCTTTCTTTTAAAACATTTACTATTCAACTCATGCTTGTAGTATATGATTCAGCATGTGCCAATTACTATACTCAGTTCTTTCTTCTTTTTGCTTCAGGATATCTGGTAGGGATATCTTGCCGTGCACAGCGACTTCTAAAATATTAAACACAAGCTTCATTCATTAAATAAAAAATAACAGGATTAAATAATAAGTACCGCTGACATACTCAACGATCCTGTATTTAAAAAATGACATCTCTCCCTCCAGAAGCAACTGTTGAGGATGGCAATTTCATATGCATTAGCTGTGCAGTTCTAAAAAAAAATGAAAAATCATCAGAGAAAAGGGTATAATGAGAAAGAAATGCCACATAGGCAGAAAAAGAAAAGCAAGGTGTAAGCCATGTCATGGCAAGTACTACCAATCCAGGTGGAAACAGACAGCGGGGACTTGTTTGTAGTTACCATGTCCAAAACTGTAACAGTAACAGAGTTGGGAGAGACCTTGGAGGTCATCTAGTCCAACCCCCTGCTCTCGCAGAAGACTATACTATTTCTGATAGTGGTGGTGCAGTGGTTAGAATGCAGTATTGCAGGCTTATTCTGCTGACTGCCAACTGCCAGCAGTTCAGCAATTCAAGTCTTATCGCTCAAGGTTGACTCAGGCTTCCATCCTTCTGAGGTTGGTAAAATGAGAACCCAGATTGTTGGGGACAATATGCTGACTCTGTAAACCACTTAGAGAGGGCTGTAAAGCACTATGAAGCAGTATATAAGTCCAAGTACTATTGCTATAGCTATTCCAGTCTCTTTTTAAACGCTTCCAGTGTTGGGGGCACCCACAATTTCCAAATGCAATTTGTTCCACTGGTTAATTATTCTCACTGTTAGGAATTTTCTCCTTAAATCTAAGTTGCTTCTCTGAGTGACATTGTCTTTCCTATTACCAGGGAATGCTTTTTGTGGCATAGGAAACCTAATCAAAGTCTTCCCTATCTTATTAAGGAGCCCTGATGGCACAGTGGTTAAAGTTCAGCATTGCAGGCAAACTCTGCCCACAGCCAAGAGTTTGATCCTGGTGGGGCTTGAAGTTGACTCAGCCTTCCATTCCTTCTGAGGTTGCTAACATGAAGACCCAGATTCTTGGGGGCAATATGCAAATAATGGTTACATTGTGAGCTGCCCAGATAGTGCTGTCAAGCACTAGGGAGTGCTATATAAATTGCTATGAAATGATGACTTGGAAATCTCAATTTACCAAATTTAAGATAGACAGAAATGTCAATATCTATGGCATAGCTTTGACTATGAAGAAAGAGACTAAACATCACACATTTGAGAGCGCGAATTGATATCATCTAGGTTATGGTGAGTGCAGAGGAAAGCAAGAATTTTGTGGGAAGTTGGGCAATGTTGCATGTCAATCTGTAATGAATGGTGCTAATGAAAGTACTGGAGATGAGTTTAGGAGGAAATTATAGAATATTCTGAATGCATACATTCCAAAATAATTATTCTGCTGGGTGCCAAAAAAAATCAATTCAAAATAGGTGATTTAAAGGTAAGTCTCTTCTTAGCTACATGTGGAAAAGGAATAAAAGTATGACAGATTTGACTGCTTATATTGAATGGCTGAGAAATCAGTGAAAGACACACACGAGTGATAAGAGGTTCTGAATGTGAGCAGACCATTATTTAAAGCTCTCATGAGGAGATCTTTCTAAAAAGTGGATATGGAAGAAAAGAGTGAAAGCACAATACCTGCAGTGAGAATCATGGATGGATAGATCGATGGATTGATGGATGGATGGA
Source organism: Diadophis punctatus similis (assembly GCA_023053685.1). Lineage (NCBI taxonomy): Eukaryota > Metazoa > Chordata > Lepidosauria > Squamata > Dipsadidae > Diadophis > Diadophis punctatus. The sequence continues at coordinate 86,497,637 of JALIGW010000003.1, read as the reverse complement.
TGGATGGTTACGGCAGATAGACAGACAGAGAGAGAAAGAGAGATTGCAAATAGCTAGATCTACCAAACAGAATAAATAGAAAGTAAACATAAGGAAACAGAATGCAGAAGCTACTTGAAACAAAATGAAAAGGACAACAATACAGTGTGCCACAAATACTGTGTAACCATAAAGTTACACTAATAGGAAATATGAAAAAGATCTTTGGTAGAATGATGAAGTGCAAGCAGCTATAGAATGAGAAAAAACAAGATCTAAGAGAATTATGGAATTATGGAAATAATGAAAGATAGATATTGCATAACAGGCATAGAAAGAAGAATACTGTTGTGAGGACTGTGAGTCAAAGAGAACAAGGAATGGATAAGATTAAAGGAAGCAGAGAAATATAGATCAGTTTGATGGAAATAAGATATTGCTTTGGTAAAAAAAAGTAGATGGAAAGGAATAAATGAGAAGCCCCCAAAAGTGTGAATGGAATTTTTAAAAAGTGATTAGATTATTCGGGATGAAATTGATGTGTGATAATCCTAGCATGAATATTGTAGAGATTTGTGAAATGGGAGGATAGCAACATGTGAAGAATCAGTTGAAACAAAAGCTAAAAATATTAGCGCCCAACAAAAAAAAATTGTTGAAAAGCAAATGATAAATGCTGTGAGGAATGTTGAAAAGGGACAACATTGCCAATGTAGACAATGTAATCGTATTAAATTACAGCAAGGATTTAATTTGCTTCTGAAGTGCTGTGCACTTTGTTTTATATGTGTGATATGACTGTATCTGTGTGATGGTTGCAAGAATGCTATTATTGTTCTCCGACATGGAGGCAAAGGTAGCAACAGGAATGCTAAAACTACAGAAGGATTTGTTTTTCAAGGATGCCTGGGAAAGTATTTGGTAGATTTCTGATTGAAAGGCTATGAGATACAACAATGAACAAAATAAGGGAGTTACAATGTAGCCTTATGCCAGATAATGAATGTGCAGACCAGTTTTTGTTCTTTAGCAGGTCACTGAGAAGTATATGAACATGGGAAAGAATATTGATTGCACTTTTGTTGATTTGGACCAGTGATGGCTAACCTTTTTCTCGTCGAGTGCCGAAAGCACAAGCACGTGCAACAGTGTGCGTGTGTGCATGCGTGCACCATAATGCAATGTGTGTGTGACACCCCCCTGCATGTCCCACCTCCTGCGCATGCATGTGCAACCCCCCTGCTCCCCCTGCCCCCTGCACATGTGTGCACGAGCCCCCTGCACTCCCCCTGCCCCCCATGCATGCCCACATAACCTCCCACGCTCTCCCATCTCCCCATGCATGTGCGCATTACCCCTGTGCTCCTCCACTCCCCCTATGCATGCATGCGTGACCCCCACCCCCACCCCATTTTGGGCCTAGCAGATCTCCATGCAGCCTCCTGGGATCAAAAACAGGCCACGGAGGGATGTGCCGCCCCCACATGTTCCCCCTGCCTCTGCACATGTATGTGCAACCCCCACCCTCTGTGCATGCATGTGCATCTCCCACATGCACCCTGCCCTCCGCACATGCACAGCAGATACCCGAAAATCAGCTGACCGTTGGGAGGTGCATGCACATTCGTGGTGGAGCTGAGCTGGGCGATGGCTCGCGTGCCTGCAGAGAGGGCTCTGCATGCCACCTGTGGCATGCGTGCCATAGGTTCGCCATCACAGATTTAGACAAAGCTTATGATGAATCAGCCTGAATTATGAAATGTGTGAATATGGTTGGTTGCTGCATGAAATAAGAGTGGTATCATTTAGAAGTAAAGCTTACTTTGGATTAAATGGATTACATTTTGTCTGAAGATTAAGCAGGGAATCAGATGTTCCCCTGGTTAATCAATTTATTTAAAGATAAATTGAGCCTCGGTGGCACAGTGGTTAGAGTGCATTACTGCAGTCTACTTCTGCTGACTGCCGGCTGCCTGCAATTTGGCAGTTCAAATCCCACCAGGCTCAAGGTTGACTCAGCCTTCCATTCTTCCAAGGTTGGTAAAATGAAGACCCAGATTGTTGGGGAAAATATGCTGACTCTGTAAAACCGCTTAGAGAGGGCTGTAAAGCACTGTAAAGCAGTATATACTGTAAGTCTAACTGCTATTGCTACTGCTACTGCTAAATGCATACATCCTTCAATGCATCCGGTATGTCATGCTTGCCATTTTATTGTAATGTTTTTGTTTGATTGTTGTGAGGCGCCCAGAATTGTTGTGAGTCAGGAAGCATACAAGTTTAACCAATCATTGATATTTGTTGTATCCTAAGGTCTTACTTTGCCTCTTTGTGTTACCCCTGCAGATATTATATTGGCTCTCTATTGGACCAATTATCCAGGTTCTTTCCATGCAATGTTCACACAGCTGGAATGATTCTCATTTCTTGTTTGGTAAAGAAAAGATTGCAAGGGAAATTCTCACTGTTCAAATTTTCTTACTGGCTATATTACCCTCTTTCTATAAATTCCCCTACATCAGACAGTGGGTTCCTCTTGAAGCAACCATCCTCCAATGAGGATTGGCATGCCTCCAGCATCACTTAAAAGCAAGGCAATAGCTCTATCTACTAATAATTGGACACATAATTGTTTCTTCACATTTTCATTTAATCTGAGAACTTATAAACTTTCATATAATGTTAAGAAGCAAACAACAAAAAAACCCACTTATTAAAGAAGGAACCACTGTTTTGCCTCCAATTAAGTAAATTATTTCCTGTAATTTAGAGTAGTTGTGTCCAAACTAGATATCTCCATATTTTGGATTTTAAGCCACACAGTGACTGAGATAGCATGGTTGTTTTAAAAGTTGGTGTTTACACATATTACAGAATACTAGAATTCTTTATTGGGCAAGTGTGATTGGACACACAAGGAATTCGTCTTTGGTGCATATGCTCTCAGTGTACATAAAAGAAAAGATACATTTGTCAAGAATCATGAGGTACAACACTTAATGATTGTCATCGGGCACAAATAAGCAATCAGGAAACAATCAATATTAATATAAATTGTAAGGATACAAGCAACAAGTTACAGTCATACAGTCATAAGTGGGAGGAGATGGGTGATAGGAATGATGAGAATAATAATAATAATAGTAATGCAGCCTTAGTAAATAGTTAGACAGTAGTGAGGGAATTATTTGTTTAGCAGAGTGATGGCGTTCTAAACACAAGAACACAAAAATGTTCTTGTGTCTAGTTGTCTTGGTGTGCAGTGCTCTATAGCGTCATTTTGAGGGTAGGAGTTGAAATAATTTATGACCAGGATGCCAGGGGTCTGTAAATATTTTCACGGTCCTCTTTTTGACGCGTGCATTATACAGGTCCTCAATGGAAGGCAGGTTGGCAGTAATTGTTTTTTCTGCAGTTCTGATTATCCTCTGAAGTCTGTGTCTGTCTTGTTGGGTTACAGAACCAAACCAGACAGTTATAGAGGTGCAGACGACAGACTCAATAATTCCTCTTTAGAACTGTATCAGCAGCTCCTTGGGCAGTTTGAGCTTCCTGAGTTGACGCAGAAAGAACATTCTTTGTTGTGCTTTTTTGATGACATTTTTTATGTTAGGTGACCATTTTAGGTCTTGAGGTATGATAGAACCTAGAAATTTGAAGGTCTCTACTGTTGATACTGTGTTGTCTAGCATTGTAGGAGGTGGTAGAATGGGAGGGTTTCTCCTAAAGTCTACCACCATTTCTACCATTTTGATTGTGTTCAGTTCCAGATTGTTCCGGTCGCACCACGAGGCTAGTTGTTCAACCTCCCATCTGTATGCAGTTTCATCATTGTCTCGAATGAGACCAATCACTGTTGTATCATCTGCAAACGTCAGTAGTTTAACAATGGATTGTTTGAGATGCAGTCATTGGTATATAGAGAGAAGAGAAGTGTGAGAATACACAGCTTTGGGGGGGGGGCTGTGCTAATTGTACAGGTATCTGATCTGATTTTGCCTAGCTTCACCTGCTGCTTCCTGTCTGTTAGGAAGCTTGTGATCCACTTACAAATGTGTTCAGGTACCACTAGCTGATTTAGTTTAGTTAGAAGAATGTCCAGTATGATGGTATTGAATGCTGAACTAAAGTCTACAAAGAGGACCCTTGCATAGGTCTTTGGAGATTCAAGATGTTGTAGGATGTAATGCAGAGCCATATTAACAGCATCACCTGTTGATCTATTTGCTCAGTATGCAAATTGCAGGGGGTCTAACAGTGGATCAGTGATGGTTTTCAAGTGGGACATCACTAGCCTTTCAAAGGTTTTCATAACTACAGATGTTAGAGAAACTGGTCTGTAGTCATTCAGTTCCTTGATGGTGGGCTTCTTCGGCATTGGGATGATGGTGGAGCATCTGAAGCAAGAAGGAACATGGCATATCTCTAGTGATTGGTTGAAGATTTGGGTGAAGATGGGGGCCAATTGGTCAGCACAGACTTTTAAGCAAGAATGAATTATCTTGTCTGGGCCTGGTGCTTTTCCTGGCTTTTGTCTGTGAAATAGATCTTGCACTTCCTTTTCTGTGATCACCAGGGGTTGTGAACCCAATGGGATGGGGTCAGTTGTAGGAGGTTTAGCTGTTGTTGGTGTGTCTGGGATGGAGGTTGTGGAGATAGGTGCCTGTAGTTTCCTTTCAACCCTGCAGTAGAACACGTTCAGGTCATCTGCCAGTTGCTGATTTCCTTCAGCTTGGGAAGGAGGTTTGCCGTAACCAGTGATGTTTTTAAGAGTTTTCCATATGTTTGCTGGTTCATTTGTTGAGAACTGATTCCTTAGCTTTTCAGAGTAGCTTTTTTTTGCTAGTTAATACATTTCTGGCCTGATTGTACAGCATTTTATCACCTTTTCTATAGGCTTCCTCTTTGGAACGACGTAGCTGCTTAAATTTAACTGTGAACCAAGGTTTGTTGTTGTTGTATATTCGCAAGTTCTGGTCAGTACACATAGGTCTTCTGTAATTTAGAGTAGCTGTGTCCAAACTAGATATCTCCATATTTTGGATTTTAAGCCCCACAGTGACTGAGATAACATGGTTGCTTTAAAAGTTTGTGTCTACACATCGGTCAGGCAGATTGAGAAGAACTTATTTATAGCATGTTGGAGCAATATACACAAACTAAATCCTTTAAATCAAGGGTCCCCAACCGCTGGGCCCTGGGCCATGGACTGGCACCAGTCTGTAGCCCATCAGGAACCAGGCCACGCAAAGCAGAATCGGGCAGCCTACGAAACCATGCCCCCAGCTATTTGGAAAAACTACCTACCTCAGAACTGGTCCCCTGGTGCCGAAAAGCTGCTGCTTTAAATAATAACAAAATACCACTTCCATTGTGAGCAAACAATGTCAAATTATTTAGCATGTTTGGCAGTTACTTTTGATAGTTTAATGGTGATCACAATACATTGATTCTGTGAAAATTTTCCAGCTATAAATAAAAAGCCCCCTATCAGCTTGAGAATGCAAGAGGCCAAAGACATGAACAGCATGAGATTTCCAATATCACCACATATAAATAGTAGCACAACTTCTTTCTCTACTATCTATAAAAGCTAAATTTTTATTGGAGAGGTAGGGCGATATGTAACTGCCTTTTCTTCTTCTTATTCTCCTCTCTACTTTTGTTGCCTTTTCGCTGCATAAATGTAACTTGAAAGCAGTTTGGGGTAGGTTCTCCTCATTTTGCTCGCATCACTCCAAGAACTTCTATGAGTGTTATGGATGCCAAGCCGAAATGTGCATTGAAAGCAACAGTCAGGTAAAAACAGATATATAGCTTTTCATTTTGCATGATTAAACTTCTTGGCAAAACTCTCCCTCCTTGCATCAGGAAAACAGTATAGATGTACATGAAATATTAATGTGGGTAGGCTTATGCTCTTGAAAAATATATTATTTAAGTAATTCTCCCCAAACTTTATATTATTTATATGGCACATATGGAAATCAAGTTTGCCTGACATTATTGTGACCTGTTTGCATTAGAAAGGCCAGAGATTTCAAACTGAGAAACTGCCAATATATTTTCATGTTAGTGTTTTTTTTCTCTTCAGTTTGCAGAGCCTGAATGCAGATTGTGGAACCTGTTTTGGCATCAGCTTTGAAAAAAACAACATAATATTGATTTACCAATACTACCCCCAGTTCATTACCACCCCTAGTTTATTCTGGGAAGCATTCTGAACAACTAGCAAACTTTAATAAGAAAAACGTTATACAAGTAATTAACCACACAGACTGAAATTAATCCTAAATCACAGGCATTTGCAGTGAATAGAAATTACATCAACATGAGGATCCAGACAAGGTTGCATGGCAAATCCTACCCTTACCCTTTTTAGCCCAATTTCTGAGGCATTTATCTCATTATATTGTGTGTGTTTCACACACACACCCCTTGCTCACACCTATACAATAAAATAAACATTTTACAAAATAAAATTTTGGCAAAAGCCTGAAAAAGAAGTGCATCTTTACAGTCTATACAGGAAAAGTGAGAGAGAGAAACCACGCACACATCTCAGAAAGTGTGAGAAAATGCATTCTATATCCAAAAGATATAGATATATTTTGATATCTATATCCAAAGATATCCAAAACCAAAAGTACACATATAAACTGGGTGAAATCAGGCTTAATAGTGAGAGGGTCCTTGGAGTCCTAGTGGACAACCAACTAAAGATGAGCCAGCAGTGTGCAGTGGCAGCCAAAAAAGCCAATGCAATCCTAAATTGCATTAACAGAGGGATACAATCATGATCAAGTGAGGTACTACCCTGTTTCCCCCAAAATAAGTTATCCCCTGATAATAAGCCCAATCGGGCTTTTGAGTGCATGGCAATAAGGTCAAGCGCTTATTTCAGGGTTCAAAAAAATATAAGATAGGGTCTTATTTTCGGGAAAACACGGTAATACCACTCTATAAAGCCTTAGTTTTACCACACCTAGAGTACTGCATCCAGTTTTGGTCACCACACTATAAAAAAGATGTTGAGATTCTATAAAAAGTGCAGAGGAGAGGAACCAAGATGATTAGGGGACTGGAGACTAAAACATATGAAGAATGGTTACAGGAACTGGCACGGCTAGTCTAGTGAAGAGAAGGACCAGGGGAGATGATAGTAGTGTTCCAATATTTGAGGGGCTGCCACAGAGAGGAGGGGGTCAAGCTATTTTCCAAAGCACCTGAAGGCCAGACAAGGAATAAAGGAATGGAAACTGATCAAGGAGAGATTCAACTTAGAAATAAGGAGTTACTTCCTGACAGTGAAAACAATCAACCAATGGAAGAGCTTGCCTTCGGAAGTTGTGGGAGCTTCATCACTTGAGACTTTCAAGAAGAGATTGGACTTCCATTTGTCAGAAATGGTGTAGGGTCTCCTGCTTGAGTGGGGGGGTTGGACTAAATGACCTACAAGGTCCCTTCCAACTCTGTTAATCTGTTATCCCAGGAGCAATGCAGGAGAATGTCCTCTATTACACACCAAAGATGAGCCTCTATCAATAGAAATATTAGGGGGTCTTTCTGCTCATCTGAAAAATTTCAATTCTGGAAGAGACAAACCTTTAGATAATCAGCCCTTAAACAGCATATGACTTTATAAGTCAATACTAATAAATTAAATTGTGCAAATAGGAGGAGTACTAGGTATGATCACCACTTTGAATTAAATGTAAAAATAATAAAGGCGGGATAAAAAGATTCCAACATAACATAAATAAAATAAAATAAGGAACTAGTATAGATTTTTCAATATTGGCATTATAGCAATAGCACTTTACTTATATACCGCTTCATAGTGCTTTACAGCACTCTCTAAGCGGTTTACAGAGTTCAGCATATTGCCCCCAACAATCTGGGTTCTCATTTTACCCACCTCGGAAGGATGGAAGGCTGAGTCAACCTTGAGCCTAGTGAGATTTGAACAGCTGAACTGCTAAACTAGCAATCAACTGAAGGTCGCAATGCTGCTTTTAACCACTGCGCTATCTCAGCTCCTCAGCATTATGGCTCTCTACAGTGTTTAATAGAGTTGCTACCACATTTTACACCAAACTTCCAGTTCCTTTTTAAGGAGAACAACATGTTCAAGTAATGAAAACAGGATGTAAGTACATCGTGAATAGAGGCAACTGTTGCCACTGTTTAGGAACTGAGTGATTGTTAAGAATTAATACAAGTACTGTAAATGGTATTTCTTGCAGATATTCCAATGCACCATTGTTGCTACTTTGTCATGCCATTGTTCGTAGTCAATCTGTGCAGTCTTCAAGCAGCACCTAACTAGGTCCACTGTTTCTTAGTTTCTTTCAAAGGTGGCATTTGCTGTCTGTTGTTTTATCAATTCTAGCTTTGTATGCATTTGTTCTTAAGGCTTAAATTAGCCTCTCTGTCTCTTTCTTCAATATTCCTGCTCTTTGCCATTACCAGTTCTTGTTATCTGCTTTGGCCCTTCCTTCCTTCCTTCCTTCCTTCCTTCCTTCCTTCCTTCCTTCCTTCCTTCCTTCCTTCCTTCCTTCCTTCCTTCCTTCCTTCCTCCCTCCCTCCCTCCCTCCCTCCCTCCCTCCCTCCCTCTCTCTCTCTCTCTCTCTCTCTCTCTCTCTCTCTCTCTCTCTCTCTCTCTCTCTCTCTTTCTTTCTTTCTTTCTCTTTCTTTCTTTCTTTCTTTTACCAGCCATCTAATACTTTGCCTTGCCATGTCTCTTTTCTATTCTTCATTTGGTCTTTCTATTCTTTATTCATAGACCAGTTTGGTCTTTCCAGTACTCAATAAACCTTCATGGTATACCTTCTTCACTGTTCTTCAGATATTCTTCCAATGCCCTTTTTTCAACTGTCTGGTTTACTTGCAACATTCAGTGTCCACCTGTTTTTATTGGTAAGTAGAGTCTGTCAGCATCATTACGTGGGTGAAGGACATAATTCATTCCCATTATTTTTCTGGTCTTTCTATTCAGGGCTTTTTAATTTTGTTTGAATCCAGTCCAGTATTACAGCCATGAATCTAATGACTGGGTTGGCCCAGGTGTTCATTGCCTTGATAGTATTGCTTACACTGAGTTTGGAAATTATTTTTCACTCTCACGATGTGTTCATTTCTAACCTTTTACTTAATGTCAGTGTGCCTGATGTTGTCAGCTTGAAGTATGCCCAAGTATTTGTAGTGATCATCTTCATCCAGACTCATAGGTCATTCCATAGGGCATTGTGATTCCTTCAGTTTTCATTATCATTCCTATTGATAGTGGCATATTTGTCCAGTCCAAACTCCATTGCATTTTTAACTATTTACCGTATTTTTCGGAGTATAGGACGCACCGGAATATAGGACGCACCTAGATTTTAGAGGAGGAAAACAAGGAAAAAAGTATTCTGAACCAAATGGTGTAGTAATATATTATTTAATAAAATACCAGTGTAGCAGAATATTTTTACAACCATGTACACTTTTTACAACCATATACACTTTTTCCAAACTTCAAACTTGACAGCTTTAAGACTTGTGGACTTCAACTCCAATTCCTGAGCTAGCATGATTGGAGGAGGAATTCTGGGAGTTGAAGTCCACAAGTTTGAAGACCCTTGCACCCCCTTGGCAAGTTTAAGCCTTGTGGACTTCAACTCCCAGAATTCCTCCTCCAGTCATGCTAGCTCAGGAATGGGAGTTGAAGTCCACAAGTCTTAAACTTGCCAAGGTGGTGCAAGGGTCTTCAAATTTGTGGACTTCAACTCCCAGAATTCCTCCTCCACTTGGCAACCTTTAAAAAAAACCTTAAAAACCCTTTAAAAAGTTCTAACCTGTCGGTTCTCTTCGGACGGCAGCAGCGGCTCCTCAGGTGCCTCGGGAACAGGCTTCAGGTGGTGGTGGGGGTTGGGCAGTAGCGGAGGTGGTGGCTCGCTTCGGGTAGTGGCGGGGACGCCGGCTGGGGCAGCGGGGACAGCGGTGGGGACGGGGACAGCGGCAGGGATGGCGGCTGGGACAGCCGTGGGAGCGGGGACAGCGGCGGCGGGAACGGCGGTAGGGACGGCGGCTTGTACAGCATTGGGGGCGGGAACGGCGGCAGGGATGGCGGCTTGTACAGCGATGGGGGCGGGGACAGCAGCGGCGGTAATGGCAGCAGGGACGGCGGCTTGTACAGCAGCGGCGGCGGGGACGGCGGCAAGGACGGCAGCTGGGACAGCGGTGGGGGCGGGGACAGTGGCGGCGGGAACGGCGGCAGGGACGGTGGCTTGTACAGCAGCGGTGGCGGGAACGGCGGCAGGGATGGTGGCTGGGACAGCGGTGGGGGCGGGGACAGCGGCAGCGGGAACAGCGGCAGGGACAGCAGTGGGGGCAGGGACAGCGGCAGCGGGGACGGCAGCTGGGACAGCGGTGGGGGCGGGGACAGCAGTGGTGGGGATGGCGGCAGCAGCGTCTCCGGCCGAAAACCTCCGAAGGCTGGGGGCTGGTGGGTGGGTAGGGCTACATTCGGTGTATAAGACGCACCCAAAATTTCACCCTCTTTTGGGGGGTAAAAAGGTGCGTCTTATACTCTGAAAAATACAGTATATGCACAATGTTGAGAGGCAATTCTGTTTGATAAGGTGCTTTTCCATGCAACTTCAAATCATCCAAATAAAGGATAGTCTGGCAGATGTGTGTTAGCCATGGTCTAACTTATTCAGTATTATTCAGTAATCAGTGGAATGACGAACAGTGAGGATAGTGAGTTCCTTGAAAGATTACTCTCTTGCTATTAATTTCTGCAAGTGTATCAAGTGTCTGAAGTGGTGTAGGGTTTCCTGCCTGGGCAGCGGGTTGGACTAGAAGACCTTCAAGGTCCCTTCCAACTCTGTTATTCTATTCTGTTCTATTCTATTCTGTTCTGTTCTATTCTATTCTATTCTAATCACCTTTGACCAGCAACAGTGTTGTCCATTATGCCATTGATTCTTGCACAAAGCTTGGACTATTTCTACTAACTCCTATTATTTCTAGGCACTTGATTATCATTATAATTAAAGCTCATTAATCTTCACCATTATTATTGTAGCTCAATGATCTGTTTAGAAAATGCAACAAGAATCAAGGGAAGTTCAACTTTCAAAGTCTGGATTTTTGCTGCAAGAACTGTTAAACAAATAACAAAATCAGTAGAAAGGAGATATAAGAGTGACGTTAGATTAATTTTTTTTTGCTATGGAAACTATATTGCTGACTCCATTTCTACCCAAGCTCTAAGATCATCATGTAAAATGTATGAAGCGAGGGAAGTAGAGGACGATATTGAGAATACAAGATTAAAAAGGTAAGCCTGTCTTGCTTCTTTTCTCATGAGATTCCACCATAGTATATGAATGAAGACATAATGTGAGGCTGGGAAGGGGAAGAGAGAGAGAAAAAAACAAGAGCCAGTGTATAACTAAATAAAACTAGTATAGATCTATTATTAACAGTTACAGTGTAGATGCTTGAAAATAATACCTTGCTCAGAAAAGATCATTTTTTTAATGTTACAACAAAAAGTAGCTCTCCCAAAAGAGCAGCAAAGAGGATTGCATACACAGGCATGGAGTTCTGACACTAGTAACCTGCTGATAGTTGTAGTCTAGATCAGGGGTCTCCAACCTTGGCAACTTTAAGACTTGTGGACTTCAACTCCCAGAATTCTTCAGTGAGCTTTGGCTTTGCTGGCTGAGGAATTCTGGGAATTGAAGTCCACAAGTCTTAAAGTTGCCAAGGTTGGAGACCCCTGGTCTAGATCATACAGCTAGCTGTGGGAGAGTTAAGGCATCTGGATTCCATAGGGGCACACTCCCACGGGAATGGGGCAACTTGCCATAGCCAACTTGTTGTGGCCAACTTGCAGCGGCCAAACTCACCATGGCCAACTCACTGCAAGACAACTTATTGCAGGAAAATTTAACCATTTCTATTTAATTATTTAAAATAAATTTAAAAAAATATTTTAATTTTTGCCATTCTAATTTCATTCTGTCCCTCCTTTTGCATCCTTTTTTAATGATTCCATTCTACCATATCTCTAATATTAGTGTAACTCTTGTCCCGCAGTGAGTTGCCCTGTGACGAGCTGGCTGTGGCGAGTTATCCTGCAGTGAGTTGGCTGTGGCAAGTTGGCCGTGGCGTGGGAATATGCTGCTGCTAAGCTCCCTGGGTTCCTCACACGAGCGTGGAAGAAAATTGGACTTTGCAGCCAGAGCTGGGCTTGGAGCAGCAGCAAGTCCGGGCGCACAATCTACTCCTCAAGCTCCCAATGCCTGAACCGGCGAGCTGGAAGAGAGATTCTCCATCATGCTGGTGAGTACATATGGACCGAGTGGGTTTTTTGCTTCCCCCCCACCTCCCCATCCCAATCCAGCGCGGTGAAGACAGCCGAATGGAGGAGGAAAATGGGGCATTTCCATTGGCCCTTCTCTTCCCCCCTCCCCAGCCTCCTTTTGCCAGCATGTGCCAGGCAAGCTTGGCAGGCAGTCACGATCTTTGATGGGCTTTTATTTTGTCAGCCCAAGACGGGGATGAAGGGGCTCGGAATGGTACCTACGAAATCACCCTGTCTCTGCAGCATCAGCCTGCCTGCGCTGCCCCAACTTGCCGTGAATGACTTCGAGTTGGCCATGCCCACTCAGTCACATGACCCCCAAGCCACGCCCACCCAACCAGTCACTAGGCCAGTGTTGACAAACCTTTTTTTCCCTCAGGTGCCAAAAGTGTGTGCGCACACACTGTCACACATGCGTGAGTGCCCACACCCATAATACAATCCCCTCTCACACGTCCCGCCCTCTGCACATGTGCACATGACCCCTGTGCATGCACATGTGACCCCCTGTTTTGGCCTCACATCCCAAAACAGTGGTGGGAGGGGGGAAAAGCCTCCCATCCCCAGAACTGAGATGGGGGAAAGCCTCCTTTCCCCAAACGGAGCTGGGGAGGAAGCTTCTTTTCCCCCAATGGAGCTGGGGAGGAAGCCTCTTTTCCCCAAATGGAGCTAGGGAGGAAGCCTCCTTTCCCCAAACGGAGCTGGGAGGGGGGGAAAGCCTTGCATGCCCAAACAGTGCTGAGGTGGAATCTCTAGAGATCTGGGAAGGCACTGGCCACAGAAAGCGAGGAGAAAGCATGTGTGTGTCTGACCCGAAAATCAGATGGCTGTCGGGAGGCTCCTGTGCAGTGGAGCTGAGCTGGTCAATGGCTTGGGTGCCTGCAGAGAGGGCTCCGCGTGCCACCTGTGGCACACCTGCCATAGGTTCATCATCACAGCACTAGGTGAACCAGTTGTTAAATTAATTGAATCCCATCTCTGCATAGACACATTGGTTCCAGCTTGAACTTCCCTGTGCACTGAGATTTGACAGAATTTTTTTGCCTGCAGCTTATTTTTGGTATCAGGTTAACACTTGTGAGAGTTATAGCACACTATTTTCACTTATAGCCCCACAGTTTGGGAATCACTTAATGTCTTTTAGATTGAAGAACCATTTTCAGGATGGTTGGTTGGTTTGTTGGTTGGTTGAGTTTTTTCCCTTTCTGGGCCAAGAAAAAGACTATTTAATTCACTTAGGCTTTGGAAGGCTATTTCTATTTTTATTATTTATGCTCTTCAAAAGTTTTTTCTCTCCTTTTTTAAGAAGTTTGCATCATAACTCCAGATCCGCTCTAGCTAGCAGAGTTGGAATTGAAAACCAGAATCCTGAAGGATACTAAATTGGGAAAGATATAGTATGATAGGATACCATCTTAGTAATATGTTGGCAGAAAGCAATCAGTCTTTTTCCAAATACTGAACTGAACTAAATGAATGAATCCATATAACCACTAGAGCTGGCATGTCCAACCTTAGAAATTTTAAGATTTGTGGACTTCAATTCCCAGAATTCCCTAACCATCATGCTGGTTAGGGAATTCTAGGACTTGAAGTCCACAAGTCTTAAATTTGCCAAAGTTGGACATCCCTGAACTACGATATAAGGCAGTAAAGAAATTCAGAAAACTCTCTTTAGTGCCATCTAGTGATCATCAAAATATTAATTCATCCAATGGAGTGGCCTTTTGTTTTAAACTGGTAAAGTCACTTTCAAACCCCACCCCCCAATTTCCTCTAGCTTTCTCCCCAAATGGTCCCTACCGTGCAATTTAATTTTTCAATTTTGGATGAGATGATTGGTAGATAATTCCAAACAAAGCACTGAGCTGTGTCTATAAATCTTTCAAAATCAAAACAAATGGACATTTTTTGAAATATTTCCAAAATGCTGGAGGCCAGTATTTTGCAACTTGCCAATTTCTGCTACTGATGAATTTATGTAAAAGAACCTTAAAATATATTTTAACATCTGGAAAACTGAGCGACACCAAGAGAATCATATAACAAGTTCATGTTGCTGACCCTTACACTGACCATCTCTATGAGAACTAGGATACAAATTTTTGCCTGATATTTGACAACTTTTCATAATGTCCCAACTTCCAGTAAGCTACATTGTACTGTCAGAAGGTATGAGGCAGCAGATCACTGATTTACTTTTCTTATAAATTGTGATCAGGATGCAAAACTTGAATGTAATTTTCATAGCTCCGAGTTTATTCATTATCATATCTGGTTGTTAAAAAAATAAGACAAAAGTCACTTCTCTGCATTGAATATTCATACTGAACTCTGCACTTTTTTATTTCTCTCTCTCTCTCTCTCTCTCTCTCTCTCTCTCTCTCTCTCTCTCTCCTCTCTCTCTCTCTCTCTCTCTCTCTCTCTCAGCTCACTGTGTATGGTAATGCGTTGTTAATTGCTTGTCATATGGTGGCGGGTAGGAATATATGAATATAATTAATTCCCCCTCATTTTATGTTTGAATGCATAATTATATTTATTGTTTCACTTGATTGGATACACCTAGATTAACCTAAGAAGAGACACAGTATTAGAAGCTGTGAATAAGATTAAAATATATTAAAAAGCAGCAAACAAGTCATGTTTAATGAGTTTATCCCTGAGTAGGATGTTATTGTAAAACATGAAAATGTCGCTTTTCTGAAATAATTATGTAGAGATGCTATATCTAGAACTGTTTTCTTCTTAAGATACTTTCCCAGGGGATAATAAATTATTTGATTTATCCCGAATAATTCTTTAAGGAAGTTAGGACTAATTTGCTACAGGGAAACTGTACATTCCCACTTGAAAAATCTGGAAAGTGGTATCTGCAAGTGACGTCACTCTCCATCATAGCTAATGACATCTTGGGCACCATAATAATATTCCCATTCTACTACAGTGCTAGTCTTTTTACTAAGGCAATGCTGATTGTTGTCAACTAACTGTATATATTTAAGAATTTCTTTGAGAGAAATGGTTCAGATTAGATAATCCCAATGAGGCAAACAGGTTCATCTGGCTTTTAATTTTGAAGAAGCATTTGCCATGCCATACAGTTCCAAAAATCATCAGCCTCAGTGCAGAAACATAGCTTAATAGACAGCAAAAACAATGCTTCAAAACAATTTTGAGATAAGACTATAGCATCTATGGGAGACGTATATCATAATCTGCAATATACTGAGCAGGACATCACAATCCAAGCCTTCCCTGTTTTGTACATTGTGGGATGTTGATGCATGTTCAAAAAGATTCGGATGATCGTGCTCCACATGTCATCTTGCAGATGTTGCCATCCGAACCTACTCCATCGACCCTCAGCAGATGCTGCTGGATGCATATCTATTCGCATTATTAGTCCCTCACTTGTATTCTGGTTTAATAACAAACTTGCAAATTTTCCAACTATAACTTGTGCAATTGTAAATTGAAGCTCCTAATTTCAAGTGCTTATAATGCTGTTGAGTTTTCAATACTGACTCTGAATAATAAATTTTTGCAGAAACCTTATGATTGGTCAGAAGATGACCCAACATATTTCTCAAGCCACGGAAGCATGTTCTTAGGCAAATCTTGTTCTAATAACCTATGGGTGCTGTAAAACCCAAATATGTTCAGTTTTGGCCTGGAGCAGTAGAAGTCATTGGCTGAGAGAAACCAGACAATTTTGAGAAATGATGAATAAGAAACAACCTAAACTGTCCATTTTACCATTTCTCTCTTACTTTTTAAAGGGGAAAAGTAAAAGAGTAAAAAAAGCTATCTGATCGCAAGCTGTGCACACCTAATTTCATGTGAAATTTGTGCTACTGCAGAAAATACGACTTTTAATTTAGATCATAATCTATTCTGATGTATATGCAGCTCTTCAAAGAGAATGGCAGAGGGCTCAGAGCATATTTGTGGCAGCAGCTCCAATAAAAAGATGGGCTAGCAGGTGATAAGAAAGACTTTTACGTTAAGCCCTCGAGAGATCAGGGTGATCATAAGCAGCTCAGGTAATATTGTGTCAGAGAACCAATAACCTGCCTCAGCAAAAAGATTTTCCTTATAAAATATCAATGATTGTAATAAAGAGGAAGGGAGGGAGGGAGGGAGGAAGGGAGGAAATGTAGGAAGTTAGCACCCACCCCTCTCCCAGAAGAATTAAATATTCTAGGGAATATTAAAAAGGCAGAATATTATATTTCCCTGGATGAGAAAAGGAGAAACATGTTTTTAAAGACA
Organism: Diadophis punctatus similis; assembly: GCA_023053685.1. Classification (NCBI taxonomy): domain Eukaryota; kingdom Metazoa; phylum Chordata; class Lepidosauria; order Squamata; family Dipsadidae; genus Diadophis; species Diadophis punctatus. The sequence goes on along the minus strand of JALIGW010000003.1, from coordinate 86,481,022 downwards.
AAGCAGCTTCCTAAGCTCCCACTTCAGCTCCAGGGTGTTGGGATTAAGACATGGCCCTCAGGACATGATAGGATTAGCCCTCTACCCATCTAGCAACAGAATTCACCACATGGCATCTGGGGAGATTACATCACCCAGCAAGATTCAACCAAGCTTGGGACTCAAAAGACAACCTACAAAGTTACCTCTGCATGGCCCCATGGGAGTCTGTCAATCAATCAGAATACAAGCTCAAATTCAAAGCCCAACAGAGGGTATCTCTCTCTCTCTCTCTCTCTCTCTCTCTCTCTCTCTCTCTCTCTCTCTCTCTCTCTCTCTCTCTCTCTCTCTCTCTCTCACTCTCTCTCTCTCTCTCTCTCTCTCTCTCTCTACCATGTGCTTTTTTTTTGCCCAGGATCTCAAGCCATGTGGTCCTGTCCACCATTAAAACATCTTTCCAAGCAGTCTCCATGTTTCCACTGTCTTTCTTCCCACTTGGAACTGAACCCAGATGGACATTTCTTCCAATGGAAGGAAGGAAGGAAGGAAGGAAGGAAGGAAGGAAGGAAGGAAGGAAGGAAGGAAGGAAGGAAGGAAGGAAGGAAGGAAGGAGATACAGTGGTTTGTGTGCTTTTCTTCAAGTTCACCTTGTTCAAAGGCAATGGCAGACAAGGATTGGAAAAACGAACCAACCAGCCAACTTCAAGTTGGATTGAAGCTGAAACCAAAATGAAATAAACCTTGAATATCCATCCTTCTCTCCCTTTTAAGGAGAGAAGATATGCACTAGTTTGGTTTCTTTCTTTACAGCCCCTTTATGGAACACTTACTTCTCATGAAATATATGCTGTGGTAAACCAGTGGCATATTTATTCCTCCACTACAATAATGTGATTACTATCCAGCAATGTATTATTTTATTTTATTTCCTATTTAGAATCTTTATTCCAACTCTCCAAAGGCATTGTTCTACGAGTGACTCACAAGCTTATAAAATGGCCCTGGTACTGAGGAGAAGGGCAACATATTATTCTAGCACATGAAAAAAGAAAGGTGAAATGCCTAAGTAATGGTAACTACATACAAATAAATTCCTAAAGTTCAACTATTATCAAACATTTAGTACAAATTACATTGCCTATGTCTGTAAAACTGCTAACATAATAATGGTTAATTACAGGGCCAAAGGTTAGCAACTGGTGGCCTGTTATCATTATGTACTTTTCAAATTGATACACTACAATGTCTGAAGGGCTATTGAAAATGCCTGCAACGCACAATGTAAGTTCACAGGCTTAGAATCAGAGAGTTTTAGTTGTTCATTTTATGGGTTAGGCAAGACAAAGGAAAGGGGATCCCATTTACAGTCAAAATCCTGCTGCAAAAGAAAAGGGAAAGAAATCCTGATGAAAGTTATTCACCATTAATGTGTGAATCACACAATGTATGCACTCCGTGCTAGGATTAGCAAATTACCCAAATGGCTTATACAGTTTGCCTAGTTTATCAATAAATGATGTTGCCTTGAGGAAAGAGAGTTGTAAATCTTTTCCTAGTAAGCCTCCCTAAACCATTAAAAATCATTTGGAAAACCCTTAAGATTCTTAATCCAGAAAAGAGACAGATTGGAGGGGGAATGATTCATTGTCCCAAAAATTGTAAATATTTTTCATAACTTATTTAAATATCAGTTATTACAGTACTTCCACAAACTCAAAGTGATTCTTTAGGACAGTGGTTCCCAACCTTTCTGGGTCCATGGACTGGCAGCAATGGTGGTGGCAGGGTAGGAGGGGATATAGCAAGCTGAAACAAAGAGGCACGTAGCTGCCAAAGTGCATTACATTTTGGCAGCTACATGCCTCTTCATTTCAACTTGCCAGGATGGTTTTGTGCAGGCAACCTAATTCTCAGGCATGCACAAATGAAGTTTCACACACTCATCTGCCGTTTGTGCAGCCCAGTTCCCAAAGGGCCACAGAGCAGTTGGGGACCCCTGCACAATGAAATGCTACAATGATAATAAATGTAGGACAGGGGTCTGCAATTCAAAGAGCCATTTGGACCCGTTTCCCACAGGAAAGAAAACACCGGGAGCCACAAAACCTGGGTGGGCAACTTAATGCACTCACTCCCACCCAGTCACATGACCCCCCTAGCCACACCTACCCAGCCAGTCATTAGGGCAGAGAACCCTTGTTAAAAACACCCTGCCAGCCCTCATGTTAGAGAGGCCGGCATCGGTCGCAGCCGGGTTGGGCCAGTGTCTCAGGGCAGAGAGCAGGTTGTGCATCTTCCCAATCGACTGAGGCATGCCCAGCACCAACAAGGGCCAGAAAAAGCTCCAGCAAGAGTGAAGCGCCAGAGAATCAGCCCCGGCAGCTTCTACATGCCCCGCCATCATCCTTATCTTTTTAGGCCAGGCGAGAAGTGACTGGGAGGGGAGGGTGAGGGGCGGGGCCAGCCGGTGAGGGGACATGGCCCAAAGAGCCACATACAGCTCTAGAGCCACAGGTTGCCAACACCCGACTTAGGACAATAATTAATTTCTCAATGTTCCCCTTTAAATAAATGTATAAAGTCTCCAAGTCAAAGTCAGCTCTTAGTAATGATTTTAATGCATTCTTGTTGTTCTGGTTTGAGTTGTGGTTTGCCATTGCTCTTTCTCAGTAAGGTGTTTAGTTTTATTTTACAACTTGCCAATCAAGTCTATAGCTCCAGGATTTTCTATACTCATACATATACTGGAATTAGGAAAATAAGGACCCACCTATGAAAGTGTAGAACGGGGAAGATGACTTTGATAAAAAAATATTCAAGAGCTTTTTCCTAGGCAACAGAAGTTCAGAAAAACAAGATGACATTTGGAGGTGATTTGGATTCTGCCCTGATTCACTGGAATATAAGAAGGAGAAAGAAGTACAGCACAATTTATATATTTATTTTTATCCTGCCTTTATTATTTGTATAAATAACTCATGGCAGTAAACATATCTAATATGCCTTCCTTCTCCTGTTTTCTTCACAATCCTGTGGTTTGGGCTGAGAGAGTGACTGGAATCACCCAACCAGTTTTCAAGCCTAAAGTGGGATTAGAGCTCACTCTCTCCCAGTTTTTAGCCTGATACCATAACCACTATTATTATTATTATTTATTATTATTATTAGGTTCTTCTATGCCGCCCTACTCCCTAAGGACTCAGGGCGGTGTACAACATTTTAAAAGAACACTAAACAATAAACATTCATTTAAAAACAATTTTAAAACATTAAAAAAGTTAAAAAACATTCAACAACATACATACTGGGGGAGATCTCAGATAAAAACTAGTCTCAAACCCCTGCCTGCAGGAAGAGCCATGTCTTGACGGCTTTCTGGAAGGCCAGCAGGGTGGGGATAATTCGGATCTAGACCAGACTAGTTCTTTGTAAGATTTGCAGAATCCTTTTTACCAGATTTACAAGATTCTGTTGTCATTTTAGTTTTCCTGCAGTGTTGATTTCCTGTTAAGTCTACTTCAGAGGTGGTATTCAGCAGGTTCTGATCAGTTCTGGAGAACCGGTAGAGGAAATTTTGAATAGTTCAGAGAACCGGTAAATACCACCTCTGACTGGCTCTGCCCCCATCTAGTCTCTGCCTCTCGAGTCCCAGCTGATTGGGAGGAAATGGGGATTTTTCAGTAACCTTCCCCTGGAGTGTGGAGGGAATGGAGATTTTACAGTATCCTTCCCCTGCCATGCCCACCAAGCCATGCCACGCCATGCCACGCCACGCCATGCACACCAAGCCACGCCTACAGAACCGGTAGTAAAAAAAATGAATCGCAAGTGGGTTAACAAGAGGGTAGAGAGATTATAGTTGTCAACAAAGACAAAAGGGAAGCTTTATGAGGAAAGGGCAAACTCAGATATAGGCTATAGTCATCATTCAAAGTTAGGGTGCAGTTTGTGTAAATCCAATAATTGTAGCTTAGTTAAAATGCATTATAATTGAGAACAACATACAAGTTCAACCAAAAGTTAACAGACTAATGATTGAGCAAAATAATTGTTGGAATTATTTACCTGTCCCAAAGAAAACATGGCCTAAAGTAGCCTTTCCAGAATGCTCACAATAAATTGGAATTATTTCCAAGGGGTAGACATGCTAATTTTTTACATGGAAAACAAGGGCAAATCTTGCAACACAGCATTTGGTTTACTACATGTCTGAGTGAAATGGATTGGGGTTCACTTCTGTATGCAGTAATAAATTTAAGATGCTACAAGATGTTCAGTAATTTAGAAATTTGCCATGAAGGAATTTGGATTGTAGAATTGCAGATATTTCCATTTATAAAGTGATAGTAGAAATAAATCATCTTTGCTAAAATATTTGTCTGGTTTTTCTAGTTTAGTATATTGATTTCTATTAATTCTAAAATATGTCCACTACTTCAAAATAGACTGAATATGAATATATTACACACAGACAGACAGACATCCTATTTTACTGATTATATGTTGCTGAATGCATTTTAAATATTAAGGATATTGTTCCAGTAAACCATGAATTAAATTGGGAGAGATTTACAAAGAGCATATTGTAAATTCTGTCCTTATTTCTTTTTTAGAACATCTAAGATACCTTAGGAAATATTGTCTACTTAGAAGAATTTCTAGTTTTGGAAAATGAAGTGAGTTCAGTACTCTGTTCATTACCCACAAGGCTACAGCAATTGATGAAGTACCAAATGGAATGGTTCTAACTAACCATGGTTCTAATAACCATGGTTCTAACTACCGTATTTTTCGGAGTATAGGACGCACCGGAATATAGGACACACCTAGATTTTAGAGGAGGAAAACAAGGAAAAAAGTATTCTGAACCAAATGGTGTAGTAATATATTATTTAATAAAATACCAGTGTAGCAGAATACTTTTTACAACCATGTACACTTTTTACAAACTTCAAACTTGACAGCTTTAAGCCTTGTGGACTTCAACTCCCAGAATTCCTCCTCCAGTCATGCTAGCTCAGGAATGGGAGTTGAAGTCCACAAGTCTTAAAGCTGTCAAGTTTGAAGAGCCCTTGGTTAGAGGTGGCAAGGGTCTTCAAACTTGGCAAGTTTAAGACTTGTGGACTTCAACTCCCAGAATTCCTCCTCCAGTCATTCCTGAGCTAGCATGACTGGAGGAGGAATTCTGGGAATTGAAGTCCACTAGTCTTAAACTTGCCAAGTTTGAAGACCCTTGCACCGCTAACCCAGGGATCTTCAAACTTGGAAGTTTGTCTTCATACCTGTCAGGCTGCTCGCTTCAGGCAGCAGCAGCGGTGGCTCCGACGGGAACAGCGAGGACAGCGGAAATGGCAGCAGGACAGCGGGGAAAGCGGAAATGGCGGCGGCAGGACAGCAGGGACAGCGGAAACGGCGGTGGCAGGACAGCGGGGACAGCGGAAACGGCGGCGGCAGGACAGCGGAAACAGCGAGGACAGCAGAAACGGTGGCAGGACAGCGGGGACCGCGGAAACAGCGGCGGCAGGACAGCGGGGACAGCGGAAACGGCGATGGCAGGACAGCGGGGACAGCGGAAACGGCGGCGGCAGTACAGCGGGAACAGCGAGGACAGCGGAAACGGCGGCAGGACAGCGGGGACAGCGGAAACAGCGGCAGCAGGACAGCGGGGACAGCGGAAACGGCGGCAGGACAGCGGGGACAGCGGAAACGGCGGCGGCAGGACAGTGGGGACAGCGGAAATGGCGGCAGGACAGCGGGGACAGCGGAAACGGTGGCAGGACAGCGGGGACAGCGAAAATGGCGGCGGCAGGACAGCGGGGACAGCGGGGACAGCGGAAACAGTGGCGGCAGGACAGCAGGGACAGCGGAAACGGCGGCGGCGGGCGGCGGGGGCAAGCAGCGGTGGTGGCGGCGGCAGCGGCGGCAAGCAACAGCGGGGACGGGGGGCAAGCAGCAGGGGGGGCAAGCGGCGGTGGCGGCAGTGGCAGCGGCGGGGACCACGGAGGCTGAAGGGAGGGGGCTGGTGGGTGGGTAGGGCTACATTCGATGTATAAGACGCACCCAAATTTTCACCCCCTTTTTGGTGGTAAAAAGGTGCGTCTTATACTCCAAAAAATACGGTAACCAATATTCCAATCAACCAGCCAAATCTGGAGAACGACACAGAGGCCACAGATTGGAAGATATCTACATTCCAATACCATAAAAAACAAGACTTAACAGAGTGTGCAAACTATCAGCCAATCAATGAAGCAACTGTTGTTCTCTTTCTCCCCTGTCACAGTCTAACAGAATGCCTGCTATTAGATAGTAGTTAATGAAAAGATGGTAATTAAACAATAACTAGTATTTGCACCAAAGTTACTCACTTGCAATGTTGATATGCCATCCCAGTTTGGGATTCTGGTGCAATTATTTACAGTATATTGCTTTAATTTGTAACTTGGTACTGTGTCAAGTCATAAATCAGATCACATCTAAATCCTTGGGCTTTGAGCAAAGTAGAGGAGTGGACTCAGCTCCTTCATCTGTCGGCTATTTAAAATGCTCCTTTGGTTTCAGCCTTTGATACTTTCAAGGTTAGTTTGTCACAATCAATAAACTGTCCTTCTTCCAAAGACATTTTTTTCAGCCTGCAAGGTTATTGAATTGTTTTGGCATAGGTTTCTTGTACATTTGTCAGCAGGTTTTTGGAAAGCAGGAGTTGTTGGGGGTTTTTTTTTTTTAATGTAGTTAAGGAGATCATCAAAATAAAAAAAAATGGATTTGCGATACAATATCTATATTTAGGCATATGTATACTTTGCATTTGCCTAATGACAAATTATTGCACAGAAGGGAGGATTGAAACACCTGCTGGCATTTAAGGCATAACCTGTTTTGACCTGTCTCAGCAAAGATTTCATTATGTTCACTGCAAGTAATTTCTCTTCAGTCATCGGGTTTCAGCAAATCTCGGATATTTTTTTTGAAAATATGCACCCATTTCCACAGCACAAATATTTGCAAAGGCTGTTCTCCAGATGGACTCACATTTAGTGTCATGTGCAAGTCCATAAGACAAAGGGCACTGCAGCTGTTTAAGATACAATCCCAAAAAAATTATAGAATCATAGACTCCTAGGGCTGGAAGCAGAGGTGGGTTCCTACCGGTTCTAACCGGTTCTTTAGAACCGTTAGTAACTCAGTGATGACGTCATGGAGCCAGTTCTGTTGGTGTCTCCATGGGCACTGCCATCTTGGATTTTGTTTTTTTTCCTTTGGGCTAATTTTTGCTTCTGCGCATGTGCAGAAGCTATTTTTTATTGCTGTGGGTGCAAGGGAGCTGCTCCAGACAAGCCATTCCCCCCTCGCCCTGCCAGAATATACAGCCACCATGCCCGTCTCTTACCTGCCCCGCTTCCTCACACCCAGGGGCAGCAGGGATAAGCTGCGGGCTCAGCTCCACATGAGCTGCTCCAGACAAGCCATTCCCCCACTCGCCCTGCCAGAACATACAGCCGCCATGCCTGCCTTTCACCTGCCCCGCTCCCTCGCACCCAGGGGCAGAAGGGAAAGCCACGGGCTCATCTGCAGGTGAGCAGCTCCAGACGAGCTCACATCTCCCGAAGCCTCCGCCGTTGGAGCCACAACAGGTGAGAGGTGGGCACGGTGGCTGTATGTTCAGGCAGGGCGAGGGGGGAATGGCTCCTGCCCTGCTCAACTGTGCCAGCAAAGAAGCGCAAAAATTCCAGCCCATCCACCCCATGAGCGAAGTGGGCGGCATGAAGGAGACCACTTTGCAGCAGCAGGTTACATGGGAGGAGGGGCGATGGGGGCGGAGGACCCCCTGCCCTCCCCTCACCTGCCCTCCGTGCACAAAGACAAACTGCCACCTGCCCTGAACTCCTTGCCGCTCCCGCACTAACGCCCCGGCCCCATTCAACTGCGCTTCTTTGCTGGTCTCAGAGCTGAAGCCAGGAAGGTGAGAGGGGTGGTGGTGGTGGCAACGGCGCTCCAGGACAGCACATGACAGGGGACGTGCTGCTGCCGGGCCGCCCTCCCAACCCCAGAGCACTTTCTTCCTTCTCCCGCCACCGAGAAGAAAGAAAGAGAAAGAAAGAAAGAAAGGAAGGAAGGAAGGAAGGAAGGAAGGAAGGAAGGAAGGAAGGAAGGAAGGAAGGAAGGAAGGAAGGAAAAGAAGAAAGAAAGAAAGAAAGAAAGAAAGAAAGAAAGAAAGAAAGAAAGAAAGAAAGAAAGAAAGAAAGAAAGAAAGAAAGAAAGAGAAAGAAAAGCTTATGACCACAATTGAGCCCAAAATTTTGGTTGCTAAGCAAGAGCGTTGTTAATTGAGTTTCACCACATTTTATAAGTTTACCCAGTTACCTGACCACCAAGCCATGCCTACCTGAAACCACACCCACCTGACCTCCAAGCCACGCCCACAAAATAAGCCATGCCCACAGAACTGGTAGTAAAAAAAATTGGAACCCAACCCTGGCTGGAAGGGACCTTGAAAGGTCTTCAGAATTGTCAAACAATATAGCATTGCACCATAAGAAAATAAGCCAGAGTCCTATTGGATAAATACAGTCCATTTAACTACCCATCAAGCTTCAGATGCATTTTCTTTTTAAAGGTCTACATTTATACAGTTAAGGTATAAGATGCAAATTTCTCAGATGCTTGTACCTGTGATTTGTACTAAGTCCTTATTTTTTTTAAAGGCATTTTCTTGTCTGCCACCCAGTAACTGCTGCTGTGGATAATTTCAGATGAATTATACTATTTTGAAGTAAACTGATTTAGTATCAAAATTCTGGACAGCTTTAGAGCATAAGCATTATTACCAGAGCTAGAAAAACCTCATTTTCTGGTTTGTGCAATTTTTCTCCAAGCTACCCTCTATGGATCAATAGTACATTTAAGCACAGTTTGCACTTCTGTTTAAATTTCTCTTGTTGGAAACTAGCAAGACATTCTGCCCAATTTTAGGCATATTGATTCAGAAGTAAAACTCCATTGTTTTAGCGTGGAGATGGGAAAGGAGGGAAGGAGATGTGTGTTACCCCTTCTCATCGAGAACCATTTAGACTCAGAATTTTGGCATCAAGTAAAACAATCAGGGCAGCATTTATGCTTAGAAGTTTCTGCAAAGTTGTAGAGCTTGCTTTTATTTTATTTATCATATTTGTACAGCCGCTATCTCAACTGACTCTTTCATGGACAAGGAAATCTCTCTGTTTTGCAACTGAGAGGTGGAAATGGCCTTCCTTCCTCCCTCCTGGAAAAGTTGACAAAGGGAAATGGGGGAGCACCATTTTGGGGCTTCCATTGTAAGCATTAACTGGCTTTACCTTTTTTAAAAACTTTCATTCATAAAAGGATATTAGCGATACATGAAATTGGAATGTTGATGTAGGAAAGTTGAGTGGTGGATAAAAAATTTCAGCCTTTTAAAATTGGAGTGTTCTGTTTTAAATCCCAGAGTTAGAAAGGTAGAGTTATTTAGTGATTGATCTTCAAATCAAGGTTAACTCCCAACACGTGCCTGGAGAAGTCCCTGCAGTTTTCCTAACAAGATTTTGGAAGTGGATTCACATAGCCTCCCTTGTAACATTGGAGAGAGAGTGACTGGTCCAAGGTCACTGGATTGGCTTTTCTAAGATGGGACTAGAACACATTGTCTCCTGGTTTCATTTCTTTAACCTCTATACTACTCTCCTAAGGTAGTTTTATACTTGCCCTCAATATAAAATATATAATACTACAGATACATCTCCAATGGTCCAATATATTCTGGAACTTGCATTCCATTACAATCGGAGGACACCAATCCATTATTTGGATAATTCCTAGGCTCCCAGCTAGAAATGTTTTCCCCAAAACACCAGCCAGAGGTGATTATTTTTGTTTGTGGTTACAATACTGTGCTATTGTAAATCATTGTGCAGAACTAAAATATTTTTGTTGCATAGGGTGCCAAACAGAAGTGCAATGTAATGAGACAGTCCTAGTAGCACTGTAGAGGATTCTAGCTCTTATAGCTATCAAGCTGAATTAGATTATTACCATATTTAACTGCCATCAGGATTTCAGAATGAGCAACTGTTGTTGCTTCCAATTTTGCCCTAAACCCAGAGGTATTTATAGAAGGGAGGGAGTCAAAATGGTTGCCAAAACCACACCTCTTGTTTACATGTATTACACACCATGCATGTAAAAAATGAGGCAGGGCTGTACAGTACTGTTATGACCAATATCCATAGACACCAGTGGTGAGTTCCTACCAGTGCGGTCCACTCTATAAGGCTGTTAGCGGCCCACTGGTGACGTTAAAAAAAATTTCTTCTGCGCATGCCCAGAAGCCGAGTTTCCGGCACTGCGCATGCACTGCCTTCCTACCCCACAGTGAGTCCAAGCAGGGGAAGATGGCTGAGGGAACGTGTGAGACACTGAAAGAACGGGCGGCAGGAGCTATCTCCATTCCCCTCCCTTCAGCAGTCCGAGAAGCCACGAACGCGCGGTGATGATCCTAGGCATTTTCACACGTTTGAGGCTTCTTGAGCTGCTGAGGGGAGGGGGAATGGGCAGCAGGACCTATCTCAGTTCCCCTCCCTTCAGCAGTCCGAGAAGCCACACCCACCTGGTCACATGGCTGGCAAGCCACACCCACAAAATAAGCCATGCCCACAGAGTGGTAGTAAAAAAATTAGGAACCCACCCCTGATAGACACGTCTGTTAGAAAGCAAGAGGCTTATGATTTTAGCATTTACCCTTTTTCAGTTTCTAAATATTTGTGATTATTCGTAATGTATTCCATAAACAAAATTCACAGAGTTGCCTTGAAAATAAATATGAGGCTCTTTGGGTAAAATACTACATACTATATACCCACATATGTTCTATATCAGAATAATGATTTAGCTCTTTGGTGTCATTCCAAAATAGTTTCTAGAATGCTAATTTGTGGAGTTCACCAGTTAATTGCCCTTCTCCCTATGCTTCATCACTACTTTAGAATTTCATCATGTTCCCCAAGCTTACCACAAAGGTGAATCTATGCCTTGTTGCTTAATAGGTTTTGCTCAGTTGATGGTGTTTCTGCCACTTTCTAAACAATGCCTTTTGCATTCGAAAAGCTCTTTAGTGGCTGACATTTGGCTGCATCTGTTCGGCTATGCTACCCATTAAGGTTTCAGCAGAAATCATTAACTAGTTTGGTTGTACCAGGACTATTCAAATAGTGCTATAAGGATAGTTTCCTCCCCCTCAGGGATACCATTAAATGAGTGGAATGTAATGTTAACAGCAAATCAAGTCCTCTTCTTTATTTACATATCCCTGCAAAATCTGTTGTCACTCTTTAATTAGAAACAAACACATGCTCATTATTCATTATACTTAAAAACACATATCTTATGCTACTGCCATTTTATACTCTGATTGCTTCTTAATATGAGCATATACTATTGAAGATGCTTCTGTTTTCCCCCCTCCTCTTTATTAACTTGGGTATGAATTCTAAAATTAACTCTAAGGCACAATATATCTGAAATATTCTTAGGCTGTAGGGAGAGTTCTTTTACAGAGGGTTTTTGAACTGGCCTGTGCAGAAACTGGAATTGGCTTAATGGGTGGAACTATTAATGGGTAGAGTCAGGTCACCCTTTTTCCATTTATCCTGAATTGTGGAACTTTATAACAAACATTTAAAATTTATAATTCCTGACTCATTCTTCAATTATGATCAAGACCTGCTTTACTTGTTCAGGATCCCAATCTTTTCTTTTTCCTTCTGGAATTTTAAATCCTAGTAATCTTTACACAAAAACTATTACTATTTTCCCATCTATAGAACCATCATGGAGCCAATATTACTGTATATATTGAAATTGCTAAACTGTAAGATTAAAGCCTCTTCTTTTACACTTTTTTTAAAAAAAAAATTGTGGAGAGCCTCAGCAATTGCCTAATAATGTCCCCAGAAAGATAAGGGCTGTGATTGTTTCCCTTTGGGAGTTTTTATTGAAGCAAGCATTTTATGGAAAGAAAGCATTTTATTGGATTGCCCAAATAAAATCCTCTGAATATTACATTGGTGTTTATCTGCCATTCTGATAACTTGGGAACCACATGGTGGTAGGGCTGCAATTTGTTTACCCCTAAAAGAAAATGAATTGGGGTGTCTAGGATGTGTAGAAATCTAAGTTTCAATGATGCTATAAAATTTTTGGGATGCCAAGAGAGTCAGATAGACCCAATAGACACAGGGAAGATTATCAAATGTCTTTATTTGTCCCACTCACTTTTGATTGGGTTTTAGTATCAAAACAATAAAGAAACAAAGCAGCTTTGTTTTAGCTCCTTCCTTGTTTTAGAATACTCTTACCTTTAATTATTACTAGTAGCTGGATACCCGTGCTTCGCTATGAAACTATGTGATGGGGCTTAATAAATTGACAGTTAAAGCTTGAAAGTTAATGAGTAGTTATGATCGGGCTTGATACATTGACACTTAAAGCTTGAAAATTTATGTAGAATGTGTAACTCCTTAGCATCAGAGCGTGTTAATATAAGGTAACCAGCAATTGGAACATAGTTCTTTTCAGGTGAGAAGGGGGAGTAGAATGTCCCAGCCTGCAGGCCAGATGAGTTATGTGCTGGCCACGGCCAGTTTAGCGAAGGGGTAGCATCAGAGCGTGTTAATATAAGGCAACTGGCAGTTGGAACAGAGTTCTTTTCAGGTGGGGAGGGGGAGTAGAACTTGGCCAAGGTGGCGCAGTGGTTAAATGCAGCACTGCAGGTTACTGCTAGTTCAGCAGTTCAGCTGTTCAAATCTCACCGGCTCAAGGTTGACTCAGCCTTCCATCCTTCTGAGGTGGGTAAAATGAGGACCCAGATTGTTGGGGGCAATATGCTGAACTCTGTAAACCACTTAGAGAGGGCTGTAAAGCACTATGAAGCGGTATATAAGTGTAAGTGCTATTGCTATTGCTATCTAACTCCTTAGCATCAGAGCATGTTAATATAATACTGTATAAGAAATATTAATTATCTGATGATCATTTTGAAAAATCCTTTCTTAGAGAGCACCTAGAAGCCAAGAGGAACATGTGTGCCAAGTTTCAAATTTGTAGGCTTTACAGTTCTGGAGATTTCATGATGAATGAGTGGTATTTGGCTTTTATATATATATATAGAGAGAGAGAGATTCTATTCTTAACCCCAATACTGGAAATACAATGGCTTGAAGAGAAATGCAGCTACAGTACAAACAAACAACACTGTCATTTTATGTCTTTGGTGGTTCCAGATGATTTCTCGATTCTGTGCTGATTCAAAAAAAGCTCTGAACTTTCTCAGTGCCAGGAGCTGCTGGCTTGTAGTCATGATGCTACTGAAATTACAAAAACAGAACAATTCTGTTTTCCCACAGGTGGAAGCTCTTACCTCAGCCCACTTCTCAAACTACCTTAGCAAGTTTTTGATGAGGAATTCTGACTCAGTGACATTTGCTGAGTTTGCTACCCTTTCCCTTCTTTTTTGGGATGGACCTAAGAAGCAGTGTGGAAGTGTCCTTAAAATGAGAATCAATTCTAGTAATTTAAAAAGGATGGGTTGTTTTTTTTAGTCTTTATTATCTTCTCTCCCTCAGCCAGCAGTGGAATACCTAATCATGATTGGAGGATTTGGAAAAAGCACAGAATTGCAAAGATGTTAACATGTTATATCAGTTTTATAGCTCTCGAGGATTTACACCATTAGAGTGATCCTTTTTCCTTTGTAAAAACAACAACAACATGCAACATGTGCTGAAAACATAGAGAGAGAAATTAGTTACCAATTCCTTTCCTTTTTGCGAACAGCAAAGATGAAGGCTTGTGGGGGATTTTTTAAATGATTGAAAACCACTAGTAGCTTGGGTAGGACTGAATTTAAAAAAGATAACTGAATGAACCTTCCCCCCCCTCCCAAACTCCAAATGACCAATTGGAAAGAGAACAGTAATTCATTGCATTTCATTGCATTCATTGAATTCTTAGAATTCTGAGGTCAGCAGGAAGAGAGTTGATCAGTAGGTCATCTTCAAGGGCAGGGGTGGGTTCCTCCGGGTTCGGACTGGATCGCCCAAACCAGTAGCGACCCACTGGTGATGTCACTGTTGGTGCCGGTCCGTCGTGCCACCATCTTTTGGGGGGGAGATTTTGTGCAAATTTTTCCGCGGCTTGAAAAAGGGCCCTCCCACCCGCCCTCGGGTGAATTCTGATCTTTATTTCTTCACCGAAGCACAGCTGATGAACTCCTCAGCTGTGTTTCAGGCTCATTCCTGCTTCTGAGCATGCACGGAAGCCAAATCGCATGAGGGGACGCGTGCAAAACGTCGCGATGCAAACCAGTTGTGAAGGTAAGTGGAACCTACCCGTGTTCAAGGGTTAGAAAATGAAAATGGTTCCATGTCAAAGTCCCTTGGAGATATGGTGAAAATTGAATTCACATTGGAGGTCAATGCCAAGGGAAAGGGCCTGGGATGGAGATTCCCCTGAGATCTGGAAATCCCCCAATCTGCTAGGATTTTTGAAAGCCCGGGAGAGTTGCCTGTTTGTTAAGACTTTTCACAAGGATGATTAAAGTCTTCTACTCCACTTAGTAATAAAATATGTTCTTGCTTCTTTATAGGTTTCCTGCCTAAGCAGGGGGTTGGACAAGAAGACCTCCAAGGTCCCTTCCAACTCTGTTATTCTATTCTATTCTATTCTATTTATTTTTGTCATTGTATTATTTTATTTCCAACCTAAATAAAACGTGGAACGTTTTCTTAACATTGGAAGAACATTTCTTTTAAATTAATAAAAACAAGAAAAACATAGAATAATACTACTGAAATGGAGTCTTTTGTTCTAGGAATATATTAACTACTAACCTTTTTCATTGCAGATGTACATAAATTAATCTGAAGATTTCAGACTATATGCTCTGGAGATTATATGCTATATATTAAAGATGGAGATGGAGAGAACTCACACAAGGAGAAGAATGCAAAGAATCACTAAAATTTAGTGCATAGAATCACTAAAATTTCACTCTTCAGCCTTGGGTAATGAAAGAAAAAGTTTAGATAAATACAATGAATATTTTTTATAAATGGGGCTTCTGTACAACTTGGATTTACACATGAAAGTTTCAGGAAGTATGCTTTGCAAGACAATGTTACAGACTAGAAAGGGGGATAATTTAGAACCTTTCTGATAGACTCCATCTTTAAGGATTCCCAGTAAAAGATACTTATGATAACCCACCATTGAGCCTAAACTTTCTGACACTCAAAAGCAATAACGAAGAAAGTTCAGATGCCTTTTGAAAAAGCACCTTTGGGACAATCATGACCTGGATGACTGAAGATCTCCATAGACTTTCTGACACCCCCAAATTTGTTCTCATGGACAAGTCTTTTATTTTCTTTTAGCTAAGTCCAAGAAATAGGAAAGAAACTGCTGATATTCCCATTCTTCCCATGTGTTGGAAGAAGATTGATTTCTACATGCTGAGAACTTAAATGCCTAAATAACTCCATCTCTCCCTCCTAGCTTCTTTTCTAATGCCATAGTGAAGTGCAGAAGTCAGCATGCTTCCCAGTATATCATCACTCTACTTACTGTCTACAATTAATGGCATGGTCATTGGCAGCAAACTGTGTGGGATGCTGATCTTTGTACTAGACTGAAATTAATTAAAGTTAGAAAAATGAGAAACAGAGAAAAACTGAAGTTGGCATAGGTTGTCCATAAGACATCTTGATTTGGTAGCTGTTTAAAATAGATCACCTTACCTGAATGAGCCCGGATTGATTCCAAAGATTTGAATGGACAATATGCTTTGCTGGGGCTCCATGCAATAAATAAAACCAAACTCTTCGTCATTTGTAAACAGCTGGAAGATCTACTGCAGGGGTGGCCAAACTATGGTTCTTTGAGGATCTGTGGACTTCAACTCCCAGAATTCCTGAGCCAGCCATGCATGCATGGCTGGCTCAGGAATTCTGGGAGTTGAAGTCCACAGGTCCTCAAAGAACCATAGTTTGGCCACTCCTGATCTACTGTAAAGTGCAGTAAAGTCCTTAATTAAAATCTTAAAATCATGGACCTCATATGGGAAATTTAATGTATCAAATCTAATTTCCCATTCTGTGCAGGAATGCAAATTAAAGATGTATAATCCCAAACTGACCTGCTTCTGCTTGATTATATTCAATGATTGTACACTTCCTTTTGCAACCACCTGTGTCCATATATTTGGGTATCTCGCTTTTGTGATCCAGAAAGACACTCCAGAGGGAAGAAGCAGCAGTTCTGCCAATTTCATCTGCGAAACTCTGAATGCCATTTATTTATTTATTTATTTATTTATTTATTTATTTCTTGGTTCTTCTATGCCGCCCTATTACCATCATCCTGGAAGCCAGAAAAACTTGACAATCTCCAGTTGGCCAAGCAGTCCACTTGATCTATACCCTTGCCACATTATATCAAGAAAGCAGAGAAGGGAAATTCTATTCATTTTGTTCATGAACAAATATTTATTCGGTGTCCATAACAAAGTTCCTTTGATTGTCTTACCAAATTGCATCAGGACTGTGAGTTTATTGCCATTTATGTGTAAGTTTAAAATAGATGTTGTTGATCAAGAAGCTTGTATTGATTCACTCTCTCACACAGGAATTCCAATTAAAACTTATCTAAGCTGCCATGATAAATTCATTTTGGCTACTTCAGTTATTATAGAAAAATACATTTATGAGACTCTGGTCATGGTGCAAGCCTAAGTATAATTATTACAGAGTAGCCCAATTAAACATTATGAAAAGTATTGCTCAGTAAAAACACATAAGCTTTTACTGAATGATGGAACTGCTATACAAGTAGTTGCCAGTTTAAGAATAAGTTCTGTTCTCCAAGTCTGTATTTAAGTCACATTTGTATGTAAACCAGAACACTATTATTTTATAATACTGTAAAAGTAGCATTGTGCAATGAACTTGAACCACTGTATATCAACTCATTGAATACATTGTGTACTTAACTCAAATTTTGCTGTGATAGGCTCTGTTCTTAACTATCGGTTGTCCTTAAACCAGAATGTTCTTAACCTAAAGACCTTATGTATATGTTTCTAACCAATTTTTTTCCCCTGGTAGTAACAGCTGTCAACCAGTTGAGCAAGCTGTCTCATGAAGTGGTAAATTTCCTTGCACTGGCAGTCTGAAATGCTTTAGCAAGTTATACAGCAAGCAGGAGTTTCAACTAGAAAAACCTCTCACTTCCTTTGCAATTCTATGGGTCTAAGAAATCTAGTAAATTCATAATTGTATCATTTAAATCAATACTGAAAACAGTATTTATAATAAGGCTATGTGGTATGATATGAATACATATTTCAGAAACAACATAATTAATCCTTCTTTGCTGACTGTCTTCTCTAAGGACCTGGCTCTCTTGGTTTATTTTGCAGACCAGCTCTCATAATCTCCTAATTAGCTTGGCCAAGATTAAAATCAATAAGATGATGGGTTTGGTGACCTTTTTGTAAGTGTTCAAAAGGGACAGGGTTTCGATCATAGTAATACACATGTCACCTTGCAGTTTTTGATACACGCATCTCTACGGTCATGGATTCTAAGCATGGGGATTATAGATAGAGCCTTTGAGACAGTTTTTACACCTGGCATCTGCTTGGACCTGTCTCTGCAGTTTTCTTGGCAAGATTTTCAGAAGTGGTTTAAGTGTCTAAATAATATTAGTGTAATTGCTTCCTTCCTAGGTTGAGACAGTGACTGATGCAAGGTCATTTAACTAGCTTTGTGTCTAAGGGAGACTAAAACTCACAGTTTCATTGTTTCTGGCCCAGGGCCTTAACCACTACACCAGACTCAATCTTGGCCATTATAGCCTGGACTTATTAAAGTTGAATTCCATTACAACTAGAGTGCTATATAAGAAAGGGTATTGCTCATGAAGGTTTCTGTTCATATTATTCTTTCCCCATCTTCCAATAAACTATAGTAAACCAAGTACATGTAGAAACAAACTTTATTTATTAAATGTATATCTCACTTTTCATTTGAGAGTTCAAGGTGACACTACCTCCTCCTAGTTTCCCTTACAGCACAACCCTGTAAACTAGATTGTGATGGATATACCTGGATATCCCATATCCTAATCTAACACATTAACCACCCCACCTCCATCCCATCGAACACACGCAAACATGGGTTTTGAAAAAAAAACAACCTACTACATAGCCCATGTTCTCATAAGGCCATGCATCACTTTTGTGGGTAATTTCCAAATAATGAATGATAAATTTAGACTCTTACATTTTATATTTAATAATTAATTGCAAGTTCGCTCTCATCTCTAGTTAGAACTAGATAAAATAATCCTCATTTCAGTACCAATGGTAAACCATTGAAATGTACTCATAAAGGTTTTTTTTTTTAAGAAACAGCAGGAGACCAAAATCTGACTCAGATTCTTCTCTAATTTAGAAAATGTAAATGAAGAGTTTAGGGAACTCACAGCAGGCATTGGTGGGTTTTGAACATTATGTTAGTCTTGGTCTTGCTCCAGATATGATCAAGTTGTGTCTCCATTATTGTATTAAACACAGTAGGAGACAGCTTGTAACTCCCCACTCCTTTTCAGAGGCAAGTTGCTTTCTTAGACACACAGCTGCGAGCTCTGAAACTCAGTTTTCAGTTGCAGATAAGTGAATTTGATGCTAAGTTTCTTCTTTTCTGTTTGCACAGGGCTGGGAGCAGGGGTGGGTTCCAAAAATTTTACTGCCACTCTGTGGGTGTGGCTTAATTTTGTGGGAGTGGCATAATTTTGTGGGAGTGGCTTGGCGGTCATGTGACTGGTGGGAGTAGTTTGGCAGTCATGTGACTGGGTGGGAGTGGCTTTGCGGTCATGTGACTGGGTGGGGTGGCTTGGTGATCATGTGACTGGGTGGACATGTGACTGGGTGGGCATGGCCAACTTGACATCACTCACGTCAAGGGTTAGGGTTAGGGTTAGGGTGCCTGGCCTCTCCTCGCCTCAAAGGCCTCAACGAGATACAATTTCCCTATCTATTTACTACTACTGAACATCCAAAATATACTATTTAATCCTATATATATATATATATATGCCATATTACACAGAGGCACACAAAAATATACATTATCTACTATATATACTGTATGTGTATGTACACACATACCTCTTCTAAAACTATACACATTCAACCTCACTTACTGCATTTGGAAAAACACACCCAGTGCCACACATTTAACCATAATTTCTGTACATCAGAACATTACACATGCCTTCAGATATACTTCCCTAGTTTGCACATGACTGTTAGAGCCAGGAGATGTCATGGATTGAGTAAAATGTGATGAAACTCACTTAACAACGCTCTTGCTTAGCAACCAAAATTTTGGGCTCAATTGTGGTCATAAGTCAAGGACTATCTCTGCCTTTCTCTGCATGACAGCCTTGTCCTAGTAAACTCCTTCTCCTTTCTGGCAATTTTCCTCTCTGTTAGAGGCACCAAAATAATGCAGACAATGTAAGGTTTCCTGCTGCAGCAGGGGGTTGGACTAGATGACCTCCGAGATGTCTTCCAGCCCTAAATTGCTGTGCTGTTTCAAAGTGTCTTCTGATGCCACGGCTAGCGCCAGGGTTTGTGGTTCTTCCTTTCTCTCTCTCTCTCTCTCTCTCTCTCTCTCTCTCTCTCTCTCTCTCTCTCTCTCTCTCTCTCTCTCTCTCTCTCTCTCTCTCTCTCTCTCTCTTCTCTCTCTTCTCTCTCTCTCTCTCTCCTCTTCCTTCCTTCCTTCCTTCCTCTTTCTTTCTTTCTTTCTTTCTTTTTCTTTTTCTTTTTCTTTTTCTTTCTTTCTTGTGTCTCTCTCCCTTCCTTCCGTCCTTTCTCTTTCTTTCTTTCTCTCTTTATCTTTCTATCTCCCTTCCTCTTTCTTTCTTTCTTTCTTTGTCTCTTTCTTTCTTTCTTTTTTTCTCTCTCTCTCTCTCACACACAAAAACACACACACCTACCTGGTCTGGGCGCAAAGTATCTGTTGTTACAGAAGTTTTCATTTCTCCATAGTGGGCGGAGCGAGCCTCCAAGAATGGGATGATCCAATCCATCAGCCAATCAGGACTGAGTCTGACTCTATATAAAAGCTGTCACCCCGAAGGGCACCCCCTCTTTCGACTCAGTCCTTGGTCAAGGATTTGTGTCATTCCAACCTTGCAGGTTATCTCAACCTTCTCCTTCTTCGCTCTCAACCTTCAATCAACTGTGTCCCTTGTGAGTGCTGAACCCTACTATCGCCCCTGTCTGGCTCTGTGGGGGGAGGCTAGTGAGGCCTAAGGCCTCAGTGGCAGTTCATAGGCCTACTACCCGGGTGACAAACTGCCACAGGAGCGTTTAGCGGCCTGGCCACCAACGTCTGGAACATAAGTCACAAAAGCTGCGCGCTTAGGTGACCACCGGCCAGGGCGGCCCTGCCGCTGACCGCTAGGGAGTGGGGCCTTCCTGATTCACCGCAGATCACGCCGAGGCCTGATGACTGGACCGCTGCACCCCCACTCCCCATACGGCATCCAGGCTACCGGTCGGTTGCCTGCCGTCCGCTCCCAACTCACTTCAATTGATCGTCCATTGGTCTGCCGTCGTGAGCCCTCAGATGCCGTTTGGCGTGAACCGCCATTTCGGCGTGAGCCGGGCACAGCAGGAGGCCCGCCCTACAACTGACGGCCGGGGGATCATCCACGCATGCGCGAGGCTTCTCCAGTCCGAAGAGCCTTTGCCCCCGTACAAAAGCAGACGCGGCCCGCACAAAGGCAGCCGCAACGGAGCAGGGAAGGCGTGCTGAGACTACCTTCCCGGTGAAGAGCTCACCTGCGCTCCGGATCCTGGCCTGCCATGACTCGCTGTCGGCCGCGGAGCGCCCGTACATGCCGCCGAGCGCCGCGCGGGCCCCGCCCTCCAGCTGGCGG
Organism: Diadophis punctatus similis; assembly: GCA_023053685.1. Taxonomy (NCBI): domain Eukaryota; kingdom Metazoa; phylum Chordata; class Lepidosauria; order Squamata; family Dipsadidae; genus Diadophis; species Diadophis punctatus. The sequence continues at coordinate 86,460,022 of JALIGW010000003.1, read as the reverse complement.
GCGGGCGGCCCCGGCGCGCGCGCGCGACCACACGGAGGCCTAGTGGGACTCTGGCCGGCCTGCCGTCGGCCGCGGCGGCCGCAGCGCCTGAAACTGCTCCCGAGCACCGCGCGGGCCCCGCCCTCCAGCTGACGGGCGGGCGGCCCGGGCGCATGCGCGCGGCCTTCTGGGTGCCTACAGAGACGGCTTCGCCAACCCGTCCTCGCCCGCGGCCTTGTCGGTGGCTGCGTCGCCTGGGACTGCCGCCGAGCGCCGCGTGGGCCCCACCCTCCAGCGGGCGGGCAGCCCCGGCGCGTGCGCGCACGACCTCGCAGGGGCCTAGTGGGACTCTGGCCGGCCTGCCGTCGGCCGCGGCCTTGACGGTGACCGCGGCGCCCGAAGCTGCTCTCGAGCGCCGCACGGGCCCCGCCCTCCAGCTGACGGGCGGGCGGGCCCGGGCGCATGCGCGCAGCCTCCTGGGTGCCTACAGGCACGGCTTCTCCAGCCCGTCGTCGGCCGCGGCCTTGTCGGTGGCTGCGGCGCCCGGGACTGCCGCAGAGCGCCGTGTGGGCCCTGCCCTCCAGCTGGCGGGCGGGCGGCCCCAGCACGTGCACGCACGACCTCACGGAGGCCTAGTGGGACTCTGGCCGGCCTGCCGTTGGCCGCGATCTTGACGGCGGGCGCGGCGCCCGAAACTGCTCCCGAGTGCCGTGCAGGCCCCATCCTCCAGCTGATGGGTGGGCGGCCCCGGCGCATGCACGCAGCCTCCGAGGTGCCTACAGGGACGGCTTCGCCAGCCCGTCCTCGGCCGCGGCCTTGTCGGTGGCTGCGGCGCCCGGGACTGCCGCCGAGCGCCGCGTGGGCCCTGCCCTCCAGCGGGTGGACGGCCCCGGCGCGCGCGCACGCGCGATCTCGCAGGGGCCTAGTGGGACTCTGGCCGGCCTGCTGTCGGCCGCGGTCGTGACGGCGACCGCGGCGACCGAAGCTGCTCCCGAGCGCCGCACGGGCCCCGCCCTCCAGCTGACGGGCGGGCGGGCCCGGGCGCATGCGCGCAGCCTCCTGGGTGCCTACAGGGACGGCTTCGCCAGCCCGTCATCGGCCGCGGCCTTGTCGGTGGCCGCGGCGCCCGGGACTGCCGCCGTGCGCCGCATGGGCCCCGCCCTCCAGCTGGCGGGCAGGTGGCCCCGGTGCATGCGCGCGACCTCGCAGGGGCCTAGTGGAACTCTGGCCAGCCTGCCGTCGGCCATGGTCTTGTCGGCGGCCGCGGCACCCGAAACTGCTCCCGAGTGCCGCGTGGGCCCCGCCCTCCAGCTGAGGGGCAGGCGGCCCCGGCGTCTGCGCACGATCTCACAGGGGCCTAATAAGACTCATTAACCAACCCACCGTCGGCCGTGGCCTGGTCAACGGCCGCGGCGCCCGGAACTGCCGCCGCGCGCCGCGCGGGCCCCGCCCTCCAGCTGATGGACGGGCGGCCCCCGGAGCATGAGCGCAACCTCCCAAGGGCCTTTTAGCATTGCCCCACCAGCCTTGTCATTGGCCGCGGCTTTGGAACGGCTGCCGAGCGCCCGGCACCGCACCGAGCAGGCGCACACCCTCCACAGGCCTGGCCCGACCTGTGGGTCTGCCGGGAGCTCGGAGACATCACGGGCCGTCTCGGAGGGCTCACCTCGGCCCCGCCCACCAGTTCCCGGTCCAGGGCCTTCCCTTGGCAACCAAGCCGGCAATGGCAACTCAGGGGTCCAAGGCCAGGCCCAATACTGTCAGAGAGCCCAGGAGCCCTGAAGGGCCAGCTAAGGCTACTTCCGCCCCCCCCATCATCGGGGAGGGATCGCTCCCCTCATCGCAGGGAGGGCACACAGGACAAGGCTCCGGACAGCATAGCCCGGAGGGGCAAGCGCTGAGCCGGACAACCATAGCTTCAGGCTTGCAGTAAGCGGCGACCCCGGCCCCCTCCTCAACTGGCACCAAGGCGTCCTCATCAACGCCTCGCAGACCTCAATCGACGGAGAGGGAGCGCCCATTGGAGGCAGACGCTGATTCCCCCGCCAGCTCGCCCGCGCCTGCCCGGAATACGGACGACCAGGACCTGGCTCTAGACTGGTCTGCCAACGAGGACCTGGCACCTGAACCTCCGGCTGCAAAGGGTTTTCAGCCCTATTTAAATCCCTCCTGCACAAGGCAAGTGCGCCGGCCAAAATACGACCACCTCACAGGAGGAGGTCATTCTGGCTACCAAGCTGTTTATCGAATCTGTCACAAAAAAGTGACAGACCCCGATCACAGGGGCTACGTCATCCTCATTGGACAACAAATAATTTGGCGTAGCCCTCAGACTGGCACAACACCTGCCGGCACCACCGGTGGAGCCGCCCATTCAGGCGCGGTACTCGGCCAACCCCCTGCCAGGGGATAGCGGGAAACTCCTGCGCCCTCAGGATCGCCACACTGAGCTAGCCATCCTACGAGCGCATCAGTCGGCCGCCTGGTCAGTCACTGTGTCAACGACGGCCTCGTTCCTTTGCAGAACGTCCATACGCCAGCTCAAGGTACTGCAGGAGCAATCCTCCAATGCGAGCTCTCACCAAGACATCAACAGACTGATTGCGGTGGCACAGTTCACCTCGGATGACACCCTACAAAGCGATTGTGGGGTGCGGGGGACCATTACATCTGGTCTCACGCTCGACCTGATCTCCACACACACCCCGGGATTTTTCATGAGGTACCCCCTGTCCTCCAATTCCCAAATGCGGTCTTTAATGATGGCCGTTAGCCAGCACCTGCTGGTTATCAACGCCATACGGCGGGTACCGGAGGTCCAACAGGGGCACGGATTCTACTCCAACTTGGAAAAATCCTCGGGTGGGTGGAGTGCAGTGCCTGACCCCAGGCGACTCAACAAATTCATCGCATAGAGGAGGTTCAAGATGCACATGCCGCAGTCGATACTGGCATATGTGCGACAGGGAGACTTCATGTCCTCACTAGTTCTTGCGGCGGCTTACTTCCATGCTCCAAATATACTTTCGCTTCGGTCACATGTACGACTTATTAAATCTGCCGTCATCACACTCGCAAGCGGAGGTGGCCCTCCAATTACCCATGGAGTGTCCCCAGGAGCTTGGCCTCTCATTAAACTTCGACATGCCCTGTTGATGTCCGACAACGCCACCACCAAGGCACACATATACCGCCACTGTGGCACGGTCTCCAGGGGCCTGATGTCGGAAGCCATGGCCTCGGGGTTCTGGGCAGAGCGTCACCTCACTTCGCTCCGATCGGTACATATCTCGGGGGTGGACAACAAGACCACGGACCCGGCGGACTGGAGCCTACACCGGAGCCTCTTCCAGGAGCTGGTGAAGCAGTTCGGCCTACCGGTAATTGCCCTGTTTGCCACGCTGCTCAACGCCCGGCTCCCCAGGTTTGCCACGCTGCTCAACGCCCGGCTCCCCAGGTTTGTCTCTCGCTACAGGTCCCCAGGGGCCGCGGACACAGACACCCTCTGCTGTCCCTGGCCGAGGGGCCTCCTCTCCGCCTTCCCTCCTCTGGCTCTGCCTTCGCAGGTCATCCGCAGGATCATTGCCGAGGAAGCGGAGGTGATTCTCCTGGCCCCACACTGGCCCAGGAGAGCTTGGTTCGCGGACCTCCGGTCGCGGTCGGCCAGCCCACCCTGGAGGATTCCACCACCCGCGTCTTTACTTACCCAGAGGGTCCATGACACATCCGGACCCGCACGGGTGCAAGTTAACCGCTTGGCACTTGACCGGAGCACCCTGGGCCACCGAGGGGTGCCCGATGCCATCATTACAACTCTGCTTTCGTCCAGGCAGGCTTCAACTGGACGCATATACTCCTCCACGTGGCGGACCTTTTGTACTCAGTGTTCGGCCACTTCCCTGTGTCCAGTGGACCTCTTGATCGTGGGCATTCTGCACTTTCTACAAGCAGGGCTAGACAAGGGGTTGGACCCCATCACGCTCCGCCACCAGGTCGCAGCACTCTCCACCGTGCTCACCTGCCAAATGGCCGAGTCTCTGTCTGCACACCCGTTGATACAACGATTCCTGAAGGCAGCCTCTAACACCCCACCTGTGGCCCACAGATACCCAACGTGGGATCTTCCCCGGGGCTTATCACCCTGACTAAAGAACCGTCTGTACCTCTTCGCACAGTGTCACTGAAGCACTTAACTCTAAAAGTCGCATTTCTGGTGGCCACAACATCGGCACGTCGGATATCGGAGCTGGCAGCCCGATCGGTCCGCCAGGTCCGATGTGTGTTTCACCACGATAGGGTTGTGCTTCGTTTAGATACGGAGGGCGGTTCAGATCTACACCGTCCATACAGCTCTGTTCCGGCACTCGGGGCCAATGTTTGTCTGTTTCCCTCCGAACTCCAAGGGAAACAGGGCATCGTCAGTGCTGATTGGTAGCTGGAGCCGGACGGTCGTTCAGACATTTACAATGATCAGAACCTTTCCTCGCCCGACTGGGCGAACCGCACACTCTAAACGTAGTGCCGCCACAACGGCGGCACGGACGGCCAGATCCTCTCTGGAGGAGGTGTGCAGGGTGGCCACCTGGTCCTCTCCAGTGGCCTTTATAAGACACTACAAGGTCGATCAGTTCGCCTCATATGAGGCTGACCTTGGACGGCGTGTTCTGCAACCAGCCTTGTCGGCTGAGGGACAGCATGAATAACGGTCTGCCCTCCCTAGGGACTGAACTGCTTTGGCATGTCCCATTCTTGGAGGCTCGCTCCGCCCACTATGGAGAACGGGGCGTTGTTCCTTACCTGAACGCCCCTTCTCGTAGGGCGGAGCGAGCCTCCACGTCCCTCCCTGTTGGGTTATTCTTAGTCGTATAGTTGGGGTTATATGCTTACCTGCTGTTTAAGAAAATTTGGTTGGGTTGTTACACTATGGGTCTGACTCCGTCCTTCGTCTCAAGAGGGGGTGCCCTTCGGGGTGACAGCTTTTATATAGAGTCAGACTCAGTCCTGATTGGCTGATGGATTGGATCATCCCATTCTTGGAGGCTCGCTCCGCCCTACGAGAAGGGGCGTTCAGGTAAGGAACAACGCCCCGTTCTCTCTATAATACACCTGATGCTAATCAATACCCTATCTCTCAACTACATAAAGCCTATGCATATTTACTTGGCAGTAAGGCTACTCTCTTTTAGTGGGATTTACTCCTAATTAGATACACATGATTGCAAAAAAAATCAACAAAATTTATACCTAAACAACGGAATATAGGAGCAAAAAATCATAGCAATAGTCTGAGCTATCCTTCTTCCCCCCTCCCCCCCTCGCTTTTTTTTGCTTTCAGGGTGGAAGGGAAAATGGGAAGGAGAAAATTGTGCATGCATGGCTGCAAAAGAGGAGAAGGGCATTTTACAGCCGCTTTCTTGGATTGAAAAGTTTAGGGGACCCAAGCAGGGGTGGGTTCTAACTTACCTCGCTGCCGGTTTGCTTCCTCAAGATGGTGACTGCATGCACAGTGCCGGAAACTCGACTTCTGCACATGATCAGAAGAAAAATAAAATAAAAAATAAAATAAAAAATAAAATAAAATTTAAATTTTTTTTTAAAAAAAGCTGAAAACAAGATGGTGACCACATGCACAGTGCCAGAAACTCGGCTTCTGCACATGCTCAGAAAAAAATAAAATAAAAAAATAATAATAAAAATAAAAAAGAAAGAAAGAAAGAAAGCCGAGAACAAGATGGTGACCGCATGCACAGTGCCGGAAACTCGGCTTCTGCACATGCTCAGAAGAAAAAATATATTAAAAAATTGGGGAAAAAATCAAAGAAAAAAAATATGGCTGCTCCCACAGACCGGCACAGACCGATTCGGTTTGGTGACGTCATCGTGACATTACCAGCGGGTCACTACCAGTTCGGGCGAACCGGTCCGAACCGGGAGGAACCTACCCCTGGCTGGGAGAGATAAGATAACAATGGTTGACTAGTCCTTTCTTTTTAAAATATTCATTAAACCTTTTAAAATAATTCATAGGAACTTCATTAGCATCTGTTTCCTTACTGGTACTGGGGGAAAAGGGGGGGCCTGCAAATTAGGCCTCATGGAGTGATTTGTCTTTGAATCTGTTATTAGGTTTCATAACCTTTATGCTCTGAACTACCAATAAAAGAATCTTCAGTGACAAAACACTCTTTCTAGTCTGGGATTTTTGCGATGCTTTGAATTTTTGTGTTTTGTGGACGATGCAAGCATTCTCTGAATAACAATATAAAGGAGACTTTTTTCCCCCCTCCTTCTCTCTATACTGATATTCACTAATGAAGAATAAAAACAAAAGGGGAAATAAACAAGTGGGAAGGCAATTGCTATTATTTGAATAATTCTAATTTTAGTCTTAGAACGATAACGTCTAATGTTAATATTGGACAATTTTTTTTAAAAAAAATCTTCATCTAAGGTTCTGAATTCTCACATTGCTAAAACGATGACATGTCCTTCGAACTACTTTGTTTAAACAATAGATTTCAGACACAAATAACCAGGAGCAGGACTTGAGTTCAAAGCACTAAGAGTTTATTCTTGCTACCTATACACAAGAATTTGGTTTACTAATGTATTACCTAAATTGTTGCTTGATAAGAGTGAATAAGGGGACCAGACTTGGGTCTTTTGTGATTGTGCAATGATGACACATTTAATCCCACCCTCTAGCTCACTCTGCTCATCTACTACAATAGGGTTTTGAAAACTTGCTTCCTTCTCAGAGTAGCATCCCAGGAGCATCTCTGGGCATGCTTAAGAAAGTCAAGATGGCAGCTGCAGCCCCATAGCTGAAGTCTCTCTTCTTTCCATATGTGTCACATAAAAAAGCAGCAGGACTTTGACTGCATTTTTGTAGCTGCCATCTTTATTTTTTGAGTCACTCACACAGTGTTTCTCAATTATTGCAAACTTTAGGATGTGTGGACTTCAACTTCCAGAAATCCCTAGTCCAGCCATGCTTAGCTGTGGAATTCTGGGAGCTGAAATCCACACATCTTTATTTTATTTATTTATTTAAATGGATTTCTATGCCGCCCAACTCCCGGGGGACTCTTAAAGTTACTAAGGGTGAGAAATACTGCACTAGCAGGTGCGCTTGCAAATAGACATGAGTTATATAGTGCATCCCACAGATACAAAAGATAAAATCAGTGTTGAACTAATTCACGGTTTTGGTTTATCACCTCTGATGCTCCTTGTTGTTGTTGTTTTTGTTTGTTTTTTTGCAGTAGGCTCAGAGTTGTATTCCCTTGCTGTTATATACAGTAAAAGGCAAGACAAACCACATTAAAGTTTCAAAAGGTATCAGTTCTGAAATCTAATGCCAGTATAAGCATTCCCATCCACAGAGTGTTTTTAGCCAGAATAAAACAAAGATTCGCAAATAATTCAAAATTTAGAGTGTTTTTTTATTTTGCCTCTTGTATGTGAAGCATCATCTTCAGAATCCAAATTGGCCAGAGTATGATACTTTATGTCATATTTAACTTAGTTGTTTTAATTTTTTAAAACAGCTTTTCTTTATTTGCTTGGCACCAACGACAAAAGCTGAAGGGAGAAATTAAATATGACAAATGTATGCTTCAGATATTGATTTATTCTTTCATTCATGATTTATGATTACTGTCCTAAATAATAATAAAATTATTTTATTATAAACAATTAAGGGTCATAGTAACTTAAAAATCCTTACACCATGGTTTTAGGTATACTGGGAGCCATGGGTGGCTAAAGTAAACAATAGGAAGGAACTATTTCATGAATTCTATCAAATGAAATTATTTCACTGCTCTATAAATTATCCTGTCAGGCCGAAGCCATTTTTTTGGGGGGGGATCTTCGGCCTGCCACACTTTATACTATTCTACTATGCATTTTCTATTGTGGGAAAATGGGAGGGGGGATTGTATGAAGTTGCTAGCATGTAGCCATAACAAATTCTTTCTAGAAAGCCAAGGTCATCCTTTGTACCTCTGCACCTGCACAGAAGGAGATGGGTGGATTCTGCTAGCATGGTAAATGAAGATTGGACAATGTGATGGACTTGTGGGTGTGGGGGCAAGGACTTGAACTTTCAACTGGGTGGTGAAACCTGGGAAGTTTCAGATTCGGGTTTCACCCAGATGTGCCATCATGGCTCTATTAATAAATTGGAACTTTGAGGAATACTTTGCCTTGGACTCTGATTTAATTTTGGATGCTATTTGAAACCCTGACATATACGTGACTGGCTCTGACTGAAGATTCTGATGAGGTAACAGAGCGAGATTCAACTATTTGACAAAGCTGATAGCTTAATACTGACATCTTTTGGCAAAAAGCAGAGAACTGCTAAGCCAGCATTGCAAATACGTAAAACTCCAGAATTGCAGTATGTCAGTAAGTTGGTGCAAGAATTGTTTCATGTACAACTTGCAAGCATTCAGCATTTAAAATTATACTGATTCCAAGGAGTAATTACAAAAGAAAAGAAATCAAGAAAAACCCATTCCTCTTTCAAAGTTAATGAAACATATTATTTTAAACATTTGTATGTGAATGTAACTTCACATTTCAAGAAGTGAAATGTAAAGTCACATTTCACTTCTTGACACCCAAAGAGCAATCAAACAAGATAATGAACAGACTGAAATGCAGTCCTCACCAGGTAAAGGATTAGGCGGGTAAATAAATATTTGGTCAAAACGATCAGTAAATGAAGGTGAATATACATGTCTCAGGATAATGTTGCAGAATCCAATCTGGGTCAGTCACTGGAACCAGAGTTTTGTATTCTGAGCTTTTGGACTCGTGCCGGAGCCCATCTTCAGGGAACGTCTCTCTAGCAGAGTGTGAGCTGTTCTGTGTGTGGTATTTATAGTGCCTGTTGTATGTGGCTTTTTAGATGTGTTGATGGCTGGCTTTTAAGACATTGGCTGTTGTTTTCTTGTGCTGCCCAACCCTCGCCTTCTAAGTAGTTGATAAGCTGGTGATAAATCAACACTTGCTGCTGACTGACGAGGGGGCGGTCGCTCAGGGACGCGCCGTGGGGGTGCGCACACATTGCGCACCGTGCGCATGCACAGTACTTTTAAAAAGCTTATGCACATACACAGAAGCTAAAAACAAGATGGCAGTGCCTATGGCACCGCCGGGAGAACCGGCTCGGGGGCATGGCAGGCCTGGGTCTCTGCCAGTTCTAGCGACACAGGCCGCCAAGTTACTACCGGTTCTATAGAACCGGGAGGAACCGGGAGGAACCCACCTCTGGTTAGGAATCAAAAACTGACTGAAAGTCACCAAAAGAAAAGAAAAAAAATCTCTATTATAAAAATCCCAATAAAAATAACCATAGTTACTAGAAAATTTCAGCCTCGTCATCACTGGATCACTGGTTCTATAGCTGAAAAGTGTAACTAAATAAATTTACAAATGATGCTTGATAGCAAAGGTATAACTGAGAAATGGGAAGCCTTTAGATATCTGAGACTCACACATTTGTGCTTATAAGTCAGTGTGTAATAACTTTGGAATAGCTAAAGACTACAGTGAATTGAGAACTAATAACTTATTATGCAAGTGTTGAGACTGGGATTTAAAAGGGCAGTATTAAGTTTAGTTAATCTGTTTTTTTTTCAATTTTTGCTTTGCGTTTTAAATTAACCAGAAGTCACATCTGTCTTTGTAGCACAATTTTTAGAGACCTTGGGATCAAAAGAAATCCCAAGTGATAATTATCTGAAGCACTGAGCTACTTAGTGCATTTTCTTTGCTCTGCAAAGAAAGAGGTGATAATAACACCTGTAAGATTTGTTATTTGGGAAATAGTTTAGCATTCACAGAGTAAAGAGTATACACACGGAGGCTAAATATTCACCATTTAAACTGCTAGGAACTCCACCAAAAAAGAAAAGAAAGAAACACTGTTTTTGCCAGGTTGTTTAGAAGCCCAGAAATAATAATTCAGCTGGGTGAAAAATTTTTTCAAGTTCTTCATTGTGTTTTAAATGGAAACCCATATGGTTAGAAACAAGCACCAGTGATTTAATCAAAATTGCAGGATCACATAGTCATGTCCTGTACAACAGGGGTGGGTTCTATTTAGCTTCCCAACCGGTTCGCATCGTGACGGAAGTGCATGTTTTGCACATCTCCATGTGCAATTTTGCTTCGACGCATGCTCAGTAGCTTAAAATCAGCCCTAAACACAGCTGAGGAGCTGATCGGCTGGGCTTCGGAAGGAATAAAGGTCAGTATAAATGTTGGAGCAGGAGGGAGAGCCCTCTTTCAAGCAGCAGAACAGTGATGTCACCAGCGGATTGCTACCAGTTCAGGCGAACTGGTCCGAACCAGGAGGAACCCACCCTTGCTGTACAATGAATTCTCAGTCTGGATCAGGGTTTTAGTTTTGCAATAAAGATGGCATACTGTGGTTTTTTTGAGTAGAAATAATACATCTGTGTAAGCGAAAATGAACTATTCTATAACCTCAAGAAGAGGTTTCACATCAGACTTTTAACTTTGTGAGAGTTACCTATGTGTTTATGGCTATGTTTTGCTTCTTTATATCTATTTATTTGTGCCATTTTTTCATGTGTCCTGTTTCCTTGCACTTGTTGATAAATAAATAAATAAATAAATAAATAAATAAATAAATAAATAAATAAATAAATAAATAAATAAATACATACATACATACATACATACATACATACATACATACATACATACGTCATCATTCCTTTGGAAACTTTCCTGGAGGCCTAACACCTACACAGAGCAACCTGCATTCCTGAACAGCTGAACAGCTGTGTAAGCATTTATCATTCATTAAAAATAATAATACAAGCTTTTTAAAAAGCAAATTGATTTCTTGCTTCTCCTATAACCACAGTGCTGCAGGTGCTTATGGCAGGTGCAATATTATTTGTGTTAAAAGGTAAGAATTGTGTGAAGTCAGTCATAAGTGTCTACAGTACTGTAAAATATGCTCTTCTGGAAAAAAATGCCGAACAGAACCTATATCACGCAGGAGGAAATGGCACTACCAGGGCACACGCCCATGAAGGACAGATTGACCCTTTTGCTGTGTGCCAACACAAGCGCCGATCTGAAAATTAAACCACTACTGGTGTACCATTCTCAGACCCCTCGTGCATTTAGGGAACAAAATGTGAACAAGGCCAGACTGCCCGTCATGTGGAGAGCCAATGCCAAAGCTTGGGTCACAAGGCAATTGTTTATGGAATGGCTGCACGAGGTGTTTGCACCCACCGTCAGAAAATATCTTTCTGATAACCAGCTGCCTGAAAGGTGCCTTCTTCTGATGTACAATGCCCCGGCACACCCTCCAGCCTTGGTGGATGATATGGATGCTGAGTATGACTTCATTAAGGTAAAGTTCCTCCCCCCCAACACAACACCACTTCTGCAGCCCATGGACCAGCAAGTCATCTGCAACTTCAAGAAGCTGTACACAAAGGCGCTCTTCACTAGGTGTTTTAATGTCACTGAAGAGACGTCCTTGACTTTGAAAGACTTCTGGAAGAAACATTTCAATGTTGTCCACTGCATTAACCTCATTGACAAAGCCTGGGAAGAGGTCACTCCCCTAAATTCAGCCTCGAGGAAACTGTGGCCAGAATGTGTCACTGAACGTGAACATGACTTTGAAGGGTCTGATGCAGAGGTAGTGGAGGAAATTGTGTCCATGGGCAAGAGTATGGGTCTGGACGTTGATGGTGCTGATGTGGAAGAGCTTGTTGAGGAACATAGGGAGGAGCTGACCATGGAAGAACTTTCTGAACTCCACAGTGAGCAGCAGAAGGCACTTCTTGAGGAGCATTCCACTGAGGAAGAGGAAGAAAGGGAGGAGGTTGGCAGTGATGCCATAAAATCCATTATGCAAAAGTGGAATGAGTGCCATGATTTTTTTGAAAAGCACCACCCCAACATAACTGTCACGAACAGAGTGTTAAATCTCATGAATGATAATGTGGTCTCTCATTTCCGGAGGGTCATGCAGCGCAGGAAGAGACAAGTGACATTGGACAGATTTTTCAGAAAAACTGAGCCTGCAGCTAGGAGACAAAGGAGAGAGGAAACGCCTGAAGGAGATCCCCCTGATGTCCTTATGGAGGGGGACTCTCCCACCAAACAATAACTGCCTCCCACCTGCCTTCCTCCATGCCAGAAGTCATCTCAAGCAAGGTTAGTGTCCTCTCTTTATACATTACTATACTGTACTAATGTGTATTGTAATTTGTTTCATATTTTTGTGCTTCAAAAACCCCCAAAAAAGGTCAGCACGGATTAACCGGATTTACATTGAACCCTATGGGAAAATGTGCCTTGGTTCGCAACCAATTCGGTTCGCGACCAGAGTCAGTTCACGAATTAAGTTCGTGAACCGAGGTATCACTGTATTGTAAAGAACAAGGGGTGAAATGTTATAACAAATGAAATGATAAATACTAGGATATGAGAAATAATGGGGGAATAGGGAGAAGGCACAGAAGAAGCATGCAGATGATGGTGGATTAATTATGTATTGTATGTTTGTCTATAAAAATAAAAAAACTTTATTAAAAAAAGGTTAAGACTCAGGAAATGTTAATAAGATAGGCAAAAAAAATTATCTTCACTGGAGCTTCTTGCCTATTTCTTTGTTGTGCCTCACTCATCTGTCACTTTTTTTAGCGGTGGGAAAGAGTATAGTTGCCCCACAAAGGATGGGGAGGAAGCATTTGGCTTCAGAGGAGAGAACGTGAAGGAAAAGGGAGGCATGAGTTTTCACCCTTGAAAAATCAGTCATTGTGCGCCATTCCAGAGAAAATATTGCAAAGTTATCTCAGCTTTTCCTCTAAATAAACTCAGGCAAAAGTAATTCACAGGATTTGTGATGGTTTTGCAATTGTGCATAATATTGTGGAGATCCAGAGCAGCAATGTCTATTTTGGAATGATATCTGTGCCTATGGAAGTGCCCTAAACTAGGAAATCTCAAATCTGCCCAGAGTTTAATAAAATATTCTTTTAAAATGGTATAGTGATATCTTAGCAGAGTTCAAATATCAATCCAAGCCAGTTGTATTGTTTCCTAGGTCTGGATTCACCATGTTTTGTAAAACCCAATTGAGGTTTATAGCTTAGTAGAGTGTATCAGCCCATGCTTATGTAACAAACCAGGATTATGTTTATAACAACGTAATATGTAAACTCATTAGCTACTCTTTATTTTCTCTGTTCTTTTAAACTAGAAATGCTGACTCAAAGGCCAAGGCAAGATTATTTCCTATTTTATATTGACTAAAACATGAGAACTACCCATGAGCTTTAGAAATATCATAGCTGCTGCCACTTGGCTTGAAAGAAATTCCAATTTGCTGACTTCCTTTGGGTTAAGATTCTAGCATCCTGTAAATTTTCCTTAAAAAGCAAAACATAACAAAACATGTCAAGGTACGGTATGGTATGGCATGACGACAAATCGTATCAATTGAAAAATGATATATTTTCAGCTCTGAACTTTATTCTTTCCAATCTGTGCCAGGCAATGACAAAAGTAAGAATTTGCATATTGCTCTAACAAATGATGCATTTGCATGCCATTTGAACAGATGCTGCTTCTCCTAGCTTACATGCCAGCCATGTCTTAATCCTTTGAGTTTATGTTGGCATTGCTTGGATAGCCAAGATTGCATGGGTATAGTTATTTCCTTTTGACTGCCTCCCAGTCCCTATCAAATCCAGGCTATCTTGGATATGGAATGGATTCCACAATGGCAAACCACTAAACTCAAAACAGGATTCGTGAGAAGCCAACAGTCACCTCAGAGAAAGGAAATCCAATTCCAAACTCCATCCAAGCAAATCCAAACTGAACTTGAACAACAAGCCAAGAGTGGGAAGGAATCACTTATCTCATTTAGGTAAGAAGATCTTTTAGCAAGGCTCTGTTCTCTGGTGGCTGTGTTTATTGATTCCACCTCCATGTCAGTTTGAGTAATAACAACTGTATTAAGCGTGCTTAAACAGCCTCAGTTCCATAGCAATTCAACAGCTTGTGTGTGTTTGTGTGTGTGTCTGTGTGTTCTCCTTGACATGCTAAGGATGCTACAACTGAAAATAAGAACCTGTCTTGCAGGGACCATGCTGAAATGGATGAGATGCTGGTCACAAGCTTTTTTTAAAAGAAAATAATGTACTTGTGCCAGGTTCTTTGAAACCAAAGCAATTTCTTTGTTTGCATGCCAGCAATCAATAGCCAGAACCCACTTGATGTGCAGTCAGGGACAGTATAGAGGTTAAGGACTTTCTAAATGGGATGTCAGGTTCCACTGAGCTGTGTAAAGGAAAACTTCTCACAGTCCACCTCCCCTTATATAAGTTGACCCCTGTTGTGAATGCCACAACATTCAGCACTATCTTATTAACACCAGCCTCCTGGGATACAGAAGATTAAATTTAATGTGACACTGAATGCTCACTTGGGAGCCTTAAGCTCTACAGCAGTAGCACTAGCATAGTGATCGCACCAGCAGCTATGGTTGCTTCAGCTATGACATCTAAATCCAGTTAGATTTGTGAAAGAAATAGCTTTGGATCTTGAATTGTTTGGGATGGTAAACGGCACTTGTCAAGATTGCCAAAATCCAAAATGCAAGTTTGCAAAAACTGACCGCTAGGTTTAATTTCTCAGTGCCTTCAGCGGGGAAAAAAAAATAAGACTGCTGTTGCTCTACTTGTATTTTCTGAGTCTGAACTCTCAGTAGGAAAATATTTCTGAAACACCTTAAGTGGAAGGTTGTGACAGTAACAGATGAGTTTCACTTACTAATGTAAAATATTACATTAGTGAGTATGGAGAGAGTGAGCTATAAATAGACTACTGTCACCATCTTCTTTGCAAGTTTTCCTATATAATTGCATATAGAGTTGGAAATAATTGCATCTCATGCTTATCTGTATTGTGGTTGGGTATAGTCTGATGTCTGAAACTTGGCTATAATAGATGTTGTAGATAATAAGCACTGCCTTAGCTACAATCAGAAACTATAGCTTATTTGAATGACATTGCATGAACTATGTCTTTGCATATCGTCCATAATTGATTTGGGGAGGGGATTTATTTATTAAATTCATATGCTGCTCATGTCACTGTCAAGCAACTTTGGGCAGCTTACAACAACACTAGGACTTGGGCTTATATACTGCTACATATGGCTTTACAAGCCTCTCTAAGCAGTTTATAGAGTCAGCATATTGTCCCCCAACAATCTGATCCTCGTTTTGCCAACCTCAGAAGGATGGCAGGCTGGTCAGGATTGAACTGCTGGCAATTGGCAAAATTAGCCTGCAATACTGCATTCTAACCACTGTGCCACCACAGCTCTCTGCAATACCATAATAACATCGAGTTTCAGCACTGAATCATTCAGCTTTCTGATCTAAACATGGATGGTAGGAAAAGCCATAAAGTAGAACAGCCCTATTGTTCCAAACTCATTTTCATATATATATGGTTATGCAGTATGAATATTTTGAACAGAATGAGGCTAATAGAAACATTGCTCAGGAATATGGAAATAGATTTCCTCTCTCTCTTATCACCCTTTGGAACACAGCCCCCCCCCCAATAGCAATAGCAATTAGACTTATATACGGCTTCACAGTGCCTTACAGCCCTCTCTAAGCGGTTTACAGCATATTGCCCCCAACAATCTGAGTCCTCATTTTACCGACCTCAGAAGGATGGAAGGCTGACTCAACCTTGAGCCTGGTGAGATTCGATCTGCCAAACTGCAGACAACCGGTGATCCGCAGAAGTAGCCTGCAGCACTGCACTCTAACCACTGTGCCACTGCGGCTCTACAGAGGAATCAACGATGAACCTTAGATGTGTCTATTTTAGTCTTGTTTCTTCATTTAGGCTTTTCCTGACTATATGGTATGCAGCTATAAAAAAACATCAAAGTTTCAGCTAATCCATTATCTACAGTGAAATATTATTCTTTATATGAGAAGTAGCCTGGGTGCATGCAGAAGTTTGCTGTTGTCATCAAAATGACCAAAGCAGCATCACAATCCACAAACATGAAGTTACTTAACTTAAAGCTCTAAATGACTTATAGTCTAATATTTGAAGTCACATATTCCCAAGTATGGAATAGTCTCTGTATATAACTGATGGAAATTTTACAATCTTTGCAATGCCAAGTCAAAATCCTTTTTTTTTAATTTCATGATGATTTCAATAAAATATAATACGAATGTCTATTAGCCAATTCTATTTTGCTATTCTTCATTCATTATGATTAGTGTTGCTTATTGTCTTATTGAACCCCACCATTACTGATACATTTGCTCTGCATACTAATGAAGCCAAGGCTATAAGAATGACAAGTGACTGGGAAATCAATAAACAAATAATACAAAGTCTTTTGCATGATGGAACCTAAAAAAGCTTAAATGAGAACCCAATGCACAATTATCTAATATAGGCCCTACTGAATAGACTAGGACATATTTCTATATTACGAGATATATGATTATTGATGATGGTGGTGATTATAATGATTCTCGTATTAATTTTCATTTACTGTATATGCTGGACTTCATCAAAGAATCAGCCTTCCAACTGATCAGCAGATAAAGCACAAAATCAGAGGAGCGTTTTTAATAATAAAAACAAGCACTTCAACCCATTGAGATGCATTAAAATTGTATTTATTTAAAATACAATAGAAAATATCACCAAATCCTTACATTGCTTTTTGGTGTATATGCAATACTCTCAGGTTTACACAAAATGCTCAAAGCAATCTTGAAACCCTGCACTTTCAAAGTTCCCAAAAACTGTGTGAAGAAGCACTTCTTAAGCAGTTGACAAAGCTGAGGGCAACACAAGTAAGACTTTGAGTTTTGAAATATTTTTCTACCTATCTGGCAAAGCCAACTGCCTATGGCTCTCAGTGCTATATGAAGAGTGTATTCTACAGCTTGGTTGGCAAAGAAAATATTTTAGCTGTTTTTCCACATACACTTATGGGGAAGGAACTGGCAGCCAAGTCTCATATCCTAAACCTATTTTTGGAAAGATAGAGAAGAATCCATTAACTTCTTTATTGTTTCGTATTGCATTGCATTGCATTGCATTGCATTGCATTGCATTGCATTGCATTGCATTGCATTGCATTGCATTGCATTGCACTGCACTGCACTGCACTGCACTGCACTACACTATACTACACTATACTACACTACACTACATTACACTACATTATATTATAGCAATAGCACTTAAACTTATATACTGCTTCACAGTGTTTTACAGCCCTCTCTAAGTGGTTTACAGAGTCAGCATATTGCCACCAACAATCTGGGTCCTCATTTTATCCACCTCGGAAGGATGGAAGGCTGAGTCAACCTTGAGCCTGGTGGGATTTGAACTGCCAAATTGCAGGCAGGCAGCAGGCAGCAGAAGTAGCCTGCAATACTGCATTCTAACCACTGCACCACCTCAGTTCTTATATTACTATATTAATATAAATACTATTTTATATTATATAAATACTACCAGTATTTAATACTAAGTATTACCTTTTCCAGTAGAAACAGTGTTTGGGATATTTAGCAATAGAATACAGATAAAGCAACCAGATAACAAAATCATTAAAGCTCAGTCTGCTCCATCCTCCAATAAAAAGAGGTTCAAGAAAGAGGAAAAAGCCGTCAGCCTCCCCTCATAAATTGCATGCTTTCATTGCATACCGCTTTAAAAAATGTGTTCTACCCCAATTGTAAATCAAAGAGAAGTTACTGACTTAATGTCTGAGCAATTTTGTCATTTTGTACAAATATTCGTATTTGCAATTGTGTCACTTTATGTCTTTTCATAGCTGAATGTTTTTTAAGATCTCACCTGCTTTGTAATCTTAATCCCAAATAAAGCAAAGCAACCAAACAGGGAGAAATGATAATAAATTACTAATAAGTGTAGTCATAATCAGATGAATAAATATTACTTATGATTTATATAGGGAATCTCATAATGAACAATATAGAATGAGAATCAACTTCTACTTTTTAGAAACATCTGGCTGGTCCCTATAGAAAACTGAATGCTGGATTAAACTTCCAATTTATATTGATTGATTGGTTGGACAGTTGATTCTATTCAATTTGTAAAGTTTACAACTCTGGTCAGTTTACAAGAAAATATTTTCCTATGTCAAATGTGCAGATATGTAGCAACAAGACGGGTACTTTATAGTTTCCTCCCAAACTTCAAAAGAAAAAGAAAAAATCCAGCCCAAATATGACAAATCCTCAAATTAAAAATAGCAGAAAAAGCTCAAATGGTCCAGGATGACAAATGAAATGAGAGACATTGTTAGTGTCTGATTGATTGGAATGCTCTGACTTGATAACTTCCAAACCCCTTTATAATGAGAGCTATTCCAGGCATAATTGACAAATTAAGAAGAATCCATTCCCAGTCTCTTAGAAAATGACATTTTGTGGCAATTTGCAGGTGCCCTGACAGAAACTGTTTTAATAAGTGTTTCAGCAATTGAATATAATTTTTTTTTCTCTCTCTCTTTCTGCTTCTGTCAAACATGATATGATACAAGTCATAAACAAATTCAGGATGGTGAGGATTTTTTTCTTGTATGGGATGGTAGGGGAGAGTCAAATAGACAGACTATGGAAGTGATGAATAAAAATGGATGCAATTCCATCAACTGGCAGAAAGAGGAAATTTCCTTATGGAACATATAATACTGATGAGAAAAAGATGTGACATACAAACTTGACAACCTACCACTTTAATGAAAGACGCTGTCCAGTGCTGAAATAAAATTCAGCTTGTTCTCTGCTTAGCATTTGCGTGTAAAATAAAAATGGAACGGCATCCTGTTCTTCACCACTTGTAACACAAGATTATCCCAGTCACTGATAAGAATAGGTAAAACAACTCATCTCCTCATCTCCAAAGAAAGAAAGAAAAACATTAAATGAAAAAAAACCATCCTAGACAACGATTGTATGAAAATGGTGCCATTGCATAGCACTTCCTATCATTCTGATCATCAATTTGTTCATCAAGTCAAGTTGATGTACAAGAGAGAACATGATCAGTGGATTGAGGAAATACTATGATTTGGTACTGACACTGGGAAAAATTCAGGAATCTGCACAGGTAATTGAAGTAATTCGTGCTTCAGACTAAAAAGTTGGGATTTTAGGAGACTGAGCTGGACTACTACTTACTAAACAGTAATAATTATAATAATTTACAGTAATAATTTCCTGTAAAGCAGAATGAAGCAAGTAAGTATTTAGATCTGAACTAAAAAATAAAGAATGGGCTAAACATACGTGCATATGTATGTATTCAATTTATATTTATATTATTAGATTACTTTTCAACAAACATTGAAACTATATTTTTAAAAGACCCTTATCCATCTCCAAACCTTATCTCTAATTTTTTACACACTTCAGAAATTGTGGCTTCACAGCTGTAGCATTATTTTGCACACACATGAACATTAGCATGTTCACTACTGTCTTTCAATTTCGAGAACATAAGGCATTATATGCTGCTGCAAATACAGGAAATGGTGTAGACTCTAAGTACCTAAGGGTTTTTAAAATTATTTTTTCCTCCTTTTTTGGTAACACTGCTGCTACCCCATGCTGGTCAAGTTACCAGATGTGGTCTATTTCGTCCTCTTGCTAATTAGTTTTTGCCTGAGGTTGTTTTTCATCTACTCTTATGTCTCTTTTAGGGCTCAAGGTTAAGTGAGGAATTTCTTTTGCTGATTCATTTAATTTAGTTTGTCACAGCTAAATAGTAGGATACATAAGATTATTGGGTTTACCTTTAGCTCATCTTATTTTGCATTAAGATTGGCTGGAAGTCAAGGGGGAATAATCAACATCCCTTTCAATATGTTTTCCTCAGCTGAGAAACACCTGCTTTGGGCCAGCAGCAGAGAGATACTTTACTATGTTTGGCTTATAGGATGTAAATAGAATGCACAACACAAAGTGAGGGCCAGATTACCTGGTGATGTCAATCAGGCTTTCTGGATAATCTCTAAGAATAGCCTTTCTTTGGAGGTGGGTGATGTATACTCTATGAATAAACAAAGCCATGCTTAGACCTGTAGTAAATTCTGTATAAACCTATCAATCAAGTGATGCTCCTATTCTTCCATTCCTTTTGAGCACTGAACACTGTATTGAGCATTTTTGTTTTGACATTGGAGTGAAACAAGCAGGAAATGCTTTCAACTTGTAAAATGGTACATTCGACACTGATTGGAGTCTAAGAATTCATATGTCATTAGACACTTCATCAAGTGTATCCAGCTAATATGATTGGGCAATATGATTTTCTGCTGTTTATCAGTAAAAAGAATAAAATAAGTGTGCTACACCACTAATATGTTAAATACATTGTTTCTGTATGTGTTTGTGTGCATGTGCATGTGTGTTTATTTATTTATTTGTTTGTTTGTTTGTTTATTTGTTTATTTATTTATTTATTTATTTATTTATTTATTTATTTATTTATTTATTTATTTATTTATTTATTTATTTATTTATTTATTTATTTATTTATTTATTTATTTATTTATTTATTTATTTATTTTGGTTTTCTTATATGCCGCCCTACTCCCGAAGGACTCAGGGCAGCGTACAGCAAAAATACAAGAAACCAGCAAATAAACATTAATTAAAACCAAAAACAAAAATTAAAAATTCAATATTAAAAAGCATCCATCAACCAGACATACCCGGGGGAGAGCTCAGATGGATTAGTCTCTAACCCCCTGCCTGCAGGAAAAGCCATGTCTTGACGGCTTTTCGGAAGGCCAGCAGGGTGGGGATGGTTCGGGTCTCTGGGGGAAGTTGGTTCCAGAGCACGGGGCCCCCCACAGAGAAGGCCCTCCCCCTAGGGCCCGCCAGCCACCAGTGTTGTATTACATATACATATATACCTATGACTTTAAAAAGGCTTTTACAAGGGATGTCATAGAGTTAAGGACAGGATTATAAATAGGGTTAGGGCAGGGGTGTCAAACTCACGGCATCATGGCGGCGGCACGTGACATATTGGGACTTTCCCCCCCTTTGCTAAACTGGGTGTGGGCATGGCCAGCATCTGGCCCGGGGGCCGCGAGTTTGACAGCCCTGGGTTAGGGTTACTGTTAAGCCTTTCAAACTTGATTCTTTAAAAAGTAGGATCTTCAGCTGTGAAGTAATCATATTCTTAGTTGAAACATAGAGAAGCTGTGACACCATTCCTGAATAATCCAGATAGCAAACATGACTAGATGAGCTATATCTACTTTATTGAAAGGCTATATTAACAGAATCTTGGACATCCGAAGCACAAACTTCCTGCTTTCCACTCTCAACTGCTTACTTTATTAGAACAAATCCTTCCTCACTTTCTTTCTCCTACAGTTAAATGAGTTCTTGGGTTCTTACCCCTCACTGATTGTTTCCTAGGTAGCATCTCTTCATCCCTTTCCTCAAGGTTCCCCATCCATGTCATGAGTCACACCAAGGTATCTCATTCCATTCTTAAGCACCATTTTGATGTGAGACACTTTTTCTACCTTAGCCCATTCCCACTACCACCTATTTTCCCATCCATCATGGAAAAAGACCTAATAGGGTCGAAACTAGATCTGGAAGCCTCTGGGTCATATGCAGTCCCTGGGAGCTCTAAGCCTCTGCAGACCTCCAAAACATTTACCAACACTGACTTTTCACTCAATAGTTATTAATAAAACTCACTTCTCACTCTATTTAAAATAACAGAGCAAAACTCTGTTTCTGTTTATTTGCCCTCACATATAGGATTTATCCCAATTCCATTGCCTGCAAAACCACAAAACTTTCTATTTCCTATTCATGCATCTTCAGAGTTCTATGATAAAACTGGTATCATGAGCTGTTTATCAAACCACTTTCCAATTGGCCTGCCTGGATGCCTGAATTTACTATGGGTCTACCCACAGTGGTCTACCCCAGGGGTGGGTTCCTCCCGGTTCGGACAAGATCGCCCAAACTGTTAGTGACTCGCTGGTGATGTAATTTTGGCATCACGGATCTGGTTCTGTCTGTGCCGGTCTGTGCTTGCCGCCATCTTTTTTTCTGAATTTTCAGCCGATTTTTCTGTGTTTGGATGGCTTCACAGCATTCTGTGCTTTGAAAAAAGCCCTCCCGCCCTCCCCCAGGTTAATACCGACCTTTATTTCTTCACCTGAAGCACAGCTGATGAGCTCCTCAGCTGTGTTTCGGGCTGAATCCACCTTCTGAGCATGCGCAGAAGTGAAATCGCATGAGGGAACGCGCACACAAAATGTCATGACGCGAACCGGTGGTGAAGGTAAGTGAAACCCACCCCTGGTCTACCCACAGCAGAGTCAGTCAGTCTCTTTTGTTTTTCAGGTTACTAGATTTTGATGGATATTACTTAGTTGGACTATACTTTTCCAGAGGTTCCAAATCTGTCAGTTGGGTGAAGGTGGAGAGAAAACAGAAAAAAAGGGACAAAAACAGTTAGGCATTATAGAGGGTAGCAGACAAAAAGGAACTTTTAAAACTGCAAACATGGCATGGGGCATTTTAGATATCAGTACAAAGTGGAACCCTAACCATGATTTTGGCCATGACGTTTCACCCTAACAATGCTACTGATTGCATCTTCTGCTTGGCCACTGACTACATGAAGCATATGATTTGAACCACTTCCTGTGGAAATTACTCTTTTGGGGTATTGTGTTAAAAAAAAGAGAGGCAGAATGTGTAAAATCTTCAGTACAATTTTATTTTCCTTTGGTTTATGATTTAATTTCCTACTTATTTTCAAACCTTCACTTTCTTCACTCTAAAATATTCTGTGAATGTCTTCATTTGTTCTGATTAGACAGGATAATCACTATTCTCCTTTGAATCTTGATAATATCCAAGTCCATCTAAAATAATCTACCTTTATTGCATGAAATAATTTGTTATTGTTATGTCTATGATTAAGAAAATATTATTTTAGAAACATCATAGATGTTGAATACCAATCTGAAACCTATTGTTTAATTATAGATGTGCTAATTATGATATTATGCTATTATATTATACCACAGCTGGTAGGTAGCATAGAGGTTAGAATGCAGTATTGCAGGCCAATTTGTATAGACATTTTGCTGAAAGGGGGAAAAAAAGACTGAAATTATAATTTCTGCATTTGGGGACTGGAAAGGGTTGAAGAGTAAGATGGCAATTACTTAATAAGAAGGGTAGAAGTCAAATTTCTATTCTTTCCTTTTTGCTCTTCTTTTTTTCCCTTATTTCCTATCTTTTTTCCTTTTTTCCCCTTTCCCTTTTCTATACTTTTAGTGTATTTTAAAATTCTAATAAAAGTATTTTTAAAAGGAAAAAAGAAAAAGTCATCACTGCCCTAATATTTATTTTTGAATGTTACCTGTTTTCTTTCCAAGCATTACCTTTTCATATTCAATGTATTCCCTTCAGTTCAATCCTGACCAGCTCAAGGTTGACTCAGCCTTCCATCCTTTCGAAGTTGGTAAAATAAGGACCCAGATTGTTGGGGGCAACATGCTGACTCTGTAAACCACTTAGAGAGGGCTGTAAAGCACTGTGAAGCAGTACATAAACCTAAATGCTATTGCTATAGTTAGATTGGGATTAATGTTTAAATATCATTCTCTTGCCAAGTCTCCATTCTCTCGTTCATAGTAGGGCTGACTCTGTAAACCTGTTAGAGAGGTCTGTAAAGCACTATGAAGTGGCATATTTTAACTCTGTTCACTGCTAAGAGTTGCTTGTGTGATATGGTCAGCCATTTAAATTGAACAAACAGAAAAACAAATAAGCTTCTGCAAAATTTTCCTGATTTTCCTGATTTTTTTTTTTGAGAGAGAGAGAAATGCAGCATGTGATCATCTATAGATTGATCTTTCTCCCTTTATATTTGCTTTTCACTTTTTAGCTTAATGTTCCCAAATGTGATGCAAATTATTCACAATTTTTTAAAAATGCACTTGACTAAATGTAGAAAATTGCTTTCTGGTGTAGCAGGAAGTCAACTTTCTCAAAATTGGCTGGAATCTGCAAGAAAGACGAAGCTTTTTAAAGATACAAAGATAGAAATAGATGGATTGGAAATGCTTGTCCCATGTTTTTCATTAAGTGTGTATACGTGTTTCATAAATTTTGCTTATGGAGGTGTGCATTCTGAACCCTAGCATTAAAACTGCTCCCCAAACTCAATACTGAGTGAAAATCATGTTGTCCAAAATTTATTAGTACACTATTAGATTTTAGGGTGCCAGGAAATATTGGTTATCCACCTCTGATCTAGCCATAATTGTCTACATTGATTCTCCAATATTTTAGATTACAATGCATTGATTTTGTATTCATGTAGATCAGCATGGATTCATTCTACCCATGAAAAGTAGATGCTCAGTCCTTATGCAAAGGAATAACTGAGTCCACAAAAAAATAATGGTGAGGAATACTGTGAATGGATGAACTCTTACATAGCTTCTGCCATATCTATGGCAAAATGAAGCACTCTCAGGGATTGAAAGGTGATGTGATCTATAAATAGAGCATTTTTAAGAAACTAAGAGATATTTCTGGAATGCCCCTACCTCTACCATCACCAGCACTAAAAAAAATCATATTGCTATTGTTTTGGTGCAGTTACAAATATTATTCCGGCTTTTTAAATTAGTTTTCTTTTTTGGACCAGTTCTGTTTTCTAAAGAATTGCAAGATTATTTGCCATTTTATTGTCCTGTATTCCGGTGCATTGGGGCTATCATGCTTTTTGAATACGGCCTTACCATTCAAGGAGACAGGGCAGGTTAAAACATATTTAGTTCTAACTTAAGAGTGGTCTTCACATTGCCCTTTGTTCTGCTGTCTTCTAAGAAGTTTAGGGACCTATTAATAATAAACATTGCTTCCTAGGGAATAGGCTACTTAAAAAAATAGATAGCCGAACTATTGTAGTAGACATTGAAATAGATTAACAGCTCTTCCTTGGAAACACTGCATGGACAAAGACTAATGTAATGAATGTGTTGTAGGTATCGGTGGGATTCTGAATAACTCTTCAGATTCTCGGAAATTCTCTGTCTGCAGCTGGTGGTACATATATCAAAGCTCAAGGGATTGCTCCTTTGAAGAAGAAAAAAGCACTTGAAATTATTAACCAGCTTGAAGAAGATCTTATTTTGCCCTGACAAGATCCTAGATTTAGATAAATCTGACCTGAGCTGGAATATATTGAACTAATTAGATTCTTGGAGTTGGGATAAGAAGACAAGTTTTTCGTTTTTCTTTTTTTTTTTTCTGACACAGAGAAGAAACTAAACTAGATTTTAACAGAGAGGGATTCTGCTACTGCTTTTTAACAAACATTTAATCAAAGTCTTGTTGAGAACCAAAACTGGGAAGCATTTTTTTAAAGCAGTATATGTAAGGGATTAAGACAAAGCCCATTTATTACCCAGTGTTAGCATGATAACCTTTTTGACAACTCTACTTCTTACTAGCAAAAGAACTATATGAATTAATGACTGCAGTCCACTCAGTGTTGAGAAGGCATAGAACAATTCTGTGCTGAAACGTCACTAATACCTTTCCTTCTATTTTTTTAGTCTTGATCAGCTAACAAGACTCTCTCCTGAATAGGTAAGCTGGATATCATATTAAATTACATGATGCTTTCATTTGTGCAATCATTTCACATGGCACACTACATTTTTTCTTTTCTTTTTTCCTTCTAGGGTTAGGGAATCCAGGCCTATCCAAATATATATCAAATTTAATGTATTTAATAGGCTTTATTCCAGAGGTGGGTTGCTCACTTACCTCGCTGCCAGAGCCATGCGCGCACATCTCCACGCTTCGAGGGGGCGTGTGCGCACACACCCTCGCACGATTTTTCTTCTGTGCATGCGTGGAAGCAAAATTGCGCCAAAATCTTATGAGGGGATGTGCATGCGCATGAGATTTCAGCGCGATTTTGCTTCTGTGAATGTGCGGAGGCAAAATCTCACTGAAATCTCTCTTGCGCGCGTGTCCCCTCGCGAGATTTTGGTGTGATTTTGCTTCCGTGCATGCGCAGAAGCAAAATCGACTGAAAATCACTGAAAAAAATGGCGACGCACCGGGTGGACCGGCAGAGAGGGCTCCGGAGTGGTTGCGCAATCCACCGTTCTCTACCGGAGCTGTGCACCAGGCAGCTCCGGCAGGAACCCACCTCTGCTTTATTCCAAGGTAAATCAGCATGTAGAACAAAATTTTCATTAAAAGCAATAATAAGGACCAATGGAAACTGAATTAGAACAGAAACAGTGAAAAACAAAAAATAATAGAAAAAACTTAAAGCACAGTAAGAAAACAAATAGACAAAAGACAGATATGAAAATACACAGAAGTAGCTTCAGATATTCTTCACAGTAGTTATAAGTAGAGATATATTATAACCCCTTTCTCTCTAAAGTTATATCATGACTTTTTGTCTTTCTATCCTGTTATTTCTATCCTGTTTAACCGTCAAACCATAAATCATAAGTTCATTTAAAAAAAAGATTACACAAAAAATCCATAAGGGGAGTCCAAACACCAATAAAAGTTCATGCTTTCCTTTCTGTAATCAAAGAAGTAGTTTGTCCATCTCAGCTAATTTTGTCAATTTGACCAACCATTCTTCCATGGTTGGAATATGTGTTTTATTGAGACATTTTATATTTAATTAAAAGTTCCTTGAAGACCTCAACTGGAGAATCCTTATAATTAAGAAATATAGCTAACTAATTATAACTAAATACCATTGGGGTATTCAGGAGAAAGCAGAGAAAGAGTAATAATCAGACTTGCTGATGTCAAAAGAAAAAGGAAATCCTGTGGAAATCCAGTGGAGCATCCACATCATTAACACTGTGCTTTTGCATTGGTTCTTCTTGCCTTAGTGAAGAATACTGCATGAAAGGGGGGGGGACAAGAAAAGAGGCAAGAACAGTATCTTAATTTAGATCCCATGAGCTGTGAGGAAATTACTATAAGCAAAATGCTACATGTTCACAATGATAATTTCAAGAGCAAATGTTGTTTCTACAGAAAAATCCCTGAGGGAAAGAATGTCATGGATGGAATCTGTGGATACACTTTTGGCTAACAGAGGTAAGATTATTCTATTCTATTCTATTCTATTCTATTCTATTCTATTCTATTCTATTCTATTCTATTCTATTCTATTCTATTCTATTCTATTCCATTCCATTCCATTCCATTCCATTCCATTCCATTCCATTCCATTCCATGCTCTGTTCTGTCCTGTCCTGTCCTGGCCTGGCCTGGCCTGGCCTATCCTATCCTATCCTATCCTATCCTATCCTATCCTATCCTATCCTATCCCATCCCATCCCATCACATCCCATCACATCCCATCACATCACATCTCATCACATCACATCACATCACATCACTTCACATTCCATTCCTCATATATTTCATCAGATTTTTATTTTTCCTCTCACGAAATCCAAGGAGCTATATATATATTTCCAAACCTGATCTACACAGCTATTATCCTCTTCCTCCTGAGGTTAATAGCCAGAAGACCCACATAGGCTTAATTAAGGCCACTTTGCAGACCAAAACTTTATAGAGTACATCATTGTCTTTTAATTATACAAAAACAAAATGTATGAGATACCACAAAAACACTCCACAAGAGCCTTAAAAATTATATACTAATATTTCCTGTCATAAAAATAAGTCCTAATAAAGCAACTCCAATACCTAATTCAGATTATACCTAGAGAAAAAGTCTTCAGTCCCAAAGGACGTGGATGAATTATTTTGCACACCACAGATATCCCAAACTGCTGATGCAATATCTCCAAGTTGAAAACTGCTGAGCTGACTGGTCAAAGAAAAGAAAAACAAATATTCTAAAGCAGAACAAATGACTTATTTCAGATCTCACTTAGATTAAATAAGGAAGTGGAAATCTCCTGCAAGTCTCTGGATAGCCCTGCAGTAACTTCTCAAATTATATATACAGGAGATCTAGATCTAGGGCTATTGATTCTTCAGCACCTCATGGTGCACTGAGGAGATAGTAGGGTGTGTAAATAGACAGTGAAGGATTCTCGGTTTGAATTATTTGTATCAGTATGTTACTCTGGGAAATTAACATAGAATTAAAAACAAAACAAAGTGAACAATGAATATAAAACAACCACAATTTAATATAAAATAGCACAGACGTAAAAACCACAACATATTCAAGATCTTGAACTAATTTACTTTGTGTACCCTCTTTATCTATCTGTCAGTCTGCCTGTTTTTTGTTTAAGACTATATTTTTCAACCTCAGTAACTTTAAGATATGTGGTCTTCAACTCCCAGAATTCGCCAGCCATTTCCCTCTGTCTTTCTTCCCAGGCACACTTGCAGACAACAAATGTTCTTGGACTTTCCTGTTGATAGGATGTATTGGCTAGGTGGTATGTTTTGCCTATTCCTATGCTGTATTTCCTCTAAACAAATCTTGTTTCTGTTATAATTCTAAAAATTGATTTACTAATCATCATTCAGATCAGATTCCCGCTCTTGGGAATACTCATATAGACACCAGAACATTTTAGCTTCCAACCATGTGTAATTATTACCTATCAAAGGCATGGGAATGGGGGAAAGACATGAGATCAAAACTGGCTTTCATGAACCATTTGGGAGTAACTGTGGAACGCACACAGTATAACCTAGTCTGGCCTGAGGTATGAAAGCCAGCTGGGTGACCGTACATCTCTTACTCCTTCTCATTCTTAGGAACAAGCAAGAATTGAACAATTTTGGAAAATGTTGCCATACAAACTTATAGACTTGTCCATAAGGCAATCAAGGCTTGTTCAAAGACCCTAACTATTTTATTTAACAAAAAGTTTGGAACTTTGATCAAAAGAAGTGTGTGTGTGTGTGTGTGTGTGTGTGTGTGTGCGTGTGTGTGTGCGCGTGCGCGTGTGTGTGAAAGACATAGGGAGAGGGGGAGAGGGAGAGAGGGAGAGAGGGAGAGAGAGAGAGAAGATGGTCTGTGTGCAGCAGGCAGGCTATGGCCTTTCCAATGGTGCTGAGCTAAAGCACCCAACATCCTTAATACTTGGGCATATTGACTGTGACTGATAGAATTTGTGTATCAGTGAATGAAAACGTTTTAGTGGTTATCTGGTCTTTGGCTTAATGAACTAATCCTTGTAGAATACTCATGATGGTTGAGTTTGAGGCCCTTGGTCCAAATGGTAAAATTCATCCTCCAGAATGGACAGTAAAAAGGCCACTAACTCTTATTAATCACTCACCAGTTAAGTGTCATGTTCTGGCATGACTGGCTCATATCCATACAAGGTAATCATTGGTTCTCTTCCAATAAAAGCCAATGAAATTATTCTTATAGTCTTCTGTGTATTTAATGATTTTCACACCAAGAAGTTGTTTATGTGTCACCACGAGGTGGTGCAGTGGTTAAAGTGCAACACTGCAGACTATTTCAGCTGACTGCTAGTTCGATCCTGACTGGCTCAAGGTTAACTCAACCTTCCATCCTTCTGAGGTGGGTAAAATGAGGACCCAGATTGTTGGGGGCTATATGCTGAACTCTGTAAACCACTTAGAGAGGGCTGTAAAGCACTATGAAGCAGTATAGAAGTCTATGTGCTATTGCTATTCTTTTTCTGGTTTTTCAGATGGCCTGGATGCATTTAGAGCTTTCCTGAAATCAGAATTCAGTGAAGAAAATATTGAATTTTGGCTCGCTTGTGAAGACTTCAAGAAAACAAAATCAGCAGCTAAAATTGCTTCAAAAGCCCAAAAGATTTACTCTGAATTTATCCAAGCTGATGCACCACAGGAGGTAACCCAGTTATGGGTGTTTTAAAACGCTGTTATCTACTTACAAAAGAAAAAGAATGAATACCTTTATCAGTTTGGATATATACATTTGATTTTTATGCATGATTATGATCATGATGCTCATCTCATATCCCAAATGGTGAGATGATCAAAGAAGCCACTTGTTGTGGCTGTCCACATGTATTGATGGATTATTTCTCTTAATTCAACCTAAAAATAAGAACAAGGATTATTAGCATTACAGTGAATTCTTTTTGGATGAATGACTGTTCTGGTTTATAAGAGCTACCAGAAGCTGTTCACCAAGTGGGTCAGCAAAGTAGAAGTATCTTCCAACTCTTCTAGAGGAAGCATACATAAGGCTTTTCTGTAAAATGACTGACTTGCGTATGTCCCTTAGATAATTATTTTCTGTTTTTTAATCGCCCTTTTGAGTAAAGCCCTGGAGCAGATGGTTAAATTAGTATTCCAGACTCTCTTTGATAAAAAGAGGCTTCCAACCTGGGTTCAAGTCTGATTTGAGGATGGAAGTATGGATGGTAGCCTATCAGTAATTGGACTTCTGTGGCATTAACTTTGAGGATCTACTATGATATAGGATTTGGGGCAGGGGTGAAATTCAAAATTTTTTCCCTACTGGTTCTGTGGGTGTGGCAGGGGAAGGATACTGCAAAATCTCCATTCCCACCCTACTCTGGAGCCAGCCAGAGGTGGTATTTGCCGGTACTCTGAACTACTCAAAATTTTCGCTACCGGTTCTCCAGAAGGGGCATTGGTCTTACCTGATATGCCTCTTCTCCGAAATGTGGATATAGCATCCAGGAATGGGTTAAATCCATTTGCTCTCTGATTGGACTGAGTCTGTCAAAGCTGTTTAGGTGCCGCCCTTGTTGCTGTGCTTGATAGCTTGAAATGAAGAAGCGAAGCGACAGACTCCGTTGTGCCATAGTCAATTAAAGACAGTCCTCCTGCCTGACCTAAGCGAACAGTCGACATTAACCCTGCAGGGCGGGGCTGGATGCTATATCCACATTTCAGAGAAGAGGCATATCAGGTAAGACCAACACCCCTTCTCCCTCATAGTGGATATAGCATCCAGGAATGGGACATACCAAAGCTGGCTGTCCACACGGGCAGGCGACAATGGATGCTAGACTGTTGCTGAGGTACTAGTCCTGAATGACCTATTGTAATGACCTCTCCTGCCAAATGAAGCTTTGGCTGAAGCAAAAACATCTATCTTATAGTGCCTCACAAATGGAGATGGGGATGACCAAGTCGCCACATGGCACACTTCTTCGAGGGACGCCTGAGTCGCCCAAGCCGCAGAAGTGGCGGCGCTCCTCATAGAATGGGCAGTGATGTGAGATGGCACCTGGCTTGACAGAAGCTCATACGCCTTAGCTATTGTAGCACGTGTCCAGCGTCCCACCGTGGACGGTGTTACCTTTCATCCTAACGAAGCCAGTTGAAATGATAGAAACAGCGATTCTGACTTGCGAAACACTGCCGTCCATTTGATATAAATACGCAGAGCTTATCTCACATTAAGCATATGCCAGCATTGTTCCAAAGAGTGAACAGGACAAGGACAAAAGTTAGGGAGAATAATCCCCTGCGCCCGATGGAACCACGTGTTCGCTTTCGCCAGGAAGGCTGGATCCAATCTAAGAACCAACTTGTCCGTATGGAATATACACAAATTGGACCTGACCAACAACGCTGCCAACTCAGACACTCTCTTAGCCGACATAATGGCCACCAAAAACACCACCTTACACATAAGGTGGCCCAAACTGGCCTCCCGAAGTGGTTCATAGGGCGAACCCATCAGGGACTGCAATACCTTGGGAAGGTCCCAAGTAAGGTAGCGGTGTATAGCTGGAGGAGCAATGTTAGCTGCACCCTGCAGGAAACGTCAGATATGCGGATGAAGTGTCAATGAATCAGTGCGGCCGCAAGACAAAATGGACAACAGAGCTGCTACTTGTCTACATAAGGTGTTTGGGCTAAGTCCTCTATCCAGGCCGTTTTGGAGGAACTCGAGGATGTTGGTAGTCAAAGCCCTGGAGGGAATGATGGATAACTTGACACACCACCTGCAAAAGGTTAGCTGCGGGTAGTAGAAGGTCTGCGAGAGGCCTGCATCGTATCAATGAGGGAATATTGTTCTTCCTCAGGGCGACCGCTCAAGCGCCAGGCAGTCAGTTTGAACCACTGAGGGTCCAGGTAGATCAATGATCCCTGGCTGAGAGAGACCAGTCTCTGAGACAACCTCCAGGGTGGAGACACGGAGAGATTCAGCAGATCCGCAAACCATGGTCTGCGAGGCCAGTACGGTGCTATGAAGATGACCTCCGCCTTCTCTAGTAGAATTTTCTGTATAACCCGAGGTATGAGTGGTAGCGGAGGAAACACGCAGAGAAGACCTTTGGGCCATGGGACCTGGAGAGCATTGGTCCCCACCACCCCTGGTGTTGCAAATCAAGTGAAGTAGTTGCTGAGCTGGGCATTGCTCGGAGAAGCAAAAAGGTCTATCTCTGGTAGTCCGAATATGTCCGTCAGCTCCCTGAAGAGTTCCGGATGCAGCCACCATTCGGTGTGGTCTACCGAGGACCGGCTGACCCAATTGGCTTACTCATTGGCGACACCTGAAATGTGGTCTGCCCAAAGGGAGAGTAGGTGTTTTCCCCCCAAAGGGCCAGTTGATGTGCCTCCGCCATCAGGGGCTGGGACCACATGCCTCCCTGGCAGTTGAAGTGTGCCTTGGCCGCTATGTTGTAGGTCATCACCAACACATGATGGCCTATCACCAATGGGCTGAAATGGTGAAGGGCTAGATGTATAGCCCGGAGCTCCAGCCAGTTTATACTGCTTCTGCATTCTTGCTCAGTCCACTGACCTTGGACCATATGAGATGCAATGTGGGCACTCCAAGCCTGTAATTAGCAGCTGTTCCTGGGGTGGTTATTTAGGAAGGCTGTCAATCTTTCCCTCTAGGCAGTGTTACTGTCCGTAGTCGAAAGGGAGGCAGGCACACTCCTTGCAGCATTGGGGCAGCTAATCAAGGGGTTTTGTCACCTTCCCTGTCCCAACAGTCTTTACTATTTGAGCTCCAAGGGAGGATTCACACTCCCTGGGCAGTCTGCAGGAATTAGGGCAGTTGCAAGTCCAGCAATGTCCTTTTGTTTCACAGGCTCGCACTTGACAGGAAAAAAATGGAGCTTAAAATGGCCGCTGGCACTTTAAAATGGCCGCTGCAACCGCCGATCCTCGTCACGATGCTATCAGTCTGATCGGACAACCTAGACGGCTGCCAAACGGGCCGAGGCCCTCTGGCCGCTCCAAAATGCTAACGACACAATCCGATGTCAAGGAAAGAGGCAGCTTCAATAACAAGCCGAATTTAAAAGCGCGATCGTCTCCTACTGCAGGCAGTGATGACAGGCTGCCTGAGGCACCTAGAGCCAACGCTCAAGCCCTGAATTTAAACTGCAATTTATAGTTCGCAGATCTCAGTAGCGATTCACAAAAATACCAGCTTCAGATAAAACTCACAGCTAATCTGGTCTAATTCAACTCAGGGCTAAATAGATGGAAAAGCAACCAATAATAGGTTAATTGGCACAGGAGGAAAGATTGACACAACCATCCTTGCTGAGCGACCGAGAGAAATAGCATTGCAACAAGGGCGGCACCTAAGCAGCTTTGACAGACTCAGTCCAATCAGAGAGCAGATGGATTTAACCCATTCCTGGATGCTATATCCACTATGAGGGAGAACCTGTCAGAATCTGCTGAATTTCACCCCTGACTTAGGGATGATAACATACATGCATGCAGAACCTCTTACAGTATGAATTTTGGTTCACAATCTTCAGCATGATTAACCGAAATTACATATTACTAGAAAAAAATTAGTTGAAATGTCAAAAAAACCTCATTGCACAAAGTATAATATTGGTTGTGTTCCATACAACTGAAATTCACACATTGTTCCCAGAGAATACTGAAAACAAATTATCACTGAAACAATCCAATAAACCCATTTTACACTGAGTTATTGTTCTTTTTAGCCCAGTATTGTCTAATCGGATAACACACCATCAACTATCCTGCATCTGTTTCTGATGACAATGTTCAGAATCCCCAGGGTCCAGGGGAAAAGGCTTCGCATCCCTCTTCATATAATATATTATATTAAAATTGGTCAGGGATTGTGATAATTATAATTCAAACATTTGGTAGATGCCCAAGTTGATGAATCAGACTATGTAGTAAGTGCCACGCTGTAACATTTTCCAATAGTCCAGAGGGAAAAATGCATTGGCAGGCCTTTGCAGCAGAAGACAATGAGAAAATTAAAATATTCAAAAGCAGAACATTCACGAGTAGCAAGGGCTGAGGCAAGCAAACCATGCTTATCATCTTGGAATAGAACAATACAAGGAAATACAATTTAGTTCAGTTAACAGCCTAAAAAACAATATTATTACTAGTTTTAGATGTATAGTATATATTGCATAAATCAAAGTTATTTCTATCTTGTGTCTCTAGTGTAAATTATCCTGTTCCAAAAAGCATTCATTAAAGCATTTTATAGTTTTCCTTATCTTTCTTGGCTTTGATTTCTAGTTTAGTGGTCAGTTTGTCTTTGATTATTTTACTGATGGATGCAAGGGAATAAAATATCTAAACAGGTAGAGCCAGTTTCATTTGATTTTCTGTTTAAAAACATGCTGTTCAGCCTGGTTTCCCATTTTTTACACATGACTTAGGTCTGTTGACAGTTGGGTGCAATATAACCAATTATCCCACAATGATAGTAAGCTGAGTCAATCAAATGGTCTCATTTCTGCTTCTCTTTTGAACTTTCATATTTCATTTGGAAACAAAATACTAACATCTTCAGATTCACGCTAAGAATGTTAATGTTCATAAAAGTTCAGTGATTAAACAGGTAGAGTGACAAAAAGAAGGCTGCAGCTGTCAGATCAAGCTTTAATTGGCGTAGGAATGAAGGCTTTCTAAAAAAAGAAAGAATTTATAGTTCTATTGAACACAGGTAAATGTAATTTCTATAGCTTTCTATGTTAGAAGGTTGGGATTATTTTTTAATTACCTTAAATGTATACACACTGAGATTCAATAATCAAGTATTAACCAGGTGAAAAAAAGAATGACACAAATACATACATATTGAGTATGAAAATTCTGGAGGCATCTTATTTGCCAGAAAACCTGTTGCTGTTTTGGTGGTGTTATTATGATAAATGGCTTTGGGGAGTAGAAAACTAAATTAAAATTAGAATTCAATATTTTAGTAACAAAAGCCTGACCTTCCTGCTGCTTTGCATCGAAGAGTGTATTTTGGGATACGATTCAAATTTTATTTGCTTTTGGCTCGCAGACAACATTTCATATATCCAGTAGAATAAACAATTGTATTTCCTGCAGATAAACATTGACTTCAATACCAGAGACCGCATCATGCAGGTTATTTCGAAACCAACTCTCAACTGTTTTGATGCTGCTCAACAATTAATCTACAGCCTCATGGTCAAAGATTCATTCCCACGGTTTCTGAAATCAGAAAGTTATAAAGAACTGGTAAATAAGGAACTGAAAAGAAGTCAAAAAAGGTGGCTGCCATTTTTGTAAAGGCCAAGCTCAAAAGCAGTTTGGAATCTCCTAGCATATCTATACCGATGGCTAGCAGGGTAGGTGACTCATTAATACAATGGTTTTGCAAAATTGAAATTGCAGGTTTTAAAACATGGAATTTGGCTTTATTTTTATTTATTTTTATTTAAATTCATAGTGATTAAGTTATTTTCACATTGTGTCTAATCTCTTAGTTTTCCATTATAGGGAGTGTGGTTTTTTTAAAAAAATTCTGTCTTACTGAAAGCTTCATGTGACAGAACTCAAATGTGAGACTGTTGCATTTTGCTTTCAGCTCAGACTAAACAAGATCACTGAGCCGAGGTGGCGCAGTGGTTAAATGCAGCTACTGCAGGCTACTCCAGCTGACTGCTAGTTCAGCAGTTCAGCTGTTCAAATCTCACCAGGCTCAAGGTTGACTCAGCCTTCCATCCTTCTGAGGTCGGTAAAATGAGGACCCAGATTGTTGGGGGCAATATGCTGAACTCTGTAAACCGCTTAGAGAGGGCTGTAAAGCACTATGAAGCGGTATATAAGTCTAAGTGCTATTGCTATAATAAGTTATGTCATCCTCCAATTTCTTGTCTTATTTACTTAATTGTAAATATGCAATAGAGAGCCAGCTTAGTGTAGTGGTTAAGGCACCAGGCAACCCACTTCTGGAAACTTCAGGGACTTAACCAGGAGTCAATACTGACATGAAGACACAATATCTATTTCCATATCTAGACTGTGACCATAGTACATGAGGAGGTAAAAATCTGATCTGTTGTGTGAGTCCCTTATGTTGTTGGTTTTTTTTGGGGGGGGGAATGTTCTTCCCATGTTCACTTTTTTAAAGCCACATAAATTACCTCTAATAATGTCAACCAATAGTGCCTTCTTTTGGAAAGTGTCTGTGAAGGAAAGGAAAGATGGAGGTTGGAGTGGAGGACACACAGAAGAAACTGAACTCCCTTACCTGTATATGGAGTGACCCTTTAATTATTACTCCCTAGTAGTTAACTACAAAAAGGGAGATATCTGCACTCGGGGTGCAGGAACAGTCTTGCTATCTTCTCCTTGCCTCAGTCGTCGTCTTCTTCTTCTTCTTCTTCTTCTTCTTCTTCTTCTTCTTCTTCTTCTTCTTCTTCTTCTTCTTCTTCTTCTTCTTCTTCTTCTTCTTCTTCTTTTCTCCCTCCCTCTCCCTCTCCCTCTCCCTCTCCCTCTCCCTCTCCCTCTCTCTCTCTCTCTCTCTCTCTCTCTCTCTCTCTCTCTCTCTCTCTCTCTCTCTCTCTCTCTCTCTCTCTCTCTCTCTCTCTCTGAATTGAACATAGTTTTTCCTGGCTCATCCCAGCTCACACATCGTTGTCTGCTATGATAGCAATTGTGCAATGGCAGAAATGCCCCCTTATTGGATTTTCCAAGGTTTTCCCTACTAAAGTCTGCTGCTGTCTCGGTGGCAGGTCTTGCTCAGTAGCATGGTGGTTGTAATACTTGTATAATATCTCCACCATGTCCAGTTTGAAATCCAGATATTTATTATTATTTTTCTTTCTTCAGACTAGCTGCTTTTATGCTGATCTTTCTTTAAAAACCACTAGTATACTAGGTGTGAAGTGTTACAATTACTACACTATTTAGAACGACCTGTGATTAAATAGCAGTTATTGAGGAAGAGCAGGGAAAATGCAAAATGGTGGTTGTGTTGGCATACATGTGCATTTTGATGACTTAAGTTTGTATATTTTGTATAAATGTATTTTAACTCTGTGTTATTATATTACATAACTATAACTTCTCTGTCTCACTACCTATCTATCTCTCTATCTCTGTGCCTATCTATCAACTCTGAGAAAGGAAGAGAGAGATGGACAGTTTCTTTCTTAGCATGGTAGTTGGCAACCCATATCCATATTGTCAACTTGCTTCAGAAGCATCCCTAAACAGCATTGTCCTAAAGAAGGGGTATCAAACTCAAGGCCCGGGGGCTGGATCCGGCCCACAGGGTGCTTAAATCTGGCCCACGGGGCCACTCTGGAAATAGCAAAGGACCAGCCCGCGGTGCCTCTGCCAGTGAAAATGGAACTCATGAGGGCCGCGTGCAGTCCTTTTGAGCTCCATTTTTGCTGGCAGAGGGTTGCAGGAGGCTGCCCAGTCAAAAATGGAGCTTGTGAGGGCCATGTGTGCCCCCCTGAGCTCTATTTTAGCTGGCAGAGGGTTGCAGGAGGCTGTCGCAGATGAAAACAGAGCTCAGGAGCCCATTTCACTGGCAGAGAGCTTGTGCCATCACATGTGCCCCCGACACAAGTGACATGATGGCCACACCCACCCTGGCCATGCCCACCCCAGCCCCCTGAGGTAAAACATAATCCTGATGTAGCCCTCAATGAAATTGAGTTTGTCATTCCTGTCTTAAAGCATTAAAAAGTCCAACCAGGTTTATTATTGGATAGGAGCAGCTTAAAGGTAAAATGTTACAGATAATCAGTAACAGCAGAAACTGGTAAAAGGATGATATGTTCTTCCTATTTACCTCAACTTTAGCCCTGTAATGAATTGTTTCCTCTGTTTATAATTGTCTTGTGAGTGGCATTGGTTAGGTAGCCAAAATGACACTAGCTAAGTGCAAAGGATATTCTTTGAGGAACCATTTATGCCAGGCGTGTCAAACTGGTGGCCTGCGGGCCAGATGCATCATGCATAGGCCACGCCCACCCTGGCTCTGCAAAGACAAAAAACATCACAATACGTCATGTGATGTCACGTGACGTGATCGAGTTTGCCACCTGTGATTTATGCAATCTGACAATACTATTAGGTGTCACATGGTATAATAACTTGATGTAAGCATTACCCTCTTTTATGACGTACAGTTAGTTCCATTTGCCTTCTCTTCTGAATGGGACTTTGTCATTAAGATAAACGTGTAAAATTGGTATCTTGTTTTGAGGCTAGTTTCAGGCAGTAAAATATATAAGGCAGTGGGGCGCGCTCGCGCGCTCTCGCGTGCCCACACCCATTCCCTCCCCCCCACGCATGCGCACAACACCCCCCCATGCTGCCCCCTGCGCATGCGCACACCCCCCCCACCCCCACACAAAGGCTTACCGGAGCCTGGAACGACGAAACCGGCAAACTGGAAGTGCGAAAAAACGCACTTCCGGTTTGCCGGTATGCTGTTTTTTGCACTCCGGAGGGTTCAGGGAAGCTCCCTGAAGCTCTGGAATGCAAAAAATTACAAAACGGACAGACCGGAAGTGCGGAAAAGTGCACTTCCGGTTTGTCCGTTTTGTAGTTTTTTGCATTCCGGAGCTTCAGGGAGCTTCCCTGAACCCTCCGGAGTGCAAAAAACAGCACACCGGCAAACCGGAAGTGCATTTTTTCGCACTTCCGGTTTGCTGGTGGGAACCCTCGCGTGCCGGCTTCTATGGCTCCGCGTGCCACCTCTGGCACGCGTGCCATAGGTTCGCCACCACGGATATAAGGTGTTCTCTAAGTCTCTGGGTAGATTAAGGTACCTAAAAGAAGAAAAATCACAATACAAGGCAGAGGTGGGTTCCTGCCGGAGCTGCCTGGTGCACAGCTCCGGTAGGGAGCGACCGATTGTGCAATTTGCGCGTGACTGCTCCGGGCCCTCTCTGCCGATCCACCGCGCACGTTGCCATTTTTTTTGTTAATTTTTAGGTGATTTTGCTTCTGCGCATGCGCAGAAGCAAAATCGTGCTGAAATCTCACGAGGGACGCGCGTGCAAGAGAGATTTTGGCGCGATTTTGCTTCCGCGCATGCACAGAAGCAAAATCGCATGAGGGGGCGTGCGCACTTAGCGAGCGCGCCCCCCCAAAACTTGGAGATGCGTGTGCAGCGCACCGGCACTGGTAAGACAGCAACCCGCCACTGATACAAAGCTTGCTTCTGCCCATGTGAATAAAATCAGACAAGGGGCCATTTTTCTGTAACTCTTGGCTGCTGTAGATTAATGCTATTTAATCTAGAGCAGGACTGTCAAAGTCGCGGCCCGCAGGCTGGATGCATCACATGCTGGCCATGCCCACGCCCGGTTTAGCGAAGGGGGGAAAGGTCCTGATACGTCACGTGACGACGCCATGATGATGTGAGTTTGACACCCCTGATCTAGAGACATTTCAGTGGTGCAATAAGAGAGTGATATGCAAGCATATTGATTCAGGGTTCTTCATTCCTGAACCTGATGCACAATAGACAAGAATGCTTTCTGGGAGAGACTTTCCCAGTTCTTCAGATGAAACCTTGACTAAAAACGAACTTTATAAATTTCCAGTAAAGTTTTCATCTCAGAAAGGCCATTGCAGTTGTTAACAGAAAAATATCTCAACTTGCTCTCTATTAACCTTTCAGAGCACGCTGAGGTCTTTTATTCCATGAAACCATTGAAGATCATAGTTTCAACGCTTTACTGTCCTGCTGTGTCACTTGTAATTTTAATTTGAGGTGATCTGTTCTTAATTGAAACTGTTGCTGGAATTGTATTAACATTATTAATTAATGTTACCTGCCTTGTGGGCATGTAAGTAAAATGTTAAAATATGAGGAAAATGAATTAAAATTTAGATTTTTTTATTTCTGAATGCTTCATGTTTTTATAAAAGATGCGCAAACTACTACTCTCAGAAGAGCATTTAGCATCACAAAGGAAGAATTTGTGTATCAGTCTTTGCATGAAACCATTTCCTGTATGACATGTCCCCTGTACCACAATGTTTGCATTTCACATTGTTTGAAATACATCATTCCTTTGGCAATACAATTCTAGAATTTAAAAATAGATACAGATATTAGAAATTAGAAACTTAATACTTTTGGCTAGTAGTAAAACGAAATAAATCTTATGTAAGAGTTTAATCAAGCCACATGGAAATTATTCATACTGTATATATTGTTTGTTGATGGAAGTGGCAAAACTAATTGCTTTAATTTTAAAAAGGACTTAATCCAGTTTTGTTTCCACTTGGAAAATGCTTCTGGACTTCATGCTTGAAACAGAAATAAAAAATGAAACTTTGATTTTAGGTTATGATAATTAGAATGATTTTGTAATTGTAATAATGGTTAGCAGTCACTAAATATGTAAAACAAAAAGTTGAGGTTTCAACTATATTTTGTATTCTACTTCAGTGAAAAATGTTAGGAGGCAGTACTTTTTTCTCTCCTTTTTACCCTGCATTCCTCTCCCCTCTTTTTCCCTTCTCTGTTCCCCCATGATCTTTGTTTTCATTTGTACTTTCTATTATAATAAACTTTAATAATAATAGAAAATAAATTACTC
Organism: Diadophis punctatus similis; assembly: GCA_023053685.1. Classification (NCBI taxonomy): domain Eukaryota; kingdom Metazoa; phylum Chordata; class Lepidosauria; order Squamata; family Dipsadidae; genus Diadophis; species Diadophis punctatus. Next base: position 86,419,104 of record JALIGW010000003.1, on the reverse strand, counting down.
AATTATATTGAAATGCTTCCTCCATCATACCTGTTTCTACTGGGATTTAGACATACATAGGGATTTTTAAAGTGTTAAATAAAAAATACATTTAATTATATCTCAGCCACAGTCCTTAAACAGATGTTATGGAAATGTGTGAAGTATTGAGTTCATTTGCCCTTGAGATCAAACTTGTAAATAATACCAAATGTTTTTAGTGGCTCAGTTGTCAACACTTACAGAAATGCTTCCCTGACTATAGCAGCACTTTGTTTTTCTCCCTTGGGTACAATTTTCAGCACATGAGTGTTTATATTTTTGCCAGCTGCTTTGGTGGTTTTTCACAAGCCACCATGCTCCAAAGAATGTTGTCATTGTTCAGAAGCTTAGGAGGCAGGGGGTTCTAACTTACCTCGCTGCCGGTTCGCTTCTTCCCACGCCACGTGGACGCACTGTGTGGTCACGAGCTTGCTTTACAGGCGTGCGCATGCGCAGTGCCAAAAAATCCATTTTTTAAAAAAGCCAAAAACAAGATGGCGACCACATGCACATTGCCAGAAACTTGGCTTTTGCGCATGCACAGAAGAAAAAATAAAATAAAAAATTATAAAAAAATCGAAAAAAAAATTAAAAAAAAGATGGCAGCGCCCACGGACTGGCACCGACTGAACCGGGTTGGTGATGCCATCATGACATCACCAGCAGGTCCCTACCAGATTGGGCAAACCGGTCCAAACCAGGAGGAACCCACCCCTGGGGGGGGGTCTCCAGTAGAAAAATTCAGTAAGCAGAAGATCACATATTTGGGGCATGGGATCAGATGATGGACTAGAAAAAGCAATAGATTGTTAAGGCTGAGGGAAGCAGAGGAGGAAGAGAACAATGCAAAATATTAATACATTGGATCACATAAATTATTTCAATGTCTTTGTTAGAGTTGTTTTTTAATGGGGAACATTTGCCCATATATTCACCAAGAACAAAACCCGAATCAATGGCACTTAACCAACTAATAAGAAAATCATGGAAATTCCAAATGTTTTTGTAAAATGGCTCTAATATGTCCCACATATATGAATGTAGCATCTCCATGTTTACATAATGAGTTCCTTGGGGAAACATTAGGTCCAATCACCATGCATTGTCCATTTTCCTACATCTGAAGAAGCAAGCCATAAAAACCTATGGCTTGCTGTGAAAACTACATGTTGGGCTCAGTCGTAGTTCTCTTTTGATGGCCACCAAATTTAGGCATGGACCATAAATGGAAGGATAGTAAGCTATCAATCTTTGAGGTTCATCAACAGGCATTTTCAATTGCCATAAATGGTGTCATTACCTGTATGTGATGAATATATTTGGCTGTTATTGATTGCTGCTATGACCTGATCTTCCATGAGAAAGGCATCATTCTGTTGCTTACATACTATGAAGCACATACTGTGACAGTCAAACTGTTCACAGAAATTACAAATACACACTAAGGTAAATGCTCAAATAAATAAATAGGGATATGAAGGAGTTGAAATGTACGGCTAAGGTACCATATTTTTCGGAGTATAAGATGCACCTGTGTATAAGACGCACCTTAGTTTTGGGGAAGGAAAATAGGGGGGGAAATCTGCCTACCAGGTATTCATCTAACTAGCGTCCTTAGTCTGTTCAGCTTCAGCACATTATTTTATCCCCTGGTTAGGACTTAAAAAAACCTTCTTCGGAGAGAGTAACAATGAAAGAGCCTGCAAGCCAGTAAGAGCTGGGAAGATATTTAGCACCTGGTTAGGGCTAGAAAAAAACTTATTCGGAACAAGTAGAGCAATGAAAAAACCCTGCAAAGATTTAGGGCTGGAAAAACATTCTTCAGAGAGAGTAACAATGAAAGAGCCTGCAAGGTAAGAGCTGGGAAGATCGTTAGCACCTGGTTAGGGCTGGAAAAAAAGCTTCAAAAAAGCTACATTCAGAGAATAAGATGCACCCAAATTTTCAGACACTTTTAGGGAGGAAAAAGGTGCGTTTTATACTCCAAAAAATACGGGTAATTAAATAGCCATGATCAGTGCAGAAATCATTCACAATAGTGACTAGAAAAATCTGAGAGTCCAGAGAAGGTTTAAAGGAACATTTTTTTAATTTAGTATGCCAACAAACAGAAGGAACAGTAATTGCTTTTGCAAGAACTGTCCATACAATCAATGGAACTATCTGTGGGAATACAGGCACATTAATATATAACCTGTGTGATACAAATGAGACATCAATGCATCTAAATGATTTATTTTATGCACTTCCTTATAGAAATACAGGGGAGAAATGAGACTTAAGTTTAATTACCTAGATACTTTACCCAACAAGACTTTGAGATTTTTAAACATTAATTACAAATAATATTTTGTAACCCAATTAGCATTTATTTATTTATTTATTTTATTTAGGATTCTTATATGCTGCCCTACTCCCTGGGGACTCAGGGCGGTGTACAACATTTGAAGAACCACTAACCAATATCATATAAAACAATTTAAAATACATTTTAAAAAGCATACACAATCTTACATACATGGGGGAGACCAAGATGAAGTTGTCTCAAAACCCTGCCTGCCGGAAGAGCCATTTCTTAATGGCTTTCCGGAAGGCCAGCAAGGTGGGGATAATTCGTATCTCTGGGGGGAGTTGGTTCCAGAGAGCAGGGGCGCCCACAGAGAAGGCCCTCCCCCTAGGCCCCACCAGCCGACATTGTTTGGTTGACGGGACCTGGAGGAGAGCCACTCTGTGGGACCTGACCCACAGGGAAGTATGAGGTAGAATGTAGTCCCGGGGGTAACCTGGTCCTAAGCCATGTAGGGCTTTAAAGATGATGATCAACACCTTGAATTGTACCCGGAGACCAATGGGCAGCCAATGCAACTGGCGGAGTATGGGTGTTACGTGGGTGTATCTTGAAATACCCACCACAGCATGCGCAGCCGCATTTTGCACCCAATTGTTATTGGGAAACAGGAATTTTTAATTGTTCAATGGGCTGCTGCAAAGTTCCTCCTCCCTATTCAACATTTAAAACATACTTTTGTATAGTTATTGAAAAGAATGTTAAACAACAAGGCTACCTGTCAAACTTGCGGCCCCCGGGCCGGATGCTGGCCATGCCCACACCCGGTTTAGCAAATGGAGAAAAAGTTGTGATGCATCACCTGATGATGCCGTGATGATGCAAGTTTGATACCCCTGAACTAAAGCATTCTTCAGAAGCTTGGACATCAGTTTTCAGAGCTCTCAGCTAGTGTTGCTATTGCTGAGAATTTAGGAGGGGGCATGGTGGGGGATTGAAATCAAAATACATTTAGGACATCAAGGTTGAGGAAAATAGCCTTTCCTCAAAAGATATAGTGGGCAGTGAAGGGTACAAGCCCTGTTTTGTAAGCTCTTCAGATATGGAACGTGAAAAGCAAGCTTCAGAGCTACCTTAAGAAAAAATATGCATTTGATTATCTCAACTGCTGTGATGAAAAACCAAAGGGATGGTTGTAGTATGGAGCAGAAATTATAGTAACTATCGCATGGGGGAAAATAGATTCACTAGGACTTAAACTCAACCAGGAGCAAACTGCTGGATTGACCTGGGTCAGCTGTAGGCCAAACTATTGCTCTGGGCATCTGATGGAAGCATGATAGATATTTCTGCTATCTATGAAAGTGCATATATGTGTTTTGTTTTATATATTTGGAAATAAAAAATGAGGAAGGCTTTAAAATATATTGAGATTTACATTCACGCACAATAAATCTAATGGTTTTTATTCATTTTTTTAAACAATATTTGGATTTTCCATTATTTACTACAGTCCTGCTCGATGCAAGCTTAATCCTATTCATAATGCTGTAATTAAAAATAAATTACATGGTAGCCTTGTTGTTTAACATTTTTTTCAATAACTATACAAAAGTATGTTTTAAATGTTGAATAGGGAGGAGGAACTTTGCATTGAACAAATTAAAAATTCCTGTTTCCCAATAACAATGCTAATTGGGTTACAAAATATTATTTGTAATTAATGTTTAAAAATCTCAAAGACTTGTTGGGTAAAGTGTCTAGGTAATTAAACTTAAGTCTCTTGCAGATATTCAAGGGGCTTCTAAGTTGGGCAGTAGAAATTCTAAACATTCATATACATGAGACCTTTCACTTTTCTTCCAAGAGATCTCTTAAAGGCAAATTATCTGACAGCATAACAAAGCATGGTCTTTGAAGTAACTTAATTTGAAAGCTGCATTCATTAACTAATATTATCTAGCTATTTACAGATGCTACTCCTGGAATTGATTACAGCAGCCTCAGGAAACACACTTCAATTCATGTAATATATTCCAGAACCATGTTTTAATTTTCTTTTAAGTGAGAACTGAATAAAAGACAATTGCTCATAACAATTACCCTATAAAATATCAATTCATGTTTTCTGCTATTTATAACATGTAGATTAAAAGTATATACACACACAAATACACCCTTTTCTCTTCTTATTGCCACAGTCAACATCAACTGTTGCCAAGTCATCACACCCCAAATTTGTTGGGATTACAATTCCTGAAGTTCCAAACCAGAGAACTGAAGTTATAACATTGATAAGTGATAAGAGAAGAATTTGCAAGTGACAAGAGAAGAATTAGTTTAGTTCAATCTTCCCCAACCTCACTATCTTCACATGTGTTAAGATTACAGGAGTGTGGGTGGATCTGCAGCATTGGCTACTGTCAATCTGGCATGGCCAAACACCTGTTTCTCCCCAATTTTTCCCCTAACAAAACTGACTATTGGGTCTTTGGAATACACATATGAAATGTAAAGTATAACCAGATGAATGAAGAACATTTTAAGAAATGAAATGTGCATGTTTACTATGTACAGTATAACCAAGACATTGATCTCCTGTAGTTTTTCTGGCCATAGTTGATACATTAAATACAATTTTCCCCTCCATTGTATCATATGTGCTGCTTTGCTATAATCCCTTGTAGTCATCAACATGTATAAATGCAGCATATTCTTACCCAAGTAATAATTTCATGTTTCAAACATTTTATCAAAGCTATACACTGAAGTCAACCTATCAACGATGTACAATTCAGCAACTGTGTATGACAGGATAAAAGCCAACTAAAGGCTAGTGCAACTATAAATAAGACAGAGGTTTAAAAAATGAGATTATTGTATAAACTGAACATCAGCCATGATGATATGTATGATTCTGGCCACCAGCATACCCTTTGCTGTTGCTGCTATTTAGAAGCCAGAAATGTTATGCATGCTAATATAAGAAAGATGGATGTATTAATCTGAATCTTATGGCAATTTTATAGGAACAAAGAATCTTGAACTCGAATGAGATGATTACATTTTTATTTCTTTTTTTGTTTTACAATACTTTTACGTAACCTAGCAGTTTATTAAAAACATATGGAATTAGCATAAATAATTCCAAACCAAAATGTCCATTCATTCAATCAACATCCTACAAAACCTCAAACATTTGATCAAAACCATCTTGTGGAAAGCTAGAAGACAGGTGCCAGCTGAACTTTCACAACACATTCCAGGGTGTACAGCCATCATAGATACAGACCATTTAAGGTCCATGATCTCCCATAAGATGGGTCTCCCAATATGTCACTGCATGATAAACAACTATGCCAATTCTTTTCAAAGGAAATAAAGGCGTGCAGAGTTTTACAGACCAAAAACCAGTATTCTGAATTTGATTAGCAAACAGAGCAGCAACTGCCAAGAACAAGGATAAAGCTAGCATGCCAGCGTGTACCCATTAGCAGCCTGATTGCACATTTTCTACCAAGTAAAGCTTCTGAATCACTTTTAATGGCAGGCCAGGTAAAGTATATTGCATTAATCACAGGCATGAATCACTGTTGCCAGGATGTCCTGATCCAGGTAAGGCCAAGTTGACATACCAGCTGCCACTGGCTGAAAGCTCTGCAGACTGTAGTTTCCACCAGCATGAAGGACAAGTCTAAGAGATGTTATGGAACCAGAATGTTTCTGGAGAAACAGCAATATGGTTGCCCCTGAGACTTTCTACCAACCCAGACCATTGCCATTAGACACCTGAACAAAAGTTCTACAACATGGGAAAACACTGACACAAACAAGGCTTTTATACTAACATGGGCATCAATGTGATTGTGTGGGGGGGAGGAATGCTATTGGTTAGCTATCTGCTCAGAATGTTTTCACCAATTGCAGAATCCATGATATAGCCAGCTTTCTATATATTAGTCAAAGTGGTTTCCTGGAAGATTTTCTGAACATTTCAATAACCATTATATTTTCTCCATTTTTTTAGCAGTATTTAGAAATGCCTACTAATTTATCAAGTTGGAAACTAACATGGAGAAGAATCTAGTCTTATTAATTCACAATAGAAAGTTGACAAAATCTAACCCATGAAAGGGAGGGGAAGTTGTTCAGTAAGGTCCATTAGAAAAAGATACAATTGGGCTTATATAACTGGTAAGCGGTTGGTGCCATACTTATGCATGGACAACACAAACTCTCTCAACACAAGCACAGATAGAAAACATGCAGGGGTGGGTTTCTCTTACCTTCCCTATCGGTTCAGAAGTGCGTGCTTTGTGCATCCGGGTACTGAACCTCTGCGCATGTGCAGAAGCCTTTGCAATAGCAATAGCAATAGCAATAGCACTTAGACTTATATACCGCTTCATAGTGCTTTACATCCCTCTCTAAGCGGTTTACAGAGTTCAGCATATTGCCCCCAACAATCTGGGTCCTCATTTTACCGACCTCAGAAGGATGGAAGGCTGAGTCAACCTTGAGCCTAGTGAGATTTGAACAGCTGAACTGCTGAACTAGCAGTCAGCCTGCAGTCGCAGCATTTAACCACTGCACCACTTCAGCTCTCTTTGCACATGCGCAGAGGGTTTGTTACCAGCCGGTTCGGGGGCATGGAAAGCCGGCCATCACTACCAGTTTGGCGAATGGGGCCAAATGTTGTGGTCCGCCAGCGGCCTGCAGAGCTGGCGGCAGAGTCGAACAGCGAGGAGGCTGGGGAGGAATCTGGGGCCAGGCCTGGAGTCTGGAGAAGGGTCTGTGCTAGAGGCGGGGATCCAGCCAGGGCCATTGGGGAGGTCTGTTCCGCCTCCAGAACAGGGGTGGTTTCCATTTACCTTCGCCACCGGTTCACATCATGAAATTTTGCGTGCCTTGTGGGTGTGCACATGCATTGTGCGTGCGCGCGCATGCGCAGTGCCAAAAAATCCAGGGGGAAAAGCCGAAAACAAGATGGTGACCACAGGCACAGTGCCAGAAACTCAGCTAATAATTTTTAAATAATTTTTAAATTTTTTTAATTTAAATGTTAATAATTTAAAAAAAAATTAAAAAAAATAAAAAAGATGGTGGTGCCCACGGACTGGCACTGACCGACCTGGGTCTGTGACATCATCATGACATCACCAGTGGGTCGCTACCAGTTTGGGAGAACCGGTCCAAACCAGCAGGGACCCACCCCTGTTTTGGAGCATCATTTGCTAATTTTATGATATGCTATCAGAAACAATAATATTGATTATTGGAAAGATTCTAGATGATGCCACATAAAAGTTTTTCAAATTTTATAGCCCATTAGTTGTTCACAGTAAGAGCAGAATACTAGCTAAGATCAGGGGCGAGTTGCTCACTTACCGATACCGGTGCACTGCGCGTGCATCTCCACATTTTGTGCACACGTGCACACGCTACATGTGCACCCCCCTCACACGATTTTGCTTCTGCGCATGTGCAGAAGCAAAATCTCGCTGAAATCTGATGAGGAACACGCACGCGCGATTTCGGCGAGATTTTGCTTCCGTGCATGCGCAGAAGCAAAAAAGCCCAAAAAAAATATTTTAAAAAGCTGGCGACGCATGTGACTGACCGGCAAAGACGGCACCGGAGCGGTCGCACGCAAATTGCTCAATAGGCAGCTCCCCACCAGAGCTACGCACCGGACCACACCAGTAGGAACCCACCACTGGCTAGGATTGGAATTAAACTATGATTATTCCACTGGAAAATCTGTCCTGCTTATTATTCTACTAATTAAAATAATGCTTGTTAATTTACTGTTTCATGTTTTCTTTTCAAAGAAGTCAGGTTGCTACAGAGTTCTTGTGACTGTGTATCAATTAAAACATTAGACTTAGCAAAGTAATACTACATACACAAAGTACACAGAGGAAATTCAGTGTACTAGATAATAGCCTCATAGCTCAAGTTAACAACCATTCATTTTTATTTTCCTAAGGCGAGAATTATATACACTATTCTTCAGTTTGACAGCCCCTATATAGACTTTCAATAGTTATAAATATCAAGATTAAAAACTCAGGAACAATCTATTCTAAAACAAATAGGACCTTTTCTTTAGCCAGGTTACTCTGGCTTCTGAATTATTTCTGTAAAAACAACGACAACAGCATGCATGTCAATTAAAATCGTTCAGCTTTCAGGCCTTGCACATATTGTTGAACAATACAATCCTACAGTATACATAACATACTTCCTGTGCATTTGGAAAACTTCCATTGGATTCAGTGATGATTGATCTCAAATATTACCGTAATTCATCCTGAAAATTAAATTTCCCAAAAAATTCTCTTATAAAATTCCAGTTTATAAGACTTGAAATTATAGAACACATTCATAGACACAAATTACTACCAATTGTTCTTCCATTTTAGTGTCCTCCTTTAAATAATTACATCTCAGGATATTGTGGACTACATTGCTAAATATGTTCAAGTTCCATCAAAACAATATAGTTGAAACTTGATGCAATTCAAGAATAGAGTACAGTATACAGTCTGTTCAAGCATATACTATGTGGAAGTAGGAAAAAACTATTTATGGCCAGGCACAAATTATTTCAGTTTCCAAACCAGGCCTAAATAGCAAACAGAGAAGGAATACATAATCAGAGCATATTCAGAAATATGGAGTGTTCTTCCTGAATGAAGTTGCTGCATTCAATGCATTGAATTACGTATTCAATATGTATAAGCTGCTGCTGCTGCTTCTTCTTCTTCTTCTTCTTCTTCTTCTTCTTCTTCTTCTTCTTCTTCTTCTTCTTCTTCTTCTTCTTCTTCTTCTTCTTCTTCTTCTTCTTCTTCTTCTTCTTCTTCTTCTTCTTTTTTCACCCCCCCTCCTCCTCTCCCACTCTCACTCCCACTTCCACTCCCCTTCCAGTGTTGAGGGAGATACAAAGTTCTTGCTCATCTGGTGACCTCAACCATTGTTATTTGATGCGGTTGTAGTGTACCTTTGATGTTGTTTCCCCATCTTCTGCTACATCTGCCTCATGTTCTTTGACCTTCTCCTTATTTTGCATATGCCTTGGATGATATGAAATCCCAAAACATCTTCTCCAGGTGAGCAAACCAAGAATATTCCTATCTTTTAAAATCAAAAACATTATAGGGATATAAGAGTTGATACCATATCAGGTGAACTGCTTTCTAAAATCGGAATATTTCATTGTTTCCTTTTTTCCCCCTCCTTTGGTTGCCCTTCCATGTTTTCCCTTTACCATTTTTGGTGGTATCCTGCAAAGTATTATCTTGACATGACTGGACCACAAAGATTCTCCCACATACCTTGTCAGAAAAGTTTAGCATTATAGATATTATAGAGGTATTATCCTAGGACACTTTTACCTCTACGCTCACAACAGAAAAAGCCATGTAAGAGATTTGTCTCTAGGAGCTCAATTTGGTTCAAAGCTTCCTGCCACTATTCCAAGCTTAGCTCTTGTCATTGATGTCTAATGAGATTGTTTCTATTTGGAATCCCCTCTGATAACTAAGCAGCCTTCTCTCTAAGGATTGTTAGTTGTTGTGCAAACAGGACAATTTAAATTTCATTCAAAATTGAATTTCTAGGACAGATGGACTGCACTTTACTCCAGCTGTAATCACTTAGCTGAATGGAATGAGATTAAATGCTAATGGAGCAGGACTATTGCATTTACTTAATCCCTTAACACTATGTAGCCCTTTTAAAAACAAAATTAAACATGTGCTTTATTGTTAAAAGGGTTCAAAACAGGCCTTGTGGGCCAATATATATTATCCTGGTCATTTTGTCTACAAAACACAGCACTTCAAAACTAGAATGTAAAAATTGTGGAATCTGTAACATCCCCATTCATATCCTTTATATATAAATGCTTATGATTATATTTTTCTTCATTTCATTACTAGGACGCCTCTTTTCATTTTGTTCACTTGCGTTACAAAATGTGCTGTGATGCTTAAAATCTGGAATATTGCATTATTTTTCAAATAGGAAATACATTTCCAAACTCGGCTATTTTTAAGCAAATAATAGCAATAGCACTTTACTTATATACCGCTTCATAGTGCTTTACAGCACTCTCTAAGCGGTTTACAGAGTTCAGCATATTGCCCCCAACAATCTGGGTCCTCATTTTACCCACCTCGGAAGGATGGAAGGCTGAGTCAACCTTGAGCCTAGTGAGATTTGAACAGCTGAACTACTGAACTAGCAATCAGCTGAAGGTCGCAATGCTGCTTTTAACCACTGCGCCATCTCAGCTCCTATAGCTATAGGGTGAAATGCAGTTCACCCTATAGCTTTTTCATGATTCCTTACAATTGCTGGTACTGGGTAAGAGAAAGATGCAAAACTATATTTGTCTGTCTGTCTATCTATCTGTCTGTCTGTCTATCAAATTTAAAGTATATAGCTGCCTATCTCATGGAGAGTGACTGGGCAATGTACAACAATCCAATTAAAAAATAAGAATAATCAGTTAAAACCATTATCTCTCTCTATATAAAAGCAAAAACCACTCACACATTAATCACGAAATCTCCAGAACCATAAAGCCTACAAACTTGAAATTTGACACCTATCTTCCTCTTGGCTTCTAGGTGCTCACTAAGAAAGGATTTTTCAAAATGACCATCGGAGCATGAGTATTTCTTATATTATTATTAACAAGCTCTGATGCTAAGGAGTTCTACTCCCCCCTCCCCACTTGAAAAGAAATTTGATCCAAATGCAAAACACAAGCAGAGGAGTTTCAGTTTCGCTTTTGCTTTCACAGCAGCAAGCAGCTTTACTACAGAACAGTTGAGCTAAGCCACGCAGACTCCTTCTTGTCTCCTTCTTGCTCACACAGCAAATACTGTTTGAGTTTCCAAACACCCCTCAACTCTCTTACACACTAACAGGACGCTAGCCAGATGAATAGCAATGGATGCTGGTAGGCAGAGACATATTTTTTCCCCTTAATTTTCTCCTCAGTTCAGACGAATCTGTTCCTTCTACTGTAACACCAGTTAAAGGGAAAAGAGGCAAAAAACGCAGGAAAAGATTTACAGATGCAATTAGAAAAACACAAGTAAGGGAAGCTGCCTGTTTCTCCCATGGCCAGTTCTATGTGGCATGCTCCAGAGTCAGTTCACCTGACAGCCTGGTCATCCTCCAGCCAGACAGCAAAACCAGGAATGTTGTTTACAGGTAGGTCCTGAGCAATTCATCTGAGGGATGAATTGAAAGTCTATGCTATGCAAATAATGTCTTCATCTTTAACAGAAACTTAGCTTACCATTTCTAACTAAATAATACAGTCATTAATGTTCAAGCTTTAAGTGTCAATTTATCAAGCCCCATCACATATTTTCATAGCGAAGCACGGGTATCAGCTAGTATAATATATAGGTACAGTTCTATCCAATGCCTCAATTACCCCTTTATTCCAGGCAGCAGCCAACACCTCAGAAGGATCATGCAGCACATCCATAGAAACAGCTTCCTCAGAAAGCCCTTCACATCCATCAATCACTGGGGTGGACCAATTTAATATGTCCAGTCTCCCTGAAGTGGATCACGGCACCAGAGCATCCCAAAGTAATCAGGGCATGATCCACTAGTACAAAGGGGACACTGGAAATGAAGTCAAGCTATTTAGGCAGAAAGATTGCTATGCAACAGGGAGGCTGGTACAATAGCACCAATCCCAACTGATCCCTAGAGCCCAATTTAAACAGATCTCATATCTGGTGACCTGTACAGCAACACTCAGGAAAGCAAAACGTCTATGGAGATTCTCAGTCATCCAGGTCATGGTTATCCCATAGCTACTTTTTCAAGAGGCAACTGGATTTTCTGATTTTTCTTTGAAGACGTTTTGCTTCTCATCCAGAGCTGAAGAAGCTTCTTGGATGAGAAGCAGAGGTGGGTTCCTCCCAGTTTGGACCGGTTCTATGGAACCGGTAGTAACTTGGTGGCCTGGGTTGCTGGAACCGGCAGAGACCCAGGCCTGCCACGCCCCAGAGCCGGTTCTCTCTATGGCGGCGCCATCTTGTTTTTTGTTTTTTGCCATTTTGTTTTTTTATAGTACTGTGCATGCACAGAGGGTCATTTCCAGGAAGTGATGCATGCGCGCAAAACATACACTTCTGTCGCAATGCGAACCGGTGGGGAAGGTAAGTAGAACCCACCCCTGATGAGAAGCAAAACGTCTTCAAAGAAAAATCAGAAAGTCCAGTTGCCTTTTGAAAAAGCATCTTTGGGACTCAGGAAAACTGAATTCTCAGATAATAATTCCTATTCCTTCACCCCTGTCCTGGGTTCTCAGCTGGTGCCATACATAAGCCCCAGGCTAGACATATGTCAGAAAGGGCCAACACCCCACTTCCTGGCCCAGCCAAGTCAACCATGATCAAATGACAGATGAGGGAGGCTTTGTTACAGGACAGTCTAACATTGAAAAGCAGCAGCTGGAAGCCAGAGCCTCTGAATGTCTTGTCTGGGTATCAGGACTGAGATCAAGGAGCCAGAACACGAAACAGTATAAAAGTTCTATCAGAATTACAAAGAAGAAACAAGCACAATTGCAAGTAATTTAACTGCTACAATGACTCTTTGCTCAGATGAGGTTTAATTGCAACCTTAATGTTTATCTCTCTCTTAAAAGCAGAATGGGGAAGCTGACTGGTTTTCATGGAACATCTCCAAAGTTCTTTATCATCTATGTGTTGCTGCAATTATCACAATAGTGAAATCCAATTTTTTTTACTACCGGTTCTATAGGAGTGGCTTGGTGGGCATGGCTTGGTGGGCGTGGCAGGGGAAGGATACTGCAAAATCTCCATTCCCACCCCACTCCTGGGGAAAGGATGTTGCAAAATCTCCATTCCCACCCCATTCTGGGGCCAGCCAGAGGTGGTATTTGCCGGTTCTCCGAACTACTCAAATTTTCTGCTACCGGTTCTCCAGAACCTGTCAGAACCTGCTGGATTTCACCCCTGAATTATCATTACTCATAAATCTCCAACTATATAATTCCATACAAATCTTCTTTGCATATTAATGCAACAATTCTCTCTCTTTTTAAATGTTTTTAATAAAATAACCACAATGTGCATCCTCTTAAAATCTCAGCTCTCCGTAGGATACAGAACCTGTATGCCACTTCTCCACATGTATTTCTTTCAATGCAAGTTCCTTGAAGATCTCTTTTCACATCTTGATGCTGTTCTTGGTTATGTTACTTACTCCAAGGCAGACCTTCTGTTCAAACCCTTCAGAAACAGACATACTTTCTTTGCAACATCAATTTTTCATGTGTTTCTTTTCCCACTGAGATCGTTAGCTGGAAAAAGAAATAAAAGCAGTGAATTTAGTTCAGTGCTGCCCCCTGCTGTTGTTAAACTAATCATGCAGTTGCTAATGCAGCTTCCCCCATTATCTGCTTTGTTGGAAGCCAGCTGGGAAGGTGACAAATGGCAATCACATGACCCTGGGATGCTGCAATCGTGGTAAATGCATGTTAGTTGCCAAGTGCCTGAATTTTAATTACAAGACCATTGGGATGCTGTGATGATCATCTTAGGATTATTTGCACGTCATTTTTTTCACTGCCATTGTAACTTCAGATGTAAGTCAATCCTAGCAGTAACCATATACTTTTAGATGCTTCCATGCACTGAATGTTTCCTACTGCCTGGGTTCAGGTTTTAAAAACTTTTTTTAAAAAAAGAAACCCTTTAATAATAGAAAGTGCATGTCTACAGTATTTTTCTGTTTATCATCTTCCAGGCTGTTTGGTTTGAAAAGAGATTGGGAGTTTTGGTAATTACATTGCATATTAGATAATTGCTAGTTATTCAGTTTGTCATCATTGTGCAGGAAGGAGGAGGAGATAAGTTTTGTCCCCCCAAGCCTAATAACAGAGCTAGCTCTAGAAGATTTCCCACTCAGAAAATGTTTTTATTTTTATTCTTCCACAGAAATAATCCAACAATGACATGATTGCTAAATGTCACTGGAATCAGTGAAGTCAACAGCTTCCAATCTTCTGAACACAAGAGATTTACGATAACTATATCATTGTGATTATTATTATTATTATTATTATTATTATTATTATTATTATTATTATTATTATTATTATTATTATTATTATTATTATTATTATTATTATTATTATTATTATTATTATTATTATTATTATTATTATTTTCTTGTCAGAAAACTAAGTTCCTAATATAATTAGCCATACAAGGACACACTGTTCCCGGGGCACTTTGTATGTCAAATGTATCCAATTCCTAGCTTTACTCTTCAGAAAAGAATAATAAAAAATGGTAAGCTCGTTATGATTTTTTTGTCTTGTTGTACCAAACATATAACCAAATTTCCCCTTGTACAAGTTTGTTTCCCATAGAAAAAGTAAGGCAGAAAAGCAAATGGAAGCCAAGAAGAAGAAAGAGCTGTCAAAATAAATAGTACTTTTCTTAATCAGAATAGCAATGGTGGGTTCCTACCGGTGCGGTCCAGTGCGCCATTCTGGTAGGGAACCGCCGATTGCGAAATTTGTGCGTGATGGCTCCGGTGCCATCTTCGCCAGTTCGTCATACGGCGCCATCTCTTTTTTAAATTTTTGGCCTTTTTTTGCTTCTTGCGCATGCGCGGAAGCAAAATCTCACAATGGGATGCTCACGTGCGCAAGATTTCGGTGATTTTTTGCTTCCGCGCATGCATGGAAGCAAAAAATCGCAGAAATTGCAAGTGCGCATCCCCTCACAAGATTTCAGCGATTTTTGCTTCCTGCACATGCGCAGAAACAAAATCGCGTGAGGGGACATGCACACGTAGCAAGCTTGCGCGCTCACAAAACATGATGATGCATGCGCAGCGCACCGGTAGTCAGGTAATAGCTATGTAGAATAGCTATGTTTTGTTCTGGAACTAAATAAAAGGATTATGCTGTCATAGATAATTCCCCTCAATACGTTACCACACACATTATTTTTTGTATGTGTGTATGAGTGTGTATAAGTGTGTGTGTGTGTATGTGTGTGTGTGTGTGTGTGTGTGTGTGTGTGTGTGTGTATGTATGTATGTATGTATGTATGTATGTATGTATGTATGTATGTTATATAAGTTCAAGGTATTCTATAATGCACTCTCTTACACAGTTTCATTCCCACAATAATAAACCCAGGAGGTAGGTTGGACTGGGACCTGCCCACAGTAATCCAGCAAGCCTTTAAGGTTGAAGTTGGATGTAATTATTTTGTCTGGAAGGACAGAAAAAGGTAAAACTCTCTCACAAAATATAACTCTTAATTCATATTGTGGTTTTCAAGGTTCATGTTGCGCATTGTTCCCTCATAATTCAATGCTTCAAATGAATTGCCTTTTCATACAGCCTTCAATTTTCCATTTCTTTTATTTTAAAGAAATGATTTAGCCTTTTCAGGTATGATTAAGATTCAACGTATATTTTATTGTGGAGCACCAGCTTTCTTAATGCAGCACTTGAGGCTACACTGTATGTCTCATTTCTAATAACAGAATCAGCATTTTACACATTCTGTTCGGAATATCTGGCAGCTTGTTTAATGCCTTCCCATTTCCCTTATTAAAAATTTACCACAATTTTCTTTTTAGTAATAATAAAATAACAATAATAGAATCTTAACATAACAGTGTCTCTCTACGTAGTCTAACACACCACTTGGATCTCAAGTGTGTAATTTTCTGAATAGGGAAAGAATGTCATCGTAGTTAATTATTTTCATGCCATCATTTTCATTTGCCCCTGTACAAAAGATAAACAGTATAATTAGCAGTAACAATGCAATTTTCGGTTTTATTTTAGAAATACAAGCTGCTTCACTAGCTGAACTTTTTGACTGAGAGCCAAATAACATATGCGTTTATAAAAGATCAGTATCTACTTATCACCCCAAGCTGTCAAAAACTTTGTGGCTCAATCTCCTCTTCTGCTCAAATAAACTCCATAAAAAACCTCCAGTTACAGATACAGTATACTCTGTTGACCTAATGACCTAATGGAATGTATATTTTTTATAAAACTTTCTGTTCCACCAGTCGGCAGCTTTGCATGGCAAAAATCCATTGCTAAAGTTTTGCTCTTCTAAAATGACCCCATTGAGCTTGATTTCACATGCAATTTATTCAAGCCAATAAAAAAATTAAAGGAAAAACAAAATATGCTAGAAGCTCTTTGTCAAGATATCAGTGAGGTATCTTCCTCTGCTGAATTCCTTTTCAATTTTCCATTTTTGATTAGAGTTCTCCTCCAAATAAGTTATACCTAAAGGCTAAACTCACTTGTAAAAGAACTATGTTATTCAAGTATTGGTGGTAGGTTCAATTAAAGATAAAGATAAACAATTCCGAAAATTAGACATGGTGTGTCTTTTTAAGAGCTAGTGGCTAAGGCACCAGGCTAGAAACCAGGAGTCTGTGAGTTCTAGTCCCACCTTGGGTATGAAAACCAACTGGGTGACTCTGGGCCAGTCACACTCTCTCAGCCCAACTCACCTGATGGGGTTGTTGGTGTGGGGAAAATAGAAGGAGAGAGGTAATTTGTCACCTTATTTATAAAAATAATAAAGACAGGTTAAAAATATTTTAAAGAAATTGAGAAATGTGACAGATATTTATTTCTTCTCTTCTGCTGCTTTTCTTTTTGATCTTCCTAATGTCCTGAAATGATTCATAAAAAGATTCCTCAAAATGGCTTAAATCAGACTGTTCTTGTAATTCACGTATAATGAGGACTTTTCTTTCTTACAATGTTATATGCAGTTTCATGGTCTCCTAGTGGACTAAACATGTTTCTAATGCATTCTGTAATTTATTTTACATTATCACAATTAACTACCGTATTTTTCGGAGTATAAGACGCACCGGAGTATAAGACGCACCTTAGTTTTGGGGGAGGAAAACAAGGAAAAAAGGCCTCTGGCTCCAAGCAATTTGCCAAACAGCAAATAGCACAGATGATATACACTGTTTGCTGTGTATTTCTATGCATGTGTGCCTGACCCATAGAAATAGCAAAGAATTGGAGAAATGTACATTATGCCAGAAAGTTTTCTTAAATGTAGTCACACTAACTCCTCCCAATTATTTAAATAGATCTACTCCAAGGTAAGTCAGGATTTAACTCTAATACTAAACAGGACACAGTTACATTTCAGACTATACTTGTACAGAGCTGTTAAAATTAATTAAAATTTCTGGAAGTATACATTATTCTCTATTATTTAAAAGAAGATACAATAGCACTGGGCCTCTTCAGAGCAAGCATTTATTTTAAAAAGCTTCTTTATTTTGTTAAGTTGTCTAGGTTTACAGGGGTCTCCAACCTTGGCAACTTTAAGACTTGTGGACTTCAACTCCCAGAATTCCACAGCCAGCAAAGCTAACAAAGCTGGCTGTGGAATTCTGGGAGTTGAAGTCCACAAGTCTTAAAATTGCCAAGGTTGAAGACCCCCGGCTCTAGAACAATAATAAAGCAGTCTTTAAAAAATAAGTCTAATAATTTGAAACATTCTACAGACATTTATAGTTATTCACTTACCCCCTTGCATGCAGTTCAGCAGAAAATAAAAATCTGTGTGTCTCTCCCAGCTATTTGCCTTTTTGCAAGCTAGTTTCACTTTCATTTTAGCATGTGACAAATCAGCTGTAGATCGGGAAGCTGCTACTGACTTGCTTGGCTTTACAGGCTCTTCCCTCTTTGCTGCAAACAGGTAAATTGCTGGAAGACAGAGGCCAAAGGCTGGGGGTGACTGGGTGGCTGGGGCTACATTCAATGTATAAGACGCACCCAAGTTTTCACCCTTTGGGGGGGGGTAAATAGGTGCATCTTATACTCCGAAAAATACAGTATCTTTTACAAAACTGAGTTTTTCAACTAAGGCTTAAAATAGTCATTTTTTAAATTTATCATATCTATAAAAGTTTGATAAAAACATTTTCAGATTTTTAAATGTACATCCATTAAGTCACCAGGCAATAATTGTGCCTCAAAAGAGATATTACTTCATTTTAGGCATTCTGCTAAATACATGATTGAGGAAAAATAGATTAACAGAATGACTGGACTCATCTATCTAAACCCATCACTTTTTTTTCAAATAAAAGGTCTCATGTATACTAGATAAAGAGCAGTCCACTGAGGCAAACTGCTATAGTATTGAAATTTCTCCTCTTTAATTTTTAAGAGCTCCCTTTAATTAAAATTTCTCTAGTGCCTGGTGCAAGCTGAATAGCAACCAATATTAATGTTTCCCATAGTGGCACTATATTAGAGATATTGTGGGGAAAATTAAGATATAATATAATATTCAGAAGAGCATCACTATTATAGATAAAGTGAATTCTAAGTGCTTCTTGATCCTGGAGCAAGCCATGCCGAAGAAAGTCCATATTTCAGAATAGAACCTAAAATAATAAAAAGGCTGCCTCTCTAAAAATTGGTTTATGACAGCTTCAACCATTTCTTCCAAACATGGTTTTTCAAAAGGTTAATGGGTTTTCTTGTTTTTCTTTGAAGACATTTTGCTTCTCATCCAAGAAGCTTCTTCAGCTCTGACTGGATGGTAGGGAATAGAAGGATTTATACTCCTTGCAGACAGCTGGTCATTTGCATTCTTTTAGCAAGTCATTCAGGCCACCTGGAGGTTTATCTGTGTCATCAGGGTCACCTGAATAGTGAAGTGGGTGTGGAGCCTTCTTGGAACTGTTGAAAGGACTGTGTTGTAGCCTGGAGATAGGTGATGTCGTATCCCTTCCCCTCTGTTGAAAGAGGGCTGTTCAAATTGAACAGAGAGGGAGGGATATGACATCATCTATCTCCAGTCTACAAGACAGTCCTTTCAACAGTTCCAAGAAGGCTCCACACCCACTTGCACTACTCAGTGACCCTGACGACACAGATAATCCTTCAGGTGGCCTCAACGATTTGCTAAAAGAATGCAAATGATCCTTCCATTCCCCACCATTCAGTCAGAGTTGAAGAAGCTTCTTGGATGAGAAGCAAAATGTCTTCAAAGAAAAAAAGAAAAACCAGAAAGTCCAGTTGCCTTTTGAAAAAGCACCTTTGGGACAACCATGATCAGGATGACTGAGAAACTCCATAGATATTTCTTCTGAAGCACCATACGCAATATGGCAAATGGTAACTTTTAATACCCTGCTTTGATGTGAATGCAGTCATGAACATTAAAATAAACCCCACATGATGATCAATATTTGAGGACTATTAAACATTTCATTTGGAAAAATTGTAAAATCAGTTTCTCAGAAGCAAGGTATCTTTATTCCCATTCTCCTTTTATTTGTACTATACAGGAAAAGAAATTATGTAGATGGAGGACTTCATTTGTTCTAGAATTCAGTAAACAACAGTCAGAGTTAGGCAGTCATTCCTATGAATAAAAGCAAACTGCACAAGCCATTGAATTACCCAGCTTTGTTTTATGAGGCAAAGCATTTACAACTGTTACTAGCCTTGAGTCTTAAATTGTGGTTTTGGTTCCCACATTAGATTGAGAGACCCAACTACAACTTTATTTTGTGGATGTATTTCCTTCTGTGACTTTGTTGTTGTTGTTAGTTGCAAAGTCATGTCTGACCCATCGTGATCCCATGGACAATGTTCCTCCAGGCCTTCCTGTCCTCTACCATCCCCCGGAGTCCATTTAAGCTCACGCCAACTGCTTCAGTGACTCCATCCAGCCACCTCATTCTCTGCCGTTCTTTTCTTCTTTTGCCCTCAATTATTCCCAGCATTAGGCTCTTCTCCAGTGAGTCCTTCCTTCTCATTAGGTGACCAAAGTATTTGAGTTTCATCTTCAGGATCTGGCCTTCTAAAGAGCAGTCAGGGTTGATCTCCTCTAGGACTGACTGGTTTGATTGCCTTGCAGTCCAAGGGACTCGCAGGAGTCTTCTCCAGCACCATAGTTCAAAGGACTCGATTCTTTGGTGCTCAGCCTTCCTTATGGTCCAACTTTCACAGCCATACATTGCAACTGGGAAAACCATAGCCTTGACTATACGTACTTTTATTGGGAGGGTGATGTCTCCGCTTTTTAGTATGCCTGTCTAGCTTTGCCATGGCTTTCCTCCTCAGGAGCAAGCGTCTTTTAATTTCTTGGCTGTAGTCCCCATCTGTGGTGATCTTGGATATATGTAATTTGATGAAATTGCCTGAAACATTTGCTTTGCTTGTTTCAATTTCAGTGCTGAAATACTGAAAACACCACCAAAATACTACTTTCTTATAACAGATGTAAAATAATCTCACAGATTATGAGTTGTTAGAAATATGGCTGTTTTCAAATGGAAGATTTCTAGCATGAGAGAATTAAAAAACTGGTGAGAGAAATACAAGATTTGGGGGAGGGTTTGCCCCAAAATGTTCAGCTAATTGATTAAATTACCACTATCAAAAGGATCAAATTCCTTCATTTTCCCTGGTTTGTTTCCAAGCTGGGAATTTCAATAAAATACACCAGGCATTCAGGACAGGTCAAAGAAAATATATTTATTCATCCAAAGTTGTAAAGTAGCTTTGGATGGGTGGACACATTGAACTGCCTTTCTGTCTTCCTTTTTATAGACTTTTTAAATGTTAAGATTTAATCATTTATTGTCAATGGAATGGAATGTGTTAGCTTATTGCAAACAAATATTTCCTTACCTTAGAGTTAAAGCAGGTGCCTCCTTATTTATAGTTGAGCAGGTGTCTCTTTGTTAGAGATAAAATGGGTATGATTTTCTATGCCTGAGATATTCCTTCCTTTACATGGGTATTGTTACATGTTGTGCTTGTTTGTTTCAAATAGCAGCCTTTTCCTTTTATAAAATGGCTTCTGCCTATACAACTTTCTTAATCATTAATTTAAATTTATTGTAAACATAAGGAAAATGTTCCAACACTCCTAAACCAGTAATTTGATACTTGAGACAAATCTTCCCTCTATTCTACCCCTAGATTAATACTGTAAGTAGATTGCATAGCTGCAGTCTTTTAAAAAAGATTATTTGGCTCAGATCACTGTGTATTTATTTTCAACTTCCATACACAGTTAACATCCTAGCCTCTTTTATACTACCCAGCCAAGCAGGACTCATGGATAGGACTGTATGTCTTCTCTTAGATATGGCAAAAGTGAGCAAGGAGCAGGTAATGTAGTTAGAGAGATAGGGAGTAAACAGTCTAACAAACAAAGCTAGGAGACCAACACAGAAAATAGTGTTGACAGGTGAACATAAATCCAATGCTGTCTCAGGAATCAAGTCAGAAATTTAAAGCACAAAGAATCAGGATTGTATTTTTTTTTATTTTATATTATAAACTAATAATTAAAAGAAGACTCAGGATGAACAGCAACTTGTAGTTTCAAAAACAGGAGGATTAGAATTGAAAGCTTGCAAAGTGGAGCCAGCAGAACTCCATCCCATTTCAACTATTTGCATGTAAGCCTTTCGAACAAGTCCTGCTCCATAGAGATTTCTGTTTGTAAGTACACTGAGAGCTTATGCACCAGAGGGAAATTCCTTGTGTGTCCAATCACACTTGGCAATAAAGAATTCTATTCTATTCTATTCTATTCTATTCTATTCTATTCTATTCTATTCTATTCTATTCTATTCTATTCTATTCTATTCTATTCCATCCCATCCCATCCCATCCCATCCCATCCGACCCCACCCTATGCCATGCCATGCCATCCTAAATCTTGACTCGATAATATCAGTTTCTGCCCATAGCTCTGGAAACATGCATTGCAGATGGTTTTGCCCATGTACAGATGTCTATACTGACAGATATTTTTATTTTCCAAAATCCCTCTCATCTGCACAAGATTTGTTATTGTTAGTTGCGAAATTGTGTCCGACCCATCACGACCCCATGGACAATGTTCCTCCAGGCCTTCCTATTCTCTACCATCCTCTGGAGTCCATTTAAGCTCACGCCTACTGCTTCAGTGACTCCATCCAACCACCTCATTCTCTGTCGTCCCCTTCTTCTTTTGCCCTCAATCTTTCCCAGCATTAGGCTCTTCTCCAGTGAAACCTTCCAAGGGTCCAAGGGACTCTGCAAAAAATCACTAAACTAAAACTGCTTCTTAAAAAATATACTGATAAAGAGGAACAGATATTGTATGTTCCCTATATATTTCCTTCCTTTCTCTAAGTAAACCTCATTGAGCTGAGAAGATGCTTCCATCAGGCCAGAGCAGTATCAGTTTGACAAAACATGAAGGTCACAATGTACAGACTTTCTATTACTACAATCAATGGAGCAACACTTGGCTTATCCAACAAAAAAGAAAAAAGATGGAACCTGCATTTGCTAGGAAGAAAAAAAATTAGATATCAATTTCTTTGAGGCTTGTGCAATTCCAAATCAGAGATTTAAACAAAGAACTTGAGGATATTTACTATACTCTTAGCCATCATGTTCTCTTTGCCAGTTCTATAACTGAGATAAATACTTCATTTTAGAATTTATGCACTTTCTACTGAGACACTATAAAAATATCTCAAGTCATATTTTAATAGATTAACAGAGTTGGGAGGGACCTTGTAGGTCATCTAGTCCAACCCCCTGCTCAAGCAGGAGACCCTACACCATTTCTGAAAAATGGCAGTCCAATTTCCCAGTTCCTTTTTCATGGGCATAATTACATGCAGAATTATGTGCACCTGAAGTATGCAGTATATATGTACCGTGATCTGCTATACGACACACTTATCTATCAATACAAATTATTGCTAGCACATATATTGTATATCAGGGGTGTCAAACCCACGGAGTCTTGTTGTCATCACGTGACATAATCTCAAATTTCCCCCCCCTCCCTTCGCTAAACCGGGAATGTGACGCATCTGGCCCACGGGCTGCAGGTTTGACACCTCTGTTGTATATAAAATGTATGCATGTATGTATATATGTATAAAATCTAAAATGCAAATGCACAGACTACTGAAGTTTATGTCACCTAAGGTTTAAGTTCTGCTTAAGCAAATGAGCCGCCCAGAGTCCCCTGGGAGTTGGGCAGCATAGAAATTTTATTAATAAATAAATAAATAAATACTTTTTTTAGAAGCATCTTCTCATAAGAATAAGAATATCTCATTTTCTCCAGAGCATGAAGACTTCTTTATTTATATTGCTTTTACAAATCCTCTGATACCATCTTGTGGTAAGTTTATAGAACTGATAACAGTTCTATAAACCTTCAAAAAGAAGAAGAATACTAGTGGGATATAGCAAGCCATTGATGATCTGATTTGTCCTTACCCTTTCTTGTCCTGATCCATAATTTCAAAGCTTTCACCCCTTGCAAAGTAGAATTTGTCAGTTTTCAGAAAGCTCACATGTAACTAGGTTATATCATGGGTTGCTGCAATTCATGCAACTGTAATTTCCTATAAATTGCAGTGCCATATGCAAAACATCAAATAGAGATGACTGTTCATAAAAATCACTTCAACTGACCCATTGGATTTATTTTCTTCAGTGTACAGTCTTATTTCTTATTGGGCCGAATAAGCTGAATGACACATTGGCAGTGTTTTGATATGGTATGCCATCTCAACGTTCACCGGAGAGGCAAAACATTAGAGAGAAATCCAATATTAAAGTTTCATATGGACTAAGCCAATAAACCAAGAACAGATTCATTAATTTTATTCATTATTTATTATATGCTCTTGCATGCTGCCTACTCTATTGTCTGTAGGCACTTTTCAGTATACTGCTAACCCATAAAGCCATAAAAATGCTAAAACCATAAAAACAACCAAATCAACATTAAAGGATCATGCTATTCTGCCATGACTAAAGAGATGGCTCTGAAGGCTTGCAGAAAAAGAATAGTTTTTATTGCCTCCTGAAATGTAACCAGGGAGGTCACCATCCCAACCTCAGAAGGCAAGTCACTTCAGAACAGGGGAGATGCTACCTACAATAGTTACGTTCACACAACCTCTCCCCGTAATCTCATTGCTGCGGAGTTCTCAGCCTATTCTTTTAGGCAGGATATAGTAGACAGGCAGGTTATATCTGGATCATCTAGACCCAGAGGAATATTATAAGAACTAGATCATTGACAATAGGACTTTGGAAAAGGGTTATAACACAACATACTATATGTCAAGTTTGAAGTTGTTTTGAGTTCAAAATAGATTGTTCTAACTTTACTGGAAGTTCACCAGTGCTATATTAAACATTATGGAAGTATCTTAGTTTCAAAACAGCTGCTCGTCTCAAAATGGGGCTATTTCAGACACTTCTGGAACAGACAGAACAGAGTCAAAAGATATCCTGTAAAGGCAGAACAATGCTTTAAGTTGAAACAGTTTCACATTTGAAACATTTTGCAGAACTGACAAATATCATTGTTGAACATTTGAATTCAGGTAGGCATGGAAAAGTTACTGCTCTCTAGATGTGGCTCTAGCACTCCTACTAATCACAATCAGCATAGCTAATGATAAGACCATGTTGAGAGTTGAAGTTCATCCATATATGGAGAACCACAGGTTCCCTACTCTTATAAGCTATACAGAAATAGGAACATAAAGGTATATGTCTTCAATAAGTTATTCTATTCTATTCTGTTCTGTTCTGTTCTGTTCTGTTCTGTTCTGTTCTGCTCTGCTCTGCTCTGCTCTGCTCTGCTCTGCTCTACTCATTAGATTTTTGAAAAGTGAAATATCACTACATTTTACATGAATGTATCAAAAACATGTGTATCAAAAGCAAGCTGGATGCGGTCAAACAAGAGATGACAAGACTGAACATCAACATCTTAGGAATCAGTGAACTAAAATGGACAGGAATGGGTGAATTTAATTCAGATGACCATCAGATATACTACTGCGGGCAAGAATCCCTCAGGAGAAATGGAGTAGCCTTCATAGTCAATAAAAGAGTAGGAAAAGCAATAATGGGATATAATCCTCAAAATGACAGAATGATCTCAGTTTGAATCCAAGGCAAACCATTCAATATCACAGTAGTCCAAGTCTATGCCCCAACCACTGGTCCTGAAGAGGATGAAATTGACCGGTTCTATGAAGCCCTACAGCACCTTATAGAATTAACACCAAAAAATGATGTCCTTATCATCATGGGGAATTGGAATGCTAAAGTAGGAAGCCAAAAGATAACAGAAATAACAGGCAAGTTTGGCCTTGGAGTACAAAATGAAGCACGGCACAGGCTGATAGAATTTTGTCAAGAGAATACGATGGTCATAGCAAGCACTCTTTTCCAACAACCCAAGAGACAACTCTACACATGGACATCACCAGATGGTCAACACAGAACTCAGATTGACTATGTGCTCTGCAGCCAAAGATGGAGAAGCTCTATACAGTCAGTAAAAACAAGACCAGGAGCCGACTGTGGCTCAGATCATGAGCTTCTCATTGCAAAATTTAGGCTGAAATTGAAAAAAATAGGGAAAAGCACT
Organism: Diadophis punctatus similis; assembly: GCA_023053685.1. Taxonomy (NCBI): domain Eukaryota; kingdom Metazoa; phylum Chordata; class Lepidosauria; order Squamata; family Dipsadidae; genus Diadophis; species Diadophis punctatus. Next base: position 86,393,268 of record JALIGW010000003.1, on the reverse strand, counting down.
AGGCCACTCAGGTATGAACTAAATCATATCCCTGATGAATATACAGTAGAGGTGACAAATAGATTTAAGAAATTAGATCTGATAGACAGAGTGCCTGAAGAACTATGGACGGTGGTTCTCAACCTAGTTGCTACAAGAGGTAGCAACTAAAACCATCCCAAAAAAATGCAAGAAAGCAAAATGGCTGTCTGAGGAAGCTTTGCAAATAGCTGAGGGAAGGAGGGAAGAAAAAGGCAAGGGAGAAAGAGAATGATACACCCAATTGAATGCAGAATTCCAGAGAATAGCTAGAAGAGATAAGAATGCCTTCTTAAATGAACAGTGCAAAGAAATAGAAGAAAACAATAGAATTGGGAGGACCAGAGATCTCTTCAAGAAAATTGGAGATATGAAGGGAACATTTCATGCAAAGATGGGCATGATAAAGGACCAAAATGGCAGAAACCTAACAGAGGCAGAAGAGATTAAGAAGAAGTTAATTCAAATTACAAAGAAGAACTATAAACAAATGAGCTTAACGTCCCTGATAACCATGATGGGGTGGTCACTGACCTCAAGCCAGACATCCTAGAATGTGAAGTCAAATGGGCCTTAGAAAATCTGAGCAACAACAAAAGTGGAGGTGACAGTATCCCAGCTAAGCTATTCAAAATCTTAAAAGACGATGCAGTAAAAGTGCTACATTCAATTTGCCAGCAAATTTGGAAAACTCAACAGTGGCCACAGGATTGGAAAAGGTCAGTTTACATTTCAATTCCAAAGAAAGGCAATGCAAAAGAATGTTCAAACTATTGTATCATTGGACTCATTTCACATGCTAGTAAAGTTATGCTTAAAATCCTACAAACTAGGCTCCAGCAGTATGTGGATCGAGAACTACCAGAAGTACAGGCAGGATTTCAGAGAGGCAGAGGAACTAGAGATCACATTGCCAACATACAGTGGATCATGGGAAAAGCTAGGGAGTTCCAGAAAAACATCTATTTCTGCTTCATTGACTATGCTAAAGCCTTTGATTGTGTGGATCACAACAAATTGTGGCAACTTCTTAAAGAGATGGGAGTACCAGACCATCCTATTTGTCTCTTGGGTCAAGAAGCAACAGTGAGAACTGGACACGGAACCACTGATTGGTTCAAAATTGGGAAAGGAGTCCAGAAGACTGTATATTGTCACCCTGCCTATTTAACTTATATGCAGAGCAAATCATGAGAAAGGCGGGGCTAGATGAATTAAAAATTGGAATTAAGATTGCCGGGAGAAGTATCAACAACCTCAGATCTGCAGATGATACTACTCTAATGGCATAAAGTGAAGAGGAACTAAAGAGCCTCTTGATGCGGGTGAAAAAGGAGAGTGCAAAAGTTGGCTTGAAACTCAACATTAAGAAAACTAAGAGAGGGCATTCAGCCCTCTCAATTCCTGGCAAATAGATGGAGAAGAAATGGAGGTAGTGACATATTTTATTTTCCTGGGCTCCAAGATCACCGCAGATGGGGACTGCAGCCAAGAAATTAAAAGACACTTGCTCCTGGAGAGGAAAGCTATGACAAATATTCGACAGCATACTAAAAAGCAGAGACATCACCCTGCCAACAAAAGTGAGTATAGTCAAGGCTATGGTTTTCCCAGTTGCAATGTATGGCTGTGAAAGTTGGACCATAAGGAAGGCTGAGTGCCAAAGAATTGAGGCCTTTGAACTACGGTGCTGGAGAAGACTCCTGTGAGTCCCTTGGATTGCAAGGCGATCAAACCAGTCAGTCCTAGAGGAGATCAACTCTGACTGCTCTTTAGAAGGCCAGATCCTGAAGATGAAACTCAAATACTTTGACCACCAAATGAGAAGGAAGGACTCACTGGAGAAGAGCCTAATGCTGGGAAAGATTGAGGGCAAAAGAAGAAGGGGACGACAGAGAATGAGGTGGCTGGATGGAGTCACTGAAGCAGTAGACGTGAGCTTAAATGGACTCCGGAGGATGGTAGAGAACAGGAAGGCCTGGAGGAACGTTGTCCATGGGGTCCCTATGGGTTGGACATGACTTCGCGACTAACAAAAACAACAATCAAAAACATATTTTCCCTATAATGTTTCCCATAGTCAGCTTTCAAATCAAAATGCTCAGGGTTGCGGTCTTACATAGTTTATTATTAATTTATAAATAAATAATTTATGATTTCTAAAACTGCTGAAGATAGGAACAAAAATACTTCAAAATCAATATTAGCCAGTGTAAAAATCAAAATGTATAAATACATTTGATAAATTGATTGCTACATCCCTTAAAAGCACTTGTAGGCTGTGTTGGTTATTTGCCTGATAGAAATGTTATAATAATGAAGTAACATCTATTTCCAATTTAACAAAAATATTTTTACTTGTTTGTTTTTAATACTGGGCATCTGATGCTGTAGAATATTTGTATCAAGCATGTCATAAATATTTTTGCTACATTAATTTCCCAGAATATCTATAATTTCAGACAGTTATAGAGACAGATATCTGATACAAATAGCAATTAAGAAAAAAAAAATAACAAAATGTGCATCATAAAAATCATACTGTCAGTCGCAAGCTTTTGTACTTGCATTGGAATGTTGGATATTGTCTGTATCACGACACATATTTTGTCATTTTTTCTCTACTTTTTCCCCATCCCAGAGACTTACTCTTACCAATCCAGATGCATTCTCATATACATACATGGCTGGTGATCTTCTTGAAGTATTGATTAACTTCTCAAGTGAAGAAATGATTGGTGCCATTCCCATGAACATTCTTAAGCATTCTGTCTGCCCAAGGTGCAAATCAGGATAATAATAACTAAACTGCAGGAAGAAGATTCCCCAAAGCTAAAACTATCACAGCAAAAAAAAAAAAATCACCATTCATAGATAGTTAGCCAAAGCAAATTCTAATGGTCTCCAGAAACAGAAGTAGCCTTTATAAGACACTTGCAGATATAACATTTTTTCAGCCCCACTAGGTATACTAGACCAGAAAATCAACTCCATGGGAAGACTAGAATTGATAAGCTACAATGACAAGAGTTTTGTTAACCAGATTATGCTTTACCTGCCTCTTTCTTATACCCCAGTGAATCAGGGAGGAGACATGAAAAGGGTTGAAGCATGGAGGAGGGGTGAAAAGAGTTTTTATAAATATATAATAGACAAGCAATACAACAAAACAAGCAATACAACCAGCGGCGGGTTCCTCCCTTACCGGTGCTGGTGTGCTGTGTGCGCAGCTCCACACTTCGGGCGCACAACCGCTCCCTATGTGTGCGTGCTCCCTCATGTGATTTTACTTTTGCGCATGCGCGGAAGCAAAATTGCGCCAAAATCTCGCGAGGGGACGCACATGTGCGTGAGATTTCACCATGTTTTTGCTTCCACGCATGCTAGGAAGCAAAATTGCGCCAAAATCTCTCTTGTGCGCATCCCCTTGCGAGATTTTGGCGCAATTTTGCTTTTGCACATGCGCAGAAGCAAAATTGCCCAAAAATTCACGGTAAAAATGGCGACGTGCAGGGTGGACCGGTAGAGAGGGCTCCGGAGCGGTCACGCGCAAATTGCGCAATCGGCCGCTCCCTACCGGAGCTGCGCACTAGGCAGCTCCCGCAGGAACCCACCTCTGAATACAATAGTTGGAATGGGTCACTATTCACTAGTGAAGATCAGTCAGAAATAATATTGCTCTATTTGTCTATTTTTACAAAGCTAGCTTCAGTTGAAATATTTAATGCGCTGGTATACTTTCTGCTTCATATGTATTTAAAACCCACTTTTCCTGCCATTCTTCCAAAATTGAAAGAATCATTATCCATTTTGCTTTTATCAATACAGGAAGGGCTACATTTTAGTATTTAATAATTTATACCACCTCCAAGTGATATTATCTCATTTTCCATCTTCTCTAAAAATTATGGTGACTTTTCATTGATCTTTAATTTATTCTCTAATAAGATGAGCAACTTCTTAAAAAAATCTTTTCCTTGACCAGTATTTACATTTGTTGGTCCTAAGCATGTGCACACTTTGGAGGATTTGTATTTTCTTTAGGTAACTTCCAAAAAGTGGAAACACTTTTTCCAATGAGTTTGACTCTCTATGCTGATCATCAGTCAAACCTTCCTTCATGATGCAACCTATACATAGAACATCCTCTTTCTTAAATCACTGAACCATTGTGGTCACAAGATTGTCACATTCAATGAAAAATAACTCTTAATAGAGTTCAGTTTCTTAAAGATTACATTTACAGTTCATTTTTCACCTAAGGATCCTGGATTTTGCACAAACATTTCTGCTCTTGCAGAACTTTGTGGGATGAGAAAGTGAAAAATTTTAAACCATTCAAAATGATTGCATGAGAGGAGCCTACATTGATTTTTTTTTTACTAAAATCAGAACGATAAATTCATCATCATATTAGTTTTTCTTTATTTACTAAGGCTTATATGGTATTCCAAACTTGTTATTGGATGTTCTGGATAAAAGTCACAGAAATGTTGTTTACACAACTTATGCACAAAACTAGCTTATCCCTAGTAATTGAATCTGTTGCACTACTCAGCCACTGAAAACGTGCTCTTTTAAAATACATGTTTCTGGGAAACATTTTTAAAGTTCAAACCGCCAGTGGGCAGTATTGTAACACATTCAAAAGCAGGCAAGCTAAAACTACTTCAAACATTATTTTCTCAACACCTATCTTTCAGAATATATGTGGAACATGCAACAAAAAAAAGTAATACCTGGGTTTTTCAACCTTTGATGTACATCCAGAAATTGTATTTTTATGTCAAAAAGAATGCATATATTTTTAAATGAAATTTGCATGGATTATACAGAACAAGGATATAAAAAAGATTGAAAATACTCTTAATATACAAGCTGATTCTATGTGTATTCATCCAGAAGTATCAGTCAAGTATCTATTCCCACATTGTTTTCACCCCATGGCAGGAGATAATAATTTTAGATTGAAAGTAAGGATTTCTGGGCTTGGGTTTTGATCACACTGCTGTGACACCCATCTTGTCTTTTATGACTTCGCTCCACATGCTGTGATTAATAAGTTGCAATAAACATAAAATCTTTATGAATTTTTCAGGAATATTGTTTGTTAGGTGATAAGAGAAGTTTTCCAAACTTTTTTTTAAGGGTTCCTGAACACTTTACAAAGCTGAGAAATAAGACTTCCTACAATCAGAGTTACTACCCAAATGACAAAAACACAAAAGGGAAAGGATAAAGTTAAATTCCATTTTGATCCTAAGAGATTATTTGAACAGTTCAAGAAGTAAAGGAGACCACGGTTGGTTGGTTGGTTGTGTTCAGAGATCAATAACCCGACCCCCTTCCTGTTTCTTTGTTGGAACCTGACATAGTAGCAAGTACCTGTGTAGGAAGTTAGCATCTATCCCCTCCTAGAGGAATGAAATATTTTAGGAAATATTAAAATGGCAGAATATTATATTTCCTGAATGACAAAATGGAGAAATATGTTTCTAGGCAGGAAACAGACTCACTCTTAGTAGCCCCCACCTTTGTCAATGGATTATCAAGGCCTGAGCCCAGCTCATTCATTCCCCCCACCTTTGTCAATGGGCAATCTATTCTACATAACAAAGATCTACAGGCAGACCCATCTAGTAAACAGAAACTCAGCAATAGCACCTGGGAAGATTACATCAGCCAAGCCCAGGACACAGACAAAAGCCTACAGAGTTAGTTTAGACCCCTGCCCCATGGGAGTCTGACAGCCAATGGGATATATTTTTCTTACACAGGAACAGGAAACCTAAGGTGGGATACAACTGTTGTAAGGAATATCCTTCTGGGTTCAATTCCAAGTGGGGGAAAAGACACTGGATTCATGGAAGTTGCTTGGAAAGAAGGTTTAATAGTGGACAGGAGAACATGGCTTGAGCTCCTGAACAGAAAAGGTGGATCACATGCTTCCAGATGTTGGGTGAAGAAAAAGAGGAAGAGATGCTGAGAGTCCCTTCTTTTATGCCCTCTCTTGGGCCCTGCCCCAGGGCCTCCTGCTCCTGTGCAAGAAATGCACTCTGATTGGCTGTCAGACTCCCATGGGGCCATGCAGGGAAAACTCTGTAGGCTATCTTGAGTCCAAGTTTACTTGAGCCTTGCTGGCTGATGCAATCTTCCCAGGTGCCATGTGGTGAAATGGGTAGAAGGCTAATCCTAACATGTCCTAAGGATGAAGGTCTTAATCCCATCACCCTGGAGCTGAAGGGGGGGGCAGGGAGCTGCAGGAAACTGCTTTGTATTTAAAACATGTTTCTCCTCATCCAGGGAAACATATTCTTCCTTTTCAATATTTTCTAGGATATTTCATTTTTCTAGGAAAGGGGTGGGTGCTAACTTCCTTCAATAACAGAGGGCATAAAAAACTCAGGAACTCTCAGCAACTTCCTTTTTTTCTTCTTCAACATCTTTGAGGCATCTGATCCCCCTTTTCCCCAAGACTTCAAACCATGTGGTCCTGCTGTCCATCTTTGGAACCATCTTTTCAAACAGCCTCCATGCTTCCAGTGTCTTTTTCCCCACTTGGAACTGAACCCAGAAGGACATTTCTTCCAACACCTGCCGATAAGCAAACATTCTAAGAGATGTATAGCCCCAAATATTTACTTAAATATGTGTTTAGCCACCTCTCTTATGTAGCATTACCCAAGGCGGCTCACAGTTGTCTTCTTGCCACTATAAGAGAAAGACCCCTAGGGATATTGGCCTAGTCTCTAGGGAAAACATCCCAAAATGCCAGTTTTTTTAAAGGACCAAGGAAAGGCCTGCCATAAAAGCAGAAGCAATCTGTATCAGCTCCACAGCCAATATAAACATTTCCTGCCAATTGAGAACATGGTACTAGTGGACCCAGAAATTTGCCTTGTCCAACTCTCTGGCTCAAAAGCAAATGCTGTTGTAGATAAATGCATCTCTTATAATAAGAAAAAAAAATCATTTTTTTAAATGACAGCAAAGAAAAGAAATTACATAAAGCCTTTCTTCCTTCACTTCAATTTTATCTTGCAGGCTTCTAATAGATGGCTGTGAATCTACATCCTCAGAGAGCTTCGTCAGATCAGGTAGGAATGTCCTGTAAAGAATTCCTGCCATAAACATCTTTCATTCAGAACTTTTGCATATGGAAAGCTTGTCAATGTGACAAAACAGTTATGTTTTATTTTATCATTTGTCCAGTTATTTCTATTCCTACTCTCTTCCTCCTTTGCATTGAAATCCAGACTTGTTGGGGCAGTTTAACATTTCTGTTGTATCATGAAAAACATAACAGTCCCTTCAGCGGAAGGTTCCGGTTATTTTCGCTACTGGTGCGCATTGCGAGCATGCGCAGAAGTAAACTCGCGTTCCATCGGACGATTTCACTTCTGCGCATGCTTAGGACGACCTTACAAGCCGAAACACAGCTGAGGAGCTTCTCAGCTGTGCTTCAGAAGAAGAATAAAGGTCCGTATTGAAACAAGGGTGGGTGGGAGGGCTTTTTCCCAACAGCTCAGGATGCGGAGAAGCGCTAGAAAATGACATCATCGCCGGGCTCCTACCGGAGCTGCACTCCACACAGCACCGGTAGGAACCCACCACTGTGTCCCTTATCCTTGAATAAAAAATAAATGTCAGGGCCATAGAAACTTCAGGAAAAGGAAAAAGACAAAATACAAATAGAAAAAGGTTTTCCAGTAAATTGAATTCCAAATCCATTTTCATTTTGGCTGCCTAAGAGGAAATGAATTACCTTGTTTAAGAAGAAGGCCTCAAAACTGAAGGAAACACAAAAAATTGACATTGGAAGAGATGCACAACAATTTTGTATAGATATATTCAAAAATAAGTTCCATTGAGCTCCTTTTGACTGCAGCCAAATAGAATGATTGGAATACTCAGGCTATAGCACTTGAAACTCAAGGGTAAATGTCCAGCTGTAAATAGATGGAGAATTTCATGAACTAGATAACAGAGGAATGTTAAGTGGCAAGGCCTTGAAGCCTATTCAAAGCCTCTTGACTTGAACAGCTAATTTGAATTCCTTCATTTTTTTCTGTCTAAGTCTGACATAAGAACATTATCCCTTAACTTTGCTATACTTGTTGATTGGTAATTCTTTAAAACTAGGCAATACACTAAAAAAAATAACACAAGAAAAAAATCATAGCAACACATTTCATATTCTAGGGCAAAACTATTGGAAAATGAAAATGAATTTAGTCCTGGAATATTATTCTAATCAAGAACCATCATATCCTTCTTATAAGAAGGACCTCAGCTTACTTGTGTTATTTGACAGCTGAGAGTGAAACTCTTCTATTTCAGGTGACTGGAAAATTATAAAATTTTAAACATTGTAAAACAATGCAGGAGGGAAAGAAAAACCAATTAAAATATCTGTCAGATTTCAAAACAACACCTTCTACTTCCAAGCCTAGTGTTATATCCATTGTATTGGTAGAGAATCCATAGTAAAAAAAAACCAACAACCCCAGTTTTATAAGATGTTATAGAGCATGGGAAATATTAAATTAATGTGGTGTTCCTTCCTATGCAAAGTAATCAATAAAATGCTAGACATTGACAAGTTGAATCACGCTACTTGACATGGATAGAAACCTTGAGACATTGTAATATGACAAATCATAGAAGAAAAACTATAAAGCCCTGAGGTTACTTTATAGTACTGGAGGGGGAAATTGTTAGAGGTCAACATTCTACGTTTCTGCCTTCTAGAAAGAGTAGTAGTAGTGTTGACAATGAGACAACCAAGTAATGCAGGTACGTTCTAGCAGGCGTAGCTATAATATGATCCAAAAATGTTCAAGATTGTGAAGAAGGATGTGAAAGATAATTGTTTTTGAAAAGTTCCCCAGAACTCCAGAGCAGTATGCCACTGCTTCAAACCACATTTATCTAAAAGCATATGGAACATTTGGTCACCCTAAACATAATTTTAAAGGTGGACAAACAGGAGAGAGAAAGTGGAGACTGAATCACGTTGCCTGGAAGAAAAGCAGCCACATATAATTGGGTTTCAATGCTTGACCCTTTCCTTGAGGTAAATGCATGGATTTTAAGAATGAGAAGAAAAAAAGAAGTGTTGGGCTTCTTGAGACAACATCAAATTCCATGCATCTGACTTTCGTACGAATCAGATTTCTGTTCCCCCAAGATTATTCTTAATAGATTTTTCAATATCATTATTTCTCAGATGTAGCAGCCCAGAAGGAAAGCTCATTTAACTGTAGGGCACAGCAATGCTTAAATAGGGAAGAGATAATTTAGGGAAGCTAATGTTTTAAGAAAGGTTTCAGTAAAAGTAGGGTGAGCAGAATCATCTGTAGAATTATAGACCTGAAAGAAGCCTCCTAGTTAAAGCAATCTGAATACCAATTAGTACATCCTAAACAGTAGTGGGTTTCAATAATCTTTGCTGCCGGTTCGCTATTGGGAGCGCGCGCACTTCTGCGCATGTGCAGAGAAGTCCAGGCAGATGGGCGGAGCCTCCCACCACCGCCGCTACCAGTTCGCCCGATCCAGGGTGAACCGGTAGCAACCCACCACTGATCCTAAAGTAGATATTTCCCCTTGTATTTAATTTTTTTCTTGGAAATCCTTGCTTTAAAAAAGAAAGAAAGCTAGAAATACTAGAAGTCGTATGTCCTTTCTATCTCCATGCTATGCTGGCTGCAGCCTTAAAGATACTGCAAATTCATTCTAAGATCAGAAATGCTATTAAAAATTTCTCAGTGGCAGAAATGTTCAAATGAAAAGGTCACAATCACCTCCATGTGTTCTGAATGGAGGTTTATAGAGAATAGGGCTGAGGAACTTGCTATCCTTCAGATCCACTGGATTCCTCTACAGCCCTCAACCACCATGGCCAATGATCAGGGATGATGGGAATTATAGCTGTCTCTCCCTGTTGTAGGATGTAAGTCTGAATCAGGGTCTCATAAGGTTCAGATTTATGTTCAGTATAAGTGGAACAGTCCAACAGGAAGAGGATATTTACGCCTTTTCTCTGTCTTCCAAATCGTTCATATTGCATCGGAAATTGCAATGTCTATTACGCACCTGTATACTTGTAACTGAAAGTGAGACTATACAGACTCCAGAAAGTTTGAAGAATTATTTAGCAACAAACTGCCGTTGCTAGCAACAAATACATAAGCAGCTCTTGACTCCTGGCATAGCCACCAATTCATTGTCAAGAGTTGTATATGAACTTTAAGGATGAGGAGTGAGGAATCATGTAATAAGTGTTTTGCAACCATTCCTGGAACTGTCAAAATCACCCTAACAGATTAACAGAGTTGGAAGGGACCTTGCAGGTCATCTAGTCCAACCCCCTGCCCAAGTAGGAGACCCTACATCTGCCTCAACCTAGGATTGAACTCACAATCTCCTGATTGTGGAGAGCTCCACCTCTAGGCCTCAGTTCTCATGGTAGTCAATAGAATAATCAAATGAAAGAAATCATATTGTAGTATAGACAATCTGTATTAAGTTTCATCAACAGTCGAATACTTCAGCCTTTACAAATATGCAGATCAAACAAATTGCCTTTTTCCCCCTTTACATTTTTTCTAGTTTGGATAATATTCACGGCACAGAAACTTATCTAGATCCTGCTATTCACAGGTATCACCTATAAGAAGAAGATAATACATAACATTGAGGAATACAATTGTGCCAGTCACTATAAAAATTCAGACACTTTTTCCCCCATATGTCTTGTTGCCCTTGAAATTTTTGAAGGTGAGGTATGGTTAAGCCTATAACACCTTAGACCAAGGGTCGACAACCTTAAAAAGTCAAAGAGCCATTTGGACCCATTTCCCAGAGAAAACAAAACACCCAGAGCCACAAAACCTGGGTGGGCATAGCCAACTCGACGTCACTCTTGCCGAGTCACATGACACCCCCCCCCCAGCTACGCCTACCCAGGTTTTGTGGGTCTGTTTTCTAGGAGAAAAATGTATCTGTCTCTCTCCTTTCCCTCTCTTTCTCTCTCTCTCCATCTCTTTTTCTCCCTCTCATCTTTCTTTCTTTCTCTTTCCCTCTTCCCATCTCTTTATCTCTCTATCTCTTTCTCTTCCTTCCTCCCCACCCATCTCTCTTTCCCTCTCCCTCCCTCATCTCTCTCTTTCTCCCATCTCTCTCTTTCTCACTCTCTCTCCCCTTCTCTCTGTGTGTGCTGAGGAACGATCACTACCCCTGGCTTCTCTTCAGGCAACCCTCCTCCCCTTCTTGCAACTCCCTAGCTGACTGTGGCGCAAGTGTGGATACCCTCCTCAAGGTGCAAAGGCACCACCTCAAGGTGCAAAGGTTGCTTGCTTAAGGAGGGTCTTTGGACGCGACTTCTCTCCTGCCCTAAGTATCTGGCCATTGCCTTGCTGTGTCTCGTCCCATCCCATCTCCCCCGCAGCTCTTTGGCTGAGCGAGGAGGGTGTGACCTCCAGCCCGAAGTGGCAGGAAGCAAAGGCAAATGTGGCATGAAGGCAGCTACAGGGCTGCTTCTCTCCTGCCCTAAGGATCTGGCCATCGCCTTGCCCTGCCCTCCACCCCACATGAGAAGAGAAAGAGGGGGAGGAGGGTCACCAGAGTGAAGGCAGCCTTCACTTCCTGCCACTTTGGGCTGAAGCTTACCCCACCCCGCTTGGCCAAAGAGCTGTGGGTGGGATTGGACGGGACATGGCAAGGCAAGGCAATGGCCAGATCCTTAGGGCAAGACAGAAGCCATGACCAAAGACCCCCCTTAAGCGAGCAGCCGCCGCCACCCGCCCTCCGAGCGTGCCTTTGCTGCACTTGGCACTCTCTTGAGGGTCTCAACGCGCATGTGCACACTCCTGGCCCCACCACAGCCAGCCAGGGAGTTGCTAAAGGGGGAGGAGGGTCACCCGAAGAGAAGCCTCGGCCGGGGATGGCTATGTTCCTCAACCAGCACCAGAGAATCAGCCATGGCCGCTTCTCCATTCACCCTTCTCAGGCCAGGTGAGGGAGGGGAGGGCGAGACTAACCAGTGATGGGACAGGGAGCCACAGCAGGGGGCCCAAAGAGCTGCATGCGGCTCCAGAGCCATGGGTTGACGACCCCTGCCTTAGACAAAGCTAAAATGTTAGACATGTTTGGATAGTTAAAACTGGTAACAATGAAAATGTGCATAGTTGAGTTGTAAATGAATGAATAGAGAATTAGAATTATGAATCTTAATTTTTGAATTATTGTTCAGAGTGCTAACAACACTATTTTGAAAGATTTGCTGAGATTGTTCATCTATGAATCTGAACAAAAATAAGTTTAAGTAAATGAAAGTTTTGGAAGGGATAAATGGAAAAAATAGTTTAATGAGCACCCTTGTGTTCACCATGCATCATGCATTTCTGGATTAGAGTCTCAACCAAAAATGTCTTTAAAGGACTTCTATGGCCATAATTAATAATGGAAATAATTCTGAAATTACCACTGTTGCTCAGCTAGAAGACAACACCTAGCTGATTATGGCTGAACTTGAAAAAAAAGCAATGTCAGGGCTGGTTAGTACTTAGATGCATTTGGGTAGCAACCGAAACCTTGGTTTAACAGACCTTTTACTGTGAAGAGATGCTTCACCTTTCTAAATAGCCCTTAAAAACAAAGTTATGTCATTCACATCAATTGTGTAAGGAGGTCATGATGTAAATGACATAAACCTAACCAGATGCAAATAAGAAAATTTATGTTCTTTCTGAAATGCTGTCATTATGCCAATGATATAAACTAGTGCAACTGGTTTTGTTTTTGAATGTTTCAAGTGTACTTGGGAGGATATTGAGACAGAAATTTTGTCTGTTGCAGCTGCAGTCAACTAAACAGAATCTTATAAACTGAAGTTTCATTGTACTTGAAAGGAAACACCAAAGCTAAAAAGTCAGAGTGGGTGGTACAGTCCCAAAGACAACTTATAGTTGCCAAGAAAACTACCATATTTTCGGAGTATAAGACGCACCTTTTTGCCCCACAAAAGAGGGTGGAAATGTTGGTGCGTCTTATACACTGAATACAGCCATTTTTGGCCTCCCTAAGCCCCACCCCTACATCCCATTTTTGCAAAAAATCGGCCTTTTTTTTTTTTTTTTTACAAAAATGGCATTTTTGCCTTCCCCCACCCCCTAGGAGTGCTCTGCAGGCTTCCCAAACCCTCTGCATGCCTCGTTTTTGCAAAAAAAATGGCCGAAAAACGGGCCATTTTTGCAAAAAAGGGAGTGTTTTGCCTTCTAATTTCCCCATCTAGCATGACTGGAGGAGGAATTCTGGGAGTTGAAGTCCACTAGTCTTAAAGCTGTCAAGTTTGAAGACCCCTGGGTTAGGGGTTAGGGGTGCAAGGGTCTTCAAACTTGTTAAGTTTAAGACTTGTGGACTTCAACTCCCATTATACTCCGAAAAATACGGTACATCACCTGGGGCGAATCTAGGACTATTAAATCTGGGATGCAAAAATAAAAATGAATGCAGGAAAGATATTGTTTGTTGTTTCCACCTTTTTATAAAGAATAATAGATTTTTCAGTTTTCCCACAGGACAAAACCACCATCACCAGGCCCAAACTAAAAAGAAAAGCAATAGAAAATGTGTCTTTTAGTTGGATTTTCCTGTTAGCCCTAAAACATAGTCCAGATGAGAAGCACAACCAAGAATACTAGTTCTACCTTTATTGAATAGAACCTTGCAAGACTAGAATTTCTCCTCTCCTTTCCTTTTAATCTCTGGAAAATTAGATAGGGCCCCTTCTGAAATATTTCCCATGCCATCTACTCTTCTCCGGGCTGAGGCTTCTTTTACATGCCAGTTGTCCCCTCTGTGACTCTCCCTCCCAAGGTCATTCCCACATACCATTACATTTCCAGATTTTCTTTTTTTTTAAGATATCCAAATTATTGACCACACCGTGCAACAAATTGTGTTATTTGTAATATATTCTGCTTAATACATTCTGCGCAAAGAAATGCTTTCTTTTACTTGACCTAAATTTCACATTATCCATAAGAAAGAAAACTTTTCCTAATGTACCTCTATCCTTTCTCTCTCATATCTTGCAGTTCATCCTGAGAATCTGGGCCATACATTTTTAGGATTACATCATTCAGAAACTAGGTGTTTACCTTGAGAATCTCCAAAGCTATTTTTTGAAATCAACTCTGCCAGTGGTGGGTTGCTATCAGTTCGCCCCAGTTCGAGTGAACCGGTAGTGGCGGTGGCGGGAGGCTCCGCCCACCCACCTGGACATCATCACAGATGATCTGCACATGCGCAGAAGGTTCTGCAAATGCGCAGAAGCCCTGCACATGAGGAAAGCGAGCATATTTATTTATTTATTTATTTGCATTTGTATGCCGCCCAACTCCCAAAGGACGCATGCACGTTCACAGTTCCGAACTGGTAGTGAAGGTAAGTGAAACCCATTACTGAACTCTGCAGATAAAAGTACTATAAGTACTGAATTATACTATAAGTATGATATCAACATGCCTCCAAGTTCATAAGAGCTATCTAATTTGATTCCAGGATCCTCAGACTGTGCTTGAAAAAATTACTGACATTGAGAATGTTTTCCTGCCTGCATTTTAAGCCAAATAAATCTATTTCAATGCTGCCCCAATACTGAATAAAACAAAACTGAAATGGTTCTCAATCAAAAGTGGCCTACAAATCGGTTTGTGTTCAACCTTAAAGCCTCATTAATTCAGAAGCAACATAATGATAAAAGTGCTATATATGCTGATTATTTCTCCCATCATCTTTAATGTATATAAGCCACATGGTTCTTCGGTTTACATTTTTTAAAATTGTACTATGCGTATGATCCTATTATGTTAAGCATAATTAAATTTTGTTGTATCATATACAAAACATGCAGTTGGTTGAAATGCTCAATGAATTTTATGATCTGCACTTACTCTGTACATACGATCTATTTTACATTTACTATTTACATTTGAGCCGAGGTGGCGCAGTGGTTAAAAGCAGCACTGCAACTACTTCAGTGACTGCTAGTTCAGCAGTTCAGCTGTTCAAATCTCATCAGGCTCAAGATTGACTCAGCCTTCCATCCTTCTGAGGTGGGTAAAATGAGGACCCAGATTGTTGGGGGCAATATGCTGAACTCTGTAAACCGCTTAGAGAGGGCTGTAAAGCACTATGAAGCGGTATATAAGTCTAAGTGCTATTGCTACATTTACATTTATTATTAAGATCTTGCCATCAAAGGAGCAAAGCAATGTGATAATAGCAAACATTTAATCACATGCACCATAGTTTTATCATGACTCTTTAAATCAGTTTCCTTGAAAAGTCTGCCCATTCTGTCAAGTAGTAGGTTCTGCTTCTCAGCATTTCTAAAGCTGAATTCTGAATAAAACCAAGACAAAACCAAAACTGGTGAAAGCCTAAAGAAAGCTCATTCACCTGAGCAGATCCTTTATAAGAATTTCAGTCATTTCTTGTAAATATCCCCACTGCAAATGTGGAATTGTCCCCTTTAATGAGTGCACTGTATGCAAACTGCTTAATATATGCATATATGCTATATGAAACCAAACGTCCGACCTAGTGGTTTTGTGAATTTTACCCTTTGGTTTTTAGTCAAATAATTTGCCCAACACTTCCTTTGTAACTTTGAATTTGTCTCACAGTGATTTTGTAGAAAGCCTTCACTTCTGAATGACATAGGTCACTAATGATATAGAAGTGCTTTGATTCTTTTTAAGTGACGATGGTGAGGTAAGAAATATATCCACTTTTGAAAATCCTCCATATTAATTTTATGTCATAGAATTCTTTATTGGTCAAGTGTGATTGGACACATAAAGAATTTGTCTTTGGTGCATATGTTCTCAGTGTACATAAAAAGACAAAATACATTCATCAAGAATCATAAGGTACAACACGTAATGATTGTCATAGGGTACAAATAAGCAATCAGGAAACAATCAATATTAATATAAATTGTAAGGATACAATTTATCCTTTTACAAGTTACAGTCATAAGTGGGAGGAGATGGGAGATAGGAACGATGAGAAGACTAATAGTAATAGTAATGCAGCCTTAGTGAATAGTGAATGAAGGTGGATAACCCACATGTTAACATTCATACAAAAATGTCCTAATCTGTAATATTGCTGCTATTACAGGCAACTAGATTGAGATTAGGAATCAAATTTAGAGGCATGGGAACAGGTTTTGAAAGCAGGATTTTTTTTAAAAAAAGCAATATGAAGGAATCTCAAATATTAAATGAAGGAATAAACTAAGTAAACCCAAGACAACAATAGATTCAAACTTTTAAAAAATCAGAACACATAATAAGAAATCTGAAATTGGGATGGTTTTTGCATTTGACTTGAAAAAAAAATTTTCGCTTCTGGGCACCATTTTTTCTCACCGCGGCATCACATGTTTTTCCCCCGGGGACCAAAAACACTCAATTTTTAAAAACAGCAAGCGAATTCCACCCGGATTCAAGTCCTAGCATCCGTTTTTGCATTTGACCTGAAATTTTTTTTCTCGCTTTGGGCACCATTTTTTCTGACCGCGGCATCACACGTTTTTCCCCTGGGGACCAAAAACACTCATCTAAGTCATTCTGCCTGTCACACCCTCCTGACCTTTGACCTTTGACCCCTGATCTTTAATTCCCTGACCTTGGACCCCCAGACCCCTGACCTTGGACCTTGGACCTTTGATTCTCTGACTGACCTTTGCCCCCTGACCTTTAACCTTTGACCTTTGACCTGTGACCCCCTGACCCCCTGGGACAAATGTCAAAGGTCAGGGGGTCAAAGGTCAGTGGGTCAGAGGTCAGAGGTGAAAAATCAAAGGTCAGGGGGGTCAAACATCAAAGGTCAAAGGTAAGGGAGTCAAAGGTCAAAGGTCAGGGGGCAAAGGGCAAACGTCAGGGGGCAAAGGTTAAAAGTCAGGGGTCAAAGGTCATTCGCTTCTGGACACCATTTTTCTGATCGCAGAATCACGCTCAATTTTTAAAAACAGCAAGCAACACCATTTTTAAGTATGGAATTCCACCCCAAATCATGTGCTAAGATCGGTTTTTGCATTTGACTTGAAATTTTTTTTGCTTCTTGGCACCTTTTTTTCTGACCCCCTGACCTTTGACCACCTGACCTTTGACCACCTGACCTTTCACCTTTATCCTTGACCTTCAACCTTTGGCCTTTGACCCCTGACCTTTGGCCTTTCACCCCTGACCTTTGACCTTTGACCCCCTGACCTTTGACCCTGACCCCAACCTGACCCCTGAATGCTAGCACATGATACGGGCTGGAATTTCATACTTAAAATTGTGTTGCTTGCTGTTTTTAAAAATTGAGTGTTTTTGGTCCCCAGGGAAAAAACGTATGATGTCGCGGTCAGAAAAAATGGTACCCAAAATCGAATTTTTTTTAAGTCAAATGCAAAAATGGATGCTAGGACATGAATCAAGGTGGAATTCCATACTTAAAAATGGTATTGTTTGCTGTTTTTAAAAATTGAGTGTTTTTGGTCACCGGGGGAAAAACGAGTGATGCCGCGGTCAGAAAAAATGGTGCACAAAATCAAAAAAAAAAAATTCAAGTCAAATGCAAAAATGGTTGCTAGGACGTGAATCAGGGTGGAATTCCATACTTTAAAGTGGTATAGCTTGCTTTTTTAAAACATTGAGTGTTTTTGGTCACCGGGGAAAAAAACACGTGATGCCGTGGTCAGAAAAAATGGTGCCCAGAAGCGAAATGTTGGTTAACTGCAGCTCCCTATAGCTGAGGACATCAAGACTAATGGAGAAGGGTCTTCAGAATTTTAATTCAACATTTGGATGGCCATAGATAGAATCCTGATTTACAAGTACAGAGATTTGCAATCAAATAAAATTTATGTCATGTATGTGCTATATTTATTTTAAAAGTCTATGACTATATACATTTCATAAATAAAATAAAAAACCAGTAAATCAATAAAAATATAGACTGCTGATTCCAATAGACCACAGCAGGTTATAACACATAGAATCCACAAAAAATTCTTCTCTCCCCAAAATATACCAGACATCAAAGTGAGTTCTCTATATTTCTCACCATCAGAAGATCTCTGTACTGACCTCTCAAACCATAAAACCAATCTCATAAAGTGATTAGATAATAATAATAATAATAATAATAATAATAATAATAATAATAATAATAATAATAATAATAATAATAATAATAATAATCCAAAATACAGGTCAGTTCTCTATGTTTGAATTTGGATCTTCTTCACATTACACCCCCCCGATGGGTGCCACCTTGCCTTGGTGGGGGGGCTTAACTGCTCCAATGATGCTGAGAGCTGTGCTGACAGTAGTGTTCAACCAAGTCAGAGTGGTCTCAGCTGAGGAATGGAACTAAGAGCACCTAACCCATTAGCATTATGGAGAAACAAACAAAATCAAAGTCTACACTGGCTCAGTCGTCGCCCAGGATAAAAAGGTCCGCTGCGGATGTTGCTGATTCCAGGCATTCGCCGGAAAGTGGGTTATGGAATCAAAACTCAAATGAACAATTACAGAAGCAGCAGAAATACACCATGTCAGAGAATCATACATTAATGAAATGCTATTACAAATCAGAACCTCAAAAGCGTGGCTACCAAAAAAGGATGTTCCAACTGTGGAAACAAGTATACCGGACTCAAAGATAACTGAACTTTGACTGGCTGATCAAAGAAGATTCATAATCAGAAATAAAGTATACAGTGAGATTGAACTTGAAGAAATTCGAAAAAGTTGCAAAGCAAATGAACATCAGGCTACTGTACAGACAGTGGCTGACAATTCAGTAACATTAGGAGTCATTGGACAAACTGAACCAGAAGAAAATATGGAAATTTTTCAAGAAAATGAAGAGGAGCCACAACAAGAACTGAAGGATAAACTCACAGTGCATACTGTATTAAATGCAGTAAGAAGACGGCTTCCAACTTTGAAAACTGTGCCCAAAAAATGACTTGCACCGCTGATGAAGGATGTGAACACTGTACTTGCTACCGTCCAAATAACATCCATTGAACAAATAAATCAGCTTGCTTATAGTACAGCAGTAATAGTAACAGAAGAGCTTGGGCTCCTGCAGCCACTGCAGCCTCCTAGAAAATCAACTGGAAAACTAAAATGGAAGATCATGTTGGAGTTGAAAATAAAAAGTTTATGATCAGATGCAAGCAACTTGAAGAGTATAAAAGAGAAAAAACTGAAGAATGAGAAGATCAAAAAATACCTGATCAGAAGGTACTGGCTGAATACCAGAAAAATCGAAGAAGTTCTGGAAATTGTGAAAGAACAAATTATAGCAACAGCCAGAAAAATCGAAAGATATGAAGCCAGAATCACCCAGTACAAACAAAACCAACTGTTTCAATTAGGGACCAAAGGCGGTTCTATCAGACCTTGAATCAAGCAACAGACATAGTAGTTGAAAAGCCTGAGAAAACTGAAAGAACTGTGTTTTGGAAAGAGCTCTGGGAAAATGAGAAGGATTATAACAAAAATGCTGGGTGGATAAAAGAGTTTGAGGAAAAATTCTCACACAAGAAAATGGAACAGATGCAAATAACAACTGAAATGATCAGCAAACGTGTGAGGAAAGTAAAGAACTGGACATCACCTGGCAGTGATCAACTGCATGGATTTTGGCTCAAACATCTGACCAGTCTGCATGAAAAAATGGCCCAAAAATTCAATGAAATGCTGCAAAAAGGAAGTATCAGTGAATAGTTGACAACTGGGAGAACATACCTGATACAAAAGGAAAAGCAAAAGGAGCAGCACCAGGAAATTGTAGGCCAATAACGTGTCTACCCACTATGTTTAAACTATTGACTGGCATTATGGCTGACAGAATTCAAGATTATCTTGAAGAGAACGACATCTTACCAGATGAACAGAAAGGCAACAAACGAAAAAGCAGGGGCACAGAAGATCAGCTTTTGATTGATAAAATGATTCTGGAGAATTGCAAAAGCTGAAAAACTAATTTTCAAGCAACATGGATTGACTATAAAAAAGCTTTTGATTCACTCCCACACAGTTGGATCATCAAGTACCTAGACACCATTGGGATTTGTAAAAATGTTGGTACTTTTATTGAAAACATGATCAGCGGATCCCGGAGGGCTCCTTGGTTTACTGAGGAGCTCCGGGAGATGAAGCGCCTAAAGAGACGCCTAGAGCGACGATGGAGAGCCAGTAAAGCTGAGTCTGACCGGACACTTTTAAGAACTTGCATTAAGTCTTACTTAGTGGCGATACGGGCGGCAAAATGTGCGCATTTTTCCGCCCTTATTGCGTCCGCCGACTCCCGCCCAGCCGCCCTGTTTAGGGTGACGCGCTCCCTCCTCGCAAAGGGGGGGGGCAAAGAACCCTTGCAGGGTAGAGCTGAGGAATTTTCCCAGTTCCTGGCGGATAAAATCACTCAGATTCGGACAGACCTGGACTCCATTTGGACAGGGCAGGCCGAGATGACAGGGGCGAGTCTTAGTCCTGTTATTTAGGAGGAGTTTGAGCCTATCACTCCTGAGGATGTGGACAAGGCCATAGGAGCGATGAGCGCCTCCACTTGTTTATTGGACCCGTGTCCCTCCTGGCTGGTTTCGGCCAGCAGGGAGGTGACACGCGGCTGGCTCCAGGCTGTTGTGATCGCATCTTTGAGAGAGGGGTCCGTCCCGCAGCCCTTAAAAGCTGCGGTGGTGAGGCCCCTCCTCAAGAAGCCTTCCCTGGACCCAGCGGATTTAAAGAACTTCCGTCCAGTCTCCAACTTACCCTTCTTGGGTAAAGTTGTAGAGAAAGTGGTGTCGCTCCAACTCCTGCGGCTATTGGAGGATACTGATTATCTGGATCCCTTTCAATCGGGTTTCAGGCGCGGCTACAGTACGGAGACTGCTTTGGTCGCACTGATGGATGATCTCTGGCGAGCACGGGATGGGGGTCATTCCTCCATCCTGGTGTTACTTGACCTCTCAGCGGCTTTCGATACCATCGACCATGGTATCCTTCTGCGTCGTCTTGGGGAGGTGGGAGTGGGAGGCACTATTTTACGGTGGTTCTCCTCCTACCTCTCTGACAGGACGCAGTCGGTGTTGACAGGAGGGCAGAGGTCGGCCCCTAGGCCCCTGGTTTGCGGGGTGCCACAGGGTTCGGTCCTCTCGCCCATCCTGTTTAACATTTACATGAAACCGCTGGGTGAGATCATCCGACGACACGGGGTGAGGTATCAGCAGTATGCTGACAATACCCAGTTGTACATCTCCACCCCGTGTCAGTTCAGTGAAGCAGTTGATGTAATGTGCCGCTGCCTGGACGATGTGAGGGTCTGGATGGGAGTGAACAGACTCAGGCTCAACCCAGACAAGACTGAGTGGCTCTGGATTTTGCCTCCCAAGGATTATGTCGACTGTCCCTCCCTGGTTCTCGGGGGAGAAAAATTGACTCCCTCGGAACAGGTCCGCAATTTGGGTGTCCTCCTAGATCCACAGCTAAAATTGGAGCAACATCTTTCAGCTGTGGCTAGGGGGACCTTTGCACAGATTCGTCTTGTGCACCAATTGCGACCTTACTTGGAGAGGGAGGCTTTGCTCACAGTCACTCATGCCCTTGTCACCTCACGGCTAGACTACTGTAACGCGCTCTACATGGGGCTACCCTCAAAGAGCATCCGGAGACTCCAACTGGTACAGAATGCAGCTGCGCGAGCTGTAGTGGGTGTACCGAGATACACCCACGTAACACCTATTCTTCGCCAGCTGCATTGGCTGCCAATTAGTCTCTGGTCGCAATTTAAGGTGTTGGTCGTTACCTTTAAAGCCCTACATGGCTCAGGGCCAGGTTACCTTCGGGACCGCATCCTACCACATACCTCCCTACGACCGGTTAGGTCCCATAGAGAGGGCCTCCTCCGGGTCCCATCGGCCAAACAATGTCGGTTGGCGGGGCCACGGGGGAGGGCCTTCTCTGTGGGAGCCCCGTCCCTCTGGAACCAACTCCCACCAGAGATCCGGACTATCCCCACCCTGCTGGCCTTCCGTAAAGCCATAAAAACTTGGCTCTTCCGGCAGGCGGGGTGAATAGGAAGATCAGATTCCCCCCTTGAATGTTGTTTTTATAATTGTTTTAACTATGCCTTTTAATTTTAAATTATGATAATTGTTTTTATTGTACGCTTCTTATTCTGTTGTACGCCGCCCTGAGTCCCACGGGATTGGGCGGCCTATAAGAACGTCTATTAAATTAAATTAAATTAAATGATGAAGCACTGGAAAACTGAACTGTTTGTGAGAAATGAAAATTACGGATTTGTCAACATCAAAAGAGGAATTTTCCAGGGAGATTCATTGTCACCATTACTTTTTATAATTGCCATGATCCCGCTGTCAACAATCTTACAAAAAACAAACCTTGGCTATCAAACATCCAAGAAATCTAATAAAATTTCATACCTGTTATACATGGATGATCTGAAGTTGTATGGAAAAACTGAAACTGAAATTCAGTCTCTGATCAACACTGTCCGAATCTTTAGCACTGATATCAGCATGGAGTTTGGTTTGGACAAATGTGCCACAGTAGCATTGAAGAAGGGTAAAATCACTGAAAGCGTGGGCATAAACACGCCTAATGGTCTAGCCATAAAGTGTCATCAGCCAGAGGCCTATAAATACCTGGGCATACTACAACTGGATAATATTAAACATGGACATGTGAAAAATGTGGTCAGTAAAGAATACATACAAAGAGTCAGAAAAATTCTCAAAAGCAAGCTCAATGGAGGCAACACCATCAAGGCCATAAACACCTGGGCTATACCTGTTATAAGATATACTGCTGGCAGAATAAACTGGACACAGGCTGAACTGGACAATTTGGACAGAAAAACAAGAAAAGTCATGACCATTCACCATTCACATCATCCTTGTAGTGATGTCGACAGATTATATCTGCCCAGAAAAACTGATGGCAGAGGACTTTTACAAGTAAAACAAACAGTAGAAGAAGAAAAACTTGCATTGGCAGAATTCATCAAAGAAAGTGAAGAACTTGCATTGATTGAAGTAAACAACTGAAAGCTTCTGAAAGTGCAGCAGACAAAGAATCAGTATAGGAAAACTGCAATGCAAACTACAGCCAACAGTTGGCGCAATAAAGCCTTGCATGGGCAATTCCTCAACAAGATTGAAGGAAAAGTTGATAAGGAGAAGACCTGGTTATGGCTTACTAATGGAACACTGAAGAAGGAGACAGAAGGCTTGATTCTTGCAGCCCAGGAGCAAACAATTAGAACAAATGCAATCAAAGCCAAGATCGAAAAATCAGCTGATGACCCAAAATGCAGACTTTGCAAGGAAGCTGATGAAACAATTGATCATATCCTCAGCAGCTGCAAGAAAATCGCACAGACGGACTACAAACAGAGGCACAACTACGTGGCCCAGATGCTTCATTGGAACCTGTGCCACAACTACCACCTACCAGTGGTAAAGAACTGGTGGGATCATAAACCTGAGAAAGTAGTTGAAAACAAACATGCCAAAATACTTTGGGATTTTCGAATTCAGACTGACAAGGTTTTGGAATATAATACGCCGGACCTCACGATTGTGGAAAAGAAAAAAGTGTGGATCACTGATGTCGCCATACCAGGTGACAGTCAAATTGATGAAAAACAACAAGAAAAACTTAACCAATATCAGGACCTTAAAATCGAATTACAACGACTCTGGCATAAACCAGTACAGGTGGTCCCAGTGGTAATTGGCACACTGGGTGCTGTGCCAAAAGACCTTAGCCGGCACTTGAAAACAATAAACATTGACAAAATCATGATCTGTCAGTTGCAAAAGGCCACCCTACTTGGATCTGTGCGCATCATACGAAAATACATTACACAGTCCTAGATGCTTGGGAAGTGTTCGACTTGTGATATAATGATACGAAATCCAGCATATAAATCTCGTTTGCTGTTTATTAAATTTTTTGTGAATAAATAAATAAAATAATATTAATAATAATAATAATAATAATAATAATAATAATAATAATAATAATAATAATAATAATAATAATAATAATAATAATAATAATAATAATAATAATAATAATAATAAATGAGTATGAGAATGAGAGCTATGGAATGGTTAATATCAAGAGAGGAATTTTTCAGGGAGATTCACTTTCACCCCTCCTCTTCATCATCGCAATGATCCCACTATCAATAATCTTAAAAAAAATGAAACTTGGATACCAAATAGCCAAAGACGCCGAAAAAATTTCACATTTATTGTATATGGATGATTTGAAACTGTATGGAAAGTCAGAAATAGAAATCCAATCACTGACCAACACAGTCCTAATATTCAGCACAGATATCTCAATGCAGTTTGGCATGGAAAAATGTGCCACTGTATCTATGAAAAGGGGCAAAATCACTACATGTGACGGAATTGAAATGCCCAATGGCCAATTAATTAAATGCAATCAAAATGAAGCCTATAAATATCTGGGCATTCTGCAGTTGGATAACATCAGACATGGAGAAGTGAAAACTATCATCAGAAGAGAGTACACCAACAGAGTTAGGAAAATTTTGAAATCTAAATTAAATGGTGGAAACACCATCAAGGCCATGAATACCTGGGCAATACCAGTCATAAGATACACGGCTGGTATAATTAACTGGACACAAGCTGATTTGGACATTTTGGACCGAAACATCAGAAAACTAATGACAATGCACTACAGTTTACATCCACGTAGTGACACTGATAGACTTTACCTGCCCAGAAAATCAGGTGGCAGAGGACTACTACAAGTAAAGCAAACAGTTGAAGAAGAAAAGCATGCATTGGCGGATTATTTAAAAGAAAGTCAAGAACATCTATTAATTGAAGTAAAGAACAAAAATCTACTGAAGGTCCAACAGACGAAACAAGAATACAGAAAAAATGTGATAAAATCAAGAATGGAGAGTTGGCAAAATAAAGCATTACATGGCCAATTTCTGGAAAAAATAAAAGACAAAGTGGACAGTGAAAAAACTTGGTTATGGTTAACATCTGGTACTTTAAAGAAAGAAACAGAATCATTGATCCTGGCCGCACAAGAACAGGCAATTCGTACAAATGCCATAAAGGCCAAAATTGATAAATCTTCAAATGATGCTAAATGCAGATTATGCAAGGAAGCTGATGAAACTGTAGCCCATGTGCTCAGCTGCTGCAAGAAAATCGCGCAGACTGATTACAAATTACAACACAACTCTGTTGCACAAATGATCCACTGGAATTTATGCAAAAATTATAACATCCATACTGCTACAAACTGGTGGGAACACAAGCCTGAAAAAGTCACTGAAAATCAGATGGTCAAGATCTTGTGGGATTTTCGTATACAAACAGACAAGGTACTGGCGCATAATACACCAGACATCACGCTGGTCGAGAAAAACAAGGTGACTATCATTGACATTGCAATACCAGGGGATAGCAAGGTCGATGAAAAGGAACACGAAAAAATCGCAAAATACCAGGACTTAAAAATCGAAATCCAACGATTATGGCACAAACCAGCAGTGGTAATTCCAGTAGTGATTGGAACACTGGGTGCTATCCCAAAAGCACTGGAATTACATTTAAAACAGCTCAAAATTGACAAAATCACCATCAGTCAAATGCAGAAAGCCGCACTGCTCGGTTCCGCACATATACTTCGAAAATACATTACGACGTCCTAGGCCCCTGGGTGGGGCTCGACTAGTAATCAATGCCAAATCCGGCGAAACAACTGGCCGCTGTGATACAATTGTATAATAATAATAATAATAATAATAATAATAATAATAATAATAATAATAATAATAATAATAATAATAATAATAATAATAATAATAATAATAATAATAATAATAATAATAATAATAATAATAATAATAATAATAATAATGTTCCAAAATACAGGTCAGTTCTCTATGTTTGAATTTGGATCTTCTTCACATTACCCACAATAATGGCACATACTTAATGAAGGAGCTGGTCTGCTTGGTATGCTTTGCACTCAATTTTGCATACTTTAGATAGGTATGCTGATCAATGACATGCTCCTCCATTTTAGTATAAATCGACATTCATATATGTAGTAATATGTGTTAAGGAAAGGACTGGAGTCTAAAAATTAGACTGCTGCATTTAGATGTAATATAATGTATCGTTTGTCTTGTCTTTTCAAAAACATCTTGGCCAAC
This sequence comes from Diadophis punctatus similis, assembly GCA_023053685.1. Taxonomy (NCBI): domain Eukaryota; kingdom Metazoa; phylum Chordata; class Lepidosauria; order Squamata; family Dipsadidae; genus Diadophis; species Diadophis punctatus. The sequence goes on along the minus strand of JALIGW010000003.1, from coordinate 86,366,934 downwards.
TTATAACCTATGGTTTGTGAGGGCCTGGCCATCTCTAACCTGGCCAATGAGTACTGGCAGAGCAATTGCTAATCGGGCTGGTTCAGTTTCCTACTCTTTTGAGGTAGGATGCAAAGTAAATGCAAATGCATTATGATTCTAAAAGAAGCTTAACTAAGAAAATTACAACTACCCATTGAACACTGGGGAAGAATGGAGAATTCTGCCTTCTCCCAAATATGTAGTATTGGTCCAATAGTTTTCATCCAACTTACTACAACCTTCCCCTCTTCTTCTTGAAAGAGTTGATTGACATTTCTGGCCACCAGAAGGCTACCCACCCCAGATTGAATAAATAATCACCACCAGCAAGAGTGTAGAATGAAAAGGAAGTTTGTTCTGGAGAACAAACTTCCCAAACAAGATCCCAAACAACCTGTGCAGTGCTCTTTTGAGCTGATCTCCTCCAGATTATCTCCAAGACCAAAAGAGCAAATGAAGTAAGGAAAATATCTGGCTGACACTAGTTGATACTAGTTCAGTATCAACCCCTCTCTACTTCCTCTCTACTTGCTATCTTGGTTCTGATATCATTTTTGCATTATTGCTCATCATACTAAAAAAAGAATAATCCTGCTATGACATATCATTTATCTACCCTCAACTATCAATGACCATCTGAGGAAGTGACAGAGAACTGGCCAAACAGAAGAAAACACTATATAAAATACTGATAAAGAAAAGTTAAAATTTCATTTAAATGTAAGGTGAGATAATTTAGAGTTAGGGTTCAAGAGTTCAAGATTAAATGAAAGAAAGGCAGGGAAAGCAAAATGAACACTAATATAAAAAAAGAAAAAAAACCTTTTATTTCGGAAATATGGACTAAAAGGTGTTTATACACACTCATCGGAACACAGTTATTGTTCAAATTCAGTTAAAAATGGAACCAAAAAGTATCATTTCATGAATTATATCTTTAAAAATATTGTACTTTTCCTTCTCTCACATCCCCCCCCCCTAAAAGCAGAATTAGAATGTGAAACAAAACAGAATAGTGGGAAGCTGGGCAGTACATAATATTTGTAAAGGAATAAATACATACATGAACAAATGGACACATTGGGAATGCATTGATCTATCTAGCCCCTAGGACTAAAATAAAATAAATTTCCACCCAAATATATGTTTCAGGGAAGGGATTGCTTCTCAAAAACAGTATCTGCTTAAATAAAAAATTCCTCTAGAATTGCTATTTGCTCTTACTGTGGACAAATACTGGCACTTCAGGTAGACGCATCTTTAGCATGGATTTTCATTTGGAAAGTGATATAGAAAATAAGTTTTTCTACTTTTTGTTACTATACCAATCAAAAGTGGATTTTCCTATAGCAGGTTTGGGAAGGGCAGCATGTTGTAAAAGGCAAAAACGATATCCTGATTTTTGTCTGAATTTAACATCCAAGAAATACAGTCCTTCTTAAGGACTCTTAAGAAGAATCTATCTGGAAAAGGGTTTGAAAGATGTAGCACCATAGGATAGGATAGTAGTAGTTTGTATAAACATAAGTAAAAAAATAACGATAAAAGAGGACAATAGGACAGGGATGGTAGGCATAGTGGTACGCTTATGCACGCCCCTTACAGACCTCTTAGAAACAGGGAGAGGTCGACTGTAGACAGTCTAAGGTTAAAGTTTTTGGGGTTTGGGGAAGAAACCAGAGTCAGGTAGTGCATTCCAGGCATTGATCACTCTGTTGCTGAAGTCGAGTTTGGAGCGGTTTACATTTAGTTTGAATCTATTATGTGCCCGTGTATTGCTGCAGTTGAAGCTGAAGTAGTCATTAACAGGAAGGACATTTTGGTATATGATTTTATGAACTACATTTATATCAGATCGGAGGCGACGTAGTTGTAAATTGTCTAATCCCAGTATTACAAGTCTGGTGGAATAAGGTATTTTGTTGTGAGCGGAGGAGTGAAGGACTCTTCTTGTGAAATATTTCTGGACTCTCTCGATTATATTTATGTCTGATATGCAGTGCGGGTTCCAGACAGGTGAGCTGTATTCCAGAATTGGTCTAACAAATGTTTTGTATGCTCTGGTTAGCATTGTAATGTTGCCAGAGAAGAAGCTACGCAAGATTAGATTAACAGCTCTTAGTACCTTTTTGGCAATGTTGCTACAGTGGGCTCGACCACTTAGGTCGTTGGATATGAGTACTCCAAGGTCTTTGACAGAGTGAGGGTCATCTACAAGTGTAGATGACCCTCACCATTGTCACGATGTAAATTTTGATTGTCAGCTGAACTCTATGATTTTGAGATTCCTAGCAAAGCAAAGCAGTCACATGGTGAGTGAACTGTGCATGTACACATTCCATTCTATTACTCCTCCTTCTTCTGCTCCGGTCCTTCATTGAAGGAGGACGTGTGTTAGACCGCAAAGATGTAGTTATTAAGATTTATTGTTTTTATATCTTTTGTACCGAAATAAATATTTTGTTATTTTTAGACTTTATACTCGAGTTTCATTTTGTTAAGGATTAGATCCAAAGGAAAAGATCTATCACCTCTAAGACTTATTTTCTCATTCCGTCAACCATGTATTTGTCTTGAGAAAGTCTTCCGAGTACAATGATCAGTGTAAGCCATTTCAGGATGCAAAAGGCCTTCAGGTAGCTAAAACCTTTTTTCTTTCCTTGTTTTGAGAAAGGAGCGCTTTATTTAATAAAACAGAATGAAAAAAAGAATGAAACAATATGAAAAGAGAGGGAGGCAACAGCTTTCTCTCTCTCTCATAAAAGAAAGTTTCTTTTAATCATCATGATATAACTTCAGTTTATAAGCAGCTCACTCACGTCACAAGAAGCAGCAGAGAACTTGAGTCTTAGCAACACCAATTGCACAGAAAATCCATTTCCATTATCTAGCTGTCAACTTCTGGTAATAGGTAGTTCAAAAGAATATAGGCAAATATTGAACCTTGTCTCAGAGTAAAATTAATATATGTACAGTTAGTTATTTCTTCCCAAAACCTAATAACTTTAGGACATTGCAAAAACAGGTTTTAATGAATCATTATTCTTGTTGCATTTCTGAAAACATGATGAATTATCATTCCTTTTCTACACAAACATAATGGAGTCCAATAAGCCCAAAGTATTTTCATTGTTGTTGAATGAGCCATAATCAACAATCTATTGAGAGTATTGGTAGTGATGCTGGAACAACTTCCTATGGTTTACATTTTGTTTTGTAAGGGAGGGGTATGCACTTCAAGTTAAATTTACTTCTGGCAAGTTTCCAATTGCATTTTGGAAGCGATTTGCCAACACCTTCTTCCCAGGTGTGGTAATGACTGACCCAAAGTCACCCAGCTGGTTTTAGCAATAGCAATAGCATTTAGACTTACACCGCTTCACAGTGCTTTATAGCCCGCTGTAAGCGGTTTACCGAGTCAGCATATTGCCCCCAACAATCTGGATCCTGGTTTTCCTCCCTAAAACACAGCTATAGCTTGGCTTTTTCTGCTTCTAGCCCCACACCTTAACCAAGAGACCAAAGTGGCTTTCTTAGACAAAATGGTGACCTCCAGATCCTTTTCTCTTCAGTCTTTAAAATTTGCATATCAGTTGATTTATTAGCAATAGCAATAGCACTTAGACTTATATACCGCTTCATAGTGCTTTACAGGCGTCTCTAAGTGGTTTACAGAGTTCAGCATATTGCCCCCAACAATCTGGGTTCTCATTTTACCCACCTCGGAAGGATGAAAGGCTGAGTCAACCTTGAGCTGGTCAGGATCGAACTGAAGGGAATACATTGAGTATGAAAAGGTAATGCTTGAGCCACATTCTCCAGAAAGACTAATTGTAGGCTTTTTGTCTTGTAGGATTTAATAATCCCTTCTAATAATGTAGGTGTTTCTGAAGCTGAAAATGTTGCTGGTCCCTAAAGCAAGGGCACTGAAGCAATAATTGTGATGTAAAGGCAGAAGTATTTGGCTACATCTTATGATTCATTTTTTTATTCCATTAAATAATGTAATAGCACTCCCTCTTGAGAAACAATTATGTGAGCTATGTTGTCTGAGAAAGAATGATGCCCCACTCTCTATCCTAATGCAAAATGTTAATCTTAATCCTAATGCTACAGTGGCTGTCACTCATGCATTTCAATACATATTTTTTAAATCAGGCACATCCAGTTATTTAAAACAATCCTGGTGGCTCTTATAGCTTTGCACTTGACCAAAAGCGAATCAGAGGTATTCAATTCTACTATTTGCTAGAATAGTGAAATCATGGTTAAGAGCATTTTCTTACACACAGCCAGTTTCACTTTTTATGACAAATATTTGTTTCTTGCAACTGCCAACATATTATCCCATGCTATCACAGGCCTTAAACCTTTCTCCATTCTCTTTTCTTTAGCAAGCACTCTGTGTTCATTCTTATGTACCGTTCATATATACTTTATGTTTATTCCATTTCCCCAGTTAGACACCACTCTACTTAGTCTTTGATGCATTAATTTTAAATTCATATTCCTTGTTGTGTCATGCCGTCTAACATATACTGCATGTATGGTAAATCCCCATTCAACACACCTCTAACAATACCACAAACATTTCTTATATCCTTATTCATGAATAAATTAAGCCAAAGGTACATAGGCCATCCTCCTCTGACTCCTCGCAGGGGATTGAACTAGACAGAATGGGACAACTCACAGCCAACTTGCCATGCCAACTCTCCAGGGTCAATTTGCCGCAGCCAACTTGCCATGACCACTTTGTTGCAGGATAACTCAACATGGCCAATTCATCACGAGACAACTTGCCATGTGACAATTCCATTCCACTTAATTATTTAATTTTTTTTTAAAAGTTTCTCTGCTCAGTGCTGAACCATTAGTAAAGCAATCTACTTAAGCTTGACTTTCATCATACACCATTCATGTCACATTCAGCACTCAACTTTCAATTTCTTATTTGTGCCTGTTTGAATGTCCCACAATTCAAGCCTATTTGCTTGATCTAGGATCTCTCTAAATTAACACTTATATAATAAATATTTTCTCTCATATTAAGTGATTTCATAACAACCTGCTGAGGAACAGCCAAACCCCTCCTCCAATCAGTAAAAATAATGGATGTGGAGCTAAAACATACCTGATTTTATGAAATATTGATTTCCTGTTAAGGAAGATGGAAAACAATGTGGTAGAGGCACAGAAAGGATTATTATAGAAAAGAACATTGTTAACCATTCTAAACATGTCCCACTTTATTTATTTACAATTTGTCAACAAATCCATACTTCTTTTCCCATAATCTCAAGGCTAACTGGCTAAATATTAATATTTCATTCCAATTGCAATCACATTTCCTTCATAAAGAAATGTTCTCTGGTATAAACACCTTTATCACAAAATGGCTCTTTAAAATGACTGATCAAATATTATCTCTTAATCAGTCCATGCAATCATTGGATATGATGAAGAATATTCACTATGCTACAGAGAGAAATCAGGAACTTCCTATACTTATTGACCCAATTTTATGTAGACCTTGGACAAATTTTAAAGACCTTGTGCAGTTTAGATCTACCTTTCATTTCTGGGAACACATTAAACAAGAAGAATAAAAGGAGCTATCTAAAAGAAAAGCAATGGACCAGACTATTCAACCTTACCCATCACTGCTATGCAATCTTAATTGTGATAGAATGCCATCTATGGAGATATAAAACAATGAAGATGTGTAATTTGCTGTTCAGCCTATTCCAATAACCCAGTAATTGCCTTATCATATTGTATGAACATGTAATATGAATAGACCATTCCTAATACTAAGAGACACTGAAGTAGTTACCGGTATGTTATCTGAACTTTTCCTCCTAACCCCATGTTCTTGTTTCCTACTACATAAGTATATTCCTTCCCTCCCTCCCTCCCTCCCTCCCTTCCTTCCTTCTTTTTATCAATCATTGAAGTCAATAACTTAGTAAATAGAACTGTATAGAAAAATGTCAAATACTAATACTTGTGATAAGAATATTATAACTGACTAGTTTTTCTGCCTTGAAAATCTATATTTTTATCTATAATTTTATGTGATCGCTGCAAAATCTAACTTATACTGACATAAACCCCTTTCTGTAGAGATGTTTAGTGCAATTGCTGCATACTCCATCCTTTAGAGTAGTGCCTTGATGTAAGCACTATAATTGTATTCCATTAACTGTAATTTTGTTTCATGTTTCATTAACTGAGGTTTATAGTTAAATGTGTTGCTTAAATCCAGATGAAGAGTTAAACTTTTTCTTGCATCAATAATCATTGTGCTCTATTCCCTTGGAATTTAAAAAAGCAAAGGCTTTGTCTCCACATATGTCTTTGTCTCTTACATGCAGAGACATGGGTGCAACTAATCAGTGTATACTACAGTGGAAGCATTGTGTCAACTCTCCCATTGGCTTAGTTCAAACCCAATACCCGATCATGCTTCAAAAGATTGAGTATGTTTTTGTGAGTAAGGATGGGAAGGCAGGACATGTTACATGTCCCACCTATCAGGGTGAGATCAAGAAAAAGGATCTTCTTGGTGGTGGCTCTCAGAATGACCACCCTGTATTATTAATTATGGGGAGAAAGGGTCTCCATATGGTCTAGCATAGTGCTCTGAAAAACCTCTTCATGTACTAGCATCTGGTAGATAGCAGTTTTTACTATAAGAATACATTTCAATTATCTGTTATTAAGGTTTTTAAGAAGCCAGGCAATATTTCACCAGCCTACAGTTGACCATTTGGTCAGTTAAAGGAGTATGTGCTTGAGTAGTCAGATATGGCAACCTAGTTAGATAAAAATAAACTGTCAATCATACCTGAATCATCCTTAATGAGGAAAAAATAACACCCTTTAGCTTGTATGACTATAAGCAGGGCAATGTTTAAATAGAATAAGGAGAAGAAGCAATTTAAAGATGTTTAATTTATTTAAGGAAAGAGTTTATTATAATTAGGTAAATACTGAGTTTAAAAATAACTTTTCTAATTCAAGTTATGCATGAATATGCATTCAATAATGGATCTAACCCAGCTAGGAGAATTTAAGCCATATTTGGTTATGATCCACAAACCATCTGGTTCATTTCTATGAAGTGTGATCTGGAAATGTAGTTTCACCTACTGAAAGTTTGCCTACTTTGTGGTTAGCATTTCTTTCTTTCTTTCTTTCTTTCTTTCTTTCTTTCTTTCTTTCTTTCTTTCTTTCTTTCTTTCTTTCTTTCTTTCTTTCTTTCTTTCTTTCTTTCTTTCTTCCTTCCTTCCTTCCTTCCTTTCTTCTTTCTTCTTTCTTCCTTTCTCTTTCCTCCCTCCCCCCTCTCTCTTTTATAATCTAGAATAAAAAAAGAAATAATATTGCTCTAATACAGATTTAAAAGGCTATAGAAATATTGTGTGTGTGTGTGTGTGTGTGTGTGTGTGTGTGTGTGTGTGTGTGTATAAAGGCGGATGACACACAAATCTTGAACAACCAGAAATCTAAATTATCATAGGGCTGATATATTCTAATACCTCATTAACAACTTAGCCTACAGTAAACATTTAACACACAGTCTCTAGTCAGGACATATGTCCATTAAATATAATTCCATTACATTTTAAATTAAGCTGTAAACAATCTCTGATTGGCAACATTCAAATCAGCAAGAGGTAAAAGAAAAACTAAAAAAAATAAACATTACATTGAAAACATTTACTGTAAACCATATATAGGTTACCTGTCAGATTAAAATAACAACCCAAATTTAGGATATTGCACATTTCCACGTATAAAGTTATAACCCAGAAATCGTTTCAAACAAGAGTAAATTGCACATCAGATTTCCTTTTATATATGAAGTTATTCTAGACATTGATTATTTAATTATTGATTATTTTTATTTAATTGCATCCCACATTTATTATTTTTACAAATTACTCAAGATGGCGAACATATCCCACACACACCTTCCTCCTTCTATTTTTCCCCATAACAACAGCCCTGTGAGGTGGGTTGGGCTGAGAGAGAGTGACTGGCCCAAAGTTTTCCAGCTGGCTTTCATGGCTAAGACAGGACTTGAACCTACCATCTCTCACTTTCTAGCCTTTGTTCATGCTTCCATACGGTGGTTCAGCTATTTTGTATTAATTCATCAGATTCAGAAATCAACCCTATATGACCAGCCCTTAGCCATTGCTGGTTGAGAATGCTATATTCCTTGGTATAAGGAAAGGGAATAATGCAAGAGGAAGAAGGAAGAAATGGCAAATAGTGAAGTCTGGTGTAAGCCCTGATTAAACCCTCCAAGCAATAAAGAATCGATGATCGCATGGGATTTAAGAAGAATGATCCTGTAAGAAACAAGGACAATTGTAACAGTACTAACAGTGGAACAAGTCTTGGGAATTCTCTAAGCAAATAAAAAGAGACTTGCCAAACAAAGGTGGGGTGGAATCTTCCACCAGTTTCCACTCTTTCCACATGAGGAGCAAGACTCCAAAGTATGGTCCCTGGGCTTCCTAGATTCAATACAGGTAGTCCTCAACTTACAACAGTTAGTGACCATTCAAAGTTACAACGGCACTGATAAATGTAACTATCCCCATAATCATGTGATCAAAATTCAAATGCTTGGCAATGGGTTCATAATTATGACCGTTGTGTCCCCAAGTCACATCATCACCTTTTGCGAACTTCTGATAAGCAAAGTCAATGGGGAAGCCAGATTCATTAAACAACCGGGTTACTAATTTATTATTAAGATATTCATGAACTGGGAGAGCCATGTTAACAAGGTCAGACAATGAATAGGCATAGCAACTAAGTCAGCCAATGAGAACTAAACACTTCTGAGTCTATGCAGAGAATTGAAACTGAAAACTTAAGCTTAAGGCTGGGCGTGGCTCAGTCCACTCTGTACTCTCTTGTCCACTCTGAACTAAAAGCTTGTCTGCTCTTGGAAATGAAACTGCTTGAAACTGTTGCTACATTGAAGAAATAATCTACTTGTGGTATTATATATATATTATTATGTTTATAAAGAAGTTAATGAATCCAGCTGAATCAGTTATCTGTGTGTGCTTCTGGTTTTGATTTTTGCAACAAACTCTAATATTTATCAACTGCAGTGATTCACTTAGCAACTGTGGCAAGAAAAGTCATAAAATGGGGCAAAAACTCACTTAACAAATGTTTCACTTAACAACAGAAATTTTGGGCTCAGTTGTAGTCATAAGTTGAGGACTACCTGTAGCTCCTTCTTCCGGAGCAGCTGTTGCCCATTCAGCTACACCACTTACCACAAACAGTTGCCAGGAAGAGACTTTTACAAATGATAATATCACACAGTGTTTATTGACTGCACAGGCTGTACTTTCCACTTTTAAATGTATAACAGCAAAAAGAAAAGTCATGAGAGACGGAGACCTAGAAACAACCACTGCAATCTTCAGACTTAATCAGATTTACTTACAGATAGCTCTCAACATTTAAAACTCCCCCCCCCCCGCCTCAGCAAATCTGTGGGATTCAGAAGAAGCAGCCCATTCCTCCTTGGATCAATTATTCACTGTTATTATTACACAACTGGGCTGCGGTGAGTTTTACTGATGTTTAAGAGCCCTTCCCTCCCTAAACAACACGTGTGTTGTTTAGAATGAGGTCCTATGGAGTATTCTCTCCATATTTCCAAAGGAGGTATATTGTAAGGCCCAGATCTCTTTATTTTTTGAAACCATCAACATGCCATCAGTATTTTAAATGCAAAACAAAAAACGGCAGTTGTAAAGAGCTGTTACGAGGATGAACTAGCAATGCCCTTGGGAATAGCTTCCTCTGGTAAACAAGTTCAGATAAGAATGAACGCACAGGTTGCTGATGAGTCTTTGTAAACAGGAATAATCAACACATTAGGAGCCAGTGAAACAGTGCTTGACAACATAAGTTTATGCAAAGTAGCTTGCTATTTTAGGAAAACTGGTATCCCTGCAACTGCATTTTTCAAATAATAACTTCTGTACTTTCTCCCACATAGCTGCTGATATCAGAGAAAATCATTTTCCCCCTGTTTTATATGCACAGAAGGAGATCTCTTATGTGGAATTAGAGCTAGATACAACCTTCTTAGTGCCTGTTTAGTGTAGTGGTTAAGACATAAGACTAGAAACTAGGAAACTGAGAGGTCTAATCCCTCTTTAGACACAACACCAGAAGGTGACCTAGGGCCAATCACTCTCTCTCTCAGCCTAGGAAGGAGACTATGGCTAATCACTTCTGAAAAGGCTTACCAAAAAACCCTCAGGGACCTGTCCAGGCAGTGTCCAAGAATCAGAACTGATTGAATAAAACAAATAAAAAAAGCCTTCATGGATCCAGAATTTAAAGATACAATTAAGCAGTCTAAACCAGGAAAAGTCCCCATTGATCTCATTATTTATGAAGGGTAATTTGGACTTGTAGGCCCCAGCTCTCCTTTCACATTTTACCTCAATAAAGCACTTGACCTAGATTTCAAAGGATTGGGAGTTGCCAGGGGTGAAATTCAGCAGGTTCTCACAGGTTCTGGAGAACCGGTAGCGGAAATTTTCAGTAGTTCGGAGAACTGGCAAATACCACCTCTGGCTGGACCCAGAGTGGGGTAGGAATGGAGATTTTGCAGTATCCTTCCCCTGCCACGCCCACCAAGCCACGCCCACAGAACCGGTAAGGGAAATTTTTGAATTTCACCCCTGGCAGTTGGCTATAATAATTCTGACAAAGATCAGAGAAAGGCTCCTGATAATTTTCACTTAATCGATTTGTTAAGTGAAATTAACAAAATGTATGCTAAACTTTTATAATTCAGATTAATTGCCTGGGTCAAACTGAATTCACCTTGATGAATGATGAAGTTGGATTTAGGACAGGTTGATTAACATTAGACCATGCTATGGTACTGTGATACTTGGTAGAAAAGTATAGACCTAGTCCGTCTCTCTATGCATCTCTTAGTGATGCTTGGATTGCCTTCAACACAGTATCTAGTTTGCTTTTTTCATAGATTTTATCATTGTTTCTGAATGTTCAGAGTTGTAAGTAGGAATTACCTGAGAAGACAGGAGGAAAAACCACAGCCCCATCACAATCTGTTAGAGAAAGCATCCTTTGTTTGCAGGAGAGTAAAAATAAGGGTCCTTTCAGACTTACAAGATTCTGTTATTGTAACCTTACAATAATGGTAGTGTTAGTACTCTCATTGCTGGTGCTTCTTGACTGGGCTATCTTAAAATCTGACAAATGGCATCTATAACCAAGAATTATTCTTTGATTGGTGCTATAATTTTATATTTTTCCAAAGAAAAGTAAAACTGGCCACTCTTAAATGCCTTGACACATCAAGATTACACAACCATATTCTATGTAGGACTTCCATGAAAGCAACCTGAGCCTTGCAAAATCCAGCTGCCAGGGATTCCTAGTGCTTGCTTTTTGGATCATATGAAAAAAAATATCTGGTTTGTCTCTGGAACCAATTTAAATTCTGGCTCGCAATGAAGAGTCCTAGATTAAGAGACAAAATGTGCAAGTATTTGTGGAGGATAGGCCCATTTTCTTTCACTCTGCTCATCATTGGCATGTGATCCCAAATGAATTAGTCATGGGGTCATGTTGTTCTTAGGCTGAAAAAATCTCTTTCTCCACCCCAGAGCCTTAAGAATAGTTATATAGGTTTGGTCTTTGCTCCATGTACTATATCCAAGGGAGGCATGGTTAGATGACTTAGAAAGCATGTTTTCATGCTGTTAGTAGTCCATGATGACACAGTACATAATTTTAGGTAGGAAGCTTATTATTATTATTATTATTATTATTATTATTATTATTATTATTATTATTATTATTATTATTATTATTATTATTATTATTATTATTAGTAGTAGTAGTAGTAGTAGTAGTAGTAGTAGTAGTAGTAGTAGTAGTAGTATTAGTAGTATTAGTAGTATTAGTAGTATTAGTAGTATTAGTATTAGTATTATTAGTATTAGTATTATTAGTATTATTAGTATTATTAGTATTAGTATTAGTATTAGTATTAGTATTAGTATTAGTATTAGTATTATTAGTATTAGTATTAGTATTGTTCTTGTTCTTGTTCTTGTTCTTGTTCTTGTTCTTGTTCTTGTTCTTGTTGTTCTTGTTGTTCTTATTGTTCTTGTTGTTGTTATTCAATTGTATCACAGTGGCCAGTTGTTTTGCCGGATTTGGCATTGATTACTAGTCGAGCCCCACCCAGGGGCCTAGGACGTCGTAATGTATTTTTGAAGTATATGTGCGGAACCGAGCAGTGCGGCTTTCTGCATTTGACTGATGGTGATTTTGTCGATTTTGAGCTGTTTTAAATGTAATTCCAGTGCTTTTGGGACAGTGCCCAGTGTTCCAATCACCACTGGAATTACCACTGCTGGTTTGTGCCATAATCGTTGAATTTCAATTTTTAAGTCCTGGTATTTTGCAATTTTCTCGTGTTCCTTTTCATCGACCTTACTATCACCTGGTATTGCGATGTCAATGATAGTCACCTTGCTTTTCTCGACCAGCGTGATGTCTAGTGTATTATGCGCCAGTACCTTGTCCGTTTGTATATGGAAATCCCACAAGATCTTGAACATCTGATTTTCAGTGACTTTTTGAGGTTTGTGTTCCCACCAGTTTGTAGCAGTATGGATGTTATAGTTGTTGTTGTTGTTGTTGTTGTTGTTGTTGTTGTTGTTGTTATTATTATTATTATTATTATTATTATTATTATTATTATTATTATTATTATTATTATTATTATTATTATTATTATTATTAATATCCTTTGGCCTGTCTCAATCTCAGAATGAATGCTATGCTGAGTAATTTTAAATATAAAAGAAATGAAATAAAGTTTAGTTTTATTCCTGGTTCATCTATTTTTGGGAACTTAGCACTTGACATATCACTCACAATCACAGTGCAGCACTCAAGACATCTACACTTGGCATTCTTTATTATTTGAGTTGTGGGTCTTGAGGTTCTAGTATCAATAGCAATAGCATTTAGACTTATATACGGCTTCACGGTGCTTTACAGCCCTTTCTAAGTGTTTTACAGTCAGCATATTGCCCCCAACAATCTGAGTCCTCATTTTGCTGACCTCAGAAGGATGGAAGGTTGAGTCAACCTTGAGCCGATCAGAATTGAACTGCTGGTAGTTGCCAGAGTTAGCCTAAAATACTGCATTCTAACCACTGTGCCACCATGACTCTGTAGTAGTAACAAACAAAAAGCTTGAACTCTACCCATATCTACTGTTTTTGCTCATTTAGCAATAACCCACTGAATTAAATGGGGTCTTCTCTCGATGTAATGTGTAAAAGAGTTGCATTCTAAAAAGAAAAAAAGAAAGAATAGGAATAGGAATAGGAATAGGTGGAAGGGACCAGTGGTGGGTTGCTCCCAGTTTGGCCCGGTTCTGTGAACTGGTAGCGCCGACAGTGGGAGGCTCCACCCACCCACCTGGGATGCTTCTGCGCATGTGCAGAAGCATCGTGAGCAAGCGAGCAAGCGAGCAAGCAAATTGGTAGCTACAGGTTTTAGAACCCACTACTGGAAGGGACAGTTGAAACTATTGCTCACATACTGACTTTTTGATATGGCATTGTCCACTATTCTTAGCTTTTTTGTTCTGCAGTGTTAATAACGTAAGTTCCCTGGAAATGCTTTTAAGACTTTCAAAATAACACGTGTCTTTTGTGTGGAAATTGTTATCCTGGTCACAAATTACACAGATGCATGGTAGTTGGGTATCATATGACTCTCATTTCTTATGACAAACCCCAGATACAAAATGAAGATACAGTTCCACAGGAAGTTTGCAGTTTCATTTAACAAACTCTACTTTATGTATGGGCTTCTTTGTCAATTGTCTTATCTAAAGAAACTTGGATTCAGAGAGGAACATAAAATTGTGTAAGAAAAGCCACCACGGAAATTGAATACACATAAACATGAATATGACCAGTAGTGGGTTCCTACGAAGCGGTGTGGTGCGTAGCTCCGGTAGGGAGCGGCCGATTGTGCAATTTGCGCGTGACCGCTCCGGTGCCATCTTTGCTGGTCTGTCGCACACATCGCCATCTTTTTAAAGAATTTTTCAGCTTTTTTGCTTCTGTGCATGTGCGGAAGCAAAATCACGACAAAATCTCGTGAGGGGACGCGCGCGCGAGAGAGAGATTTCAGCAAGTTTTTGCTTCCGTGCATGCGCAGAAGCAAAATCTCACCAAAATCTCACGCTCGTGCATGTCCCCTCGCAAGATTTTGGTGAGATTGTGCTTCTGCGCATGCACAGAAGCAACATCGTGGAAGGGGGTGCATGCACGTAGCAAGCGCACGCATGCACGAAATGTGGAGATGCGCGCGCAGTGCACTGGTATCAGTAAGTTAGCAACCCACCCCTGAATATGACATTTATCAACATGTATCATGGAGAAGTGAAATATTCTTCTCTTGATTCTGTGGAACAATGAAATAATATTGTAAATTCAAGGCTGTATTTAGGATGTTTTGCCAGCAGAACTCAGACCAGAAGATATGTTAAAATGAAGCTCAGTCCAATTGGATGCAGAATATAAATTGACTTTAGAAATAAATTTTTGAACATAAAAAATATATTTACTCCATCTCACGTAAATATGATTTTAGATCAGGGACAGACAGTTCTTTTTCAGTTCAAGGGCCACACTTTTGGAAGAGACGGTCAAGAAATCAGTGGATGGGATCAAGACAAAAGCAATGTATAACTTAGTTTATGTTCATGTTTAATCCATGCATTATCTTCAAGTGATTATGCCTGATATATTTAATACCTTTTCCCTTGTTCTGATTGTAAATTACAATTTCCTAACAATTTGGGGAGGGGGGGCACAATGGCCCAGTAATTAAAGGTGCTGGAAAGCTGACAGCCCGCGGTTGAGACTCATGCGTTGCATGATTGGCTGAGCTCCCATTACTTGCCCCAGCTTCCGCCCACCTAGCAGTTTGAAAGCATACAAATGCAAGTAGATTAATAGATACCAATTCAGTGGGAAGGTAACAGCTTTTCGTGCACCTTGGCATATAGTCCTGCTGGCCACATAACCACGGAAATGTCTTCAGACAATGCTGGCTCCCTTGGCTACAAAACAGAGATGAGCCTCACCTGCTAGAGTCAGAAAAGACTGGAAAGGGGAAATCTATATCTTTACGTTTGACAATTTGGGAAGTGGGGATCTAGAATGGGAGTGGCTCTCAATGCTTCTGGAGACATATGAGGATGTGAGACAGTGGTGGGATTCAATTTTTTACTACCGGTTCTGTGGGCGGGCTTGGTGGGCGTGGTAGGGGAAGGATACTGCAAAATCTCCATGCCCTCCCCACTCCAGGGGAAGGTTACAGCAAAATCCCCATTTCCTCCCGATCAGCTGGGACTCGGGAGGCAGAGAATAGATGGGGGCAGGGGCAGTCAGAGGTGGTATTTACCGGTTCTCCGAACGACTCAAAATTTCCGCTACCGGTTCTCTGAACTACTCAAAATTTTCGCCACTGGTTCTCCAGAACTGGTCAGAACCTGCTGACACCCACCTCTGATTTGAGAGCTCAAGTTCTGCATTCCTATCTTAGATCCATGGTATTCCTTTTCTGATTTATCTGTGATTACAGCCTTTTGCCTGATCCTTTACAGACATTGGTACAAAAGTGACAACCCATTTCAACAGAAGGGAAAATGCCTGAAAATAGGAAAAGTCAAATAACCTTCTTCATAAATGTATACAATGCCAGGAGAGGCAAACAAAAATCAGTTTATCTGGATCAATAAGCCAGCTAGAACAATCCCAATGGGGTTATTCCAGATGGTCAACTTTATGGCAGGATACCATGAGTTTTTCTGCTTTTCTATACTGCTGCTCCCTAATATTTGTAGGTTTTCATAGCAACAGAAGCTTAGTTAAGTTGAAATTCAATGACGGTAGAGTTCCACTAGTGAGAATTTATCAAGTGTGAAGTAAGCAGGACAAAAGAGAATGATTAAAAACAATGTTTACAACAGAAACACTAATAGATCCTTCATTAAAAATGCACTTGGTTAATTTATACACTCACATGTCATGTACTGCTTAAAATAAATTTCACTTCCTCTTTTGCCATCGCCTATTTGTTAGTGTTTGCTTTCTTTTACATTGCTAGTCAACTGGGGAACATGCAAAAGGGGAAAAAAAGAGTTCATCAAACAAAGCAGGTATGGATCACACAAGTAACCAATTTAGCTTCCCATAATTCTGTAGACATTATTTCTTTTCTATGAACCTAGTAAATTGTACAATTTTATTGTGCTGCTCCCTCTTCAGAGGACATAGCTTTATAAAACATTCAAAGATATCTTGGTTTTGTCCAAGATCTTTTTTTTTCTTATTTAATCTGAGAAGATTGATTATGCTCTTCCCAGGTTGAAATATTTAACATCCTAAAGAAAAATGAAGAACATGAACAAACACACGTTTGTCAATATGGAACTCAACATTTCTGACCATCACCTCTCAATACACCCTACACTGGTTTCACACAGCATTTGAAAGTGGAATAAGAGGGAAAATATCAACTGAAACAACTAAAGCCATCCTAGGACTTCCTCCTCTGACAGTGAGAAACAATGACATGCAGACATGCCTTCTAAAAGAGCTAGTGGAACATGAGGTAGACTGAGGTGACTTGGAGGTGGTGATCGGGTGAGCTGGTGATGGTGAGTTGGCCGTGCTAAGCTGGCCCTTCCAAGTTGTCCCATTCAAGATAATGTCGGCGGCCTACAAAGAAAATCTATATAAAATGTTCTACCGCTTGCACTTGCCCCCTGCAAGATTAGCAAAAATGCTCCCAAATAGACCAGCAGAATGTTGGGAATGTAAAAAGAAGCAAGAAACATATTACCATATGTGGTGGACATGCCCAGAAGCTAAGGAATATTGGATAAAGATAAGAAAGTGGCTAGAGGAAATTACTAAACAACAAATAGATCTAAAACTGGATCTATTTTTTTAGGTATATTAATAGGAAATTATAGCAAAAAAACCTCAATATATCATATTCAGAGGTGTGTTCCTGCCAGTTCAGACCGCTCGCCAAACCGGCAGCGATGGCCAGCTGGACATGCCCCTGAACTGGTCCTCCGGCTTGAAATCCATCCACCAGAGCCAAATATACGAGAAAATAACCCTCTGCACATGCACAAAGCTTCCTGCGCATGCGCAGATGAATTTAACCCGGGAGTGACTTCCGCCACTTCCAGAGCTTCCAAAATGCGAATAGAACCACCCCAATCATATTACATATAATACATATAATTACATATAATAATAACAAAAAAATTGGAAAAACGATAGTATAACCTCTGATGGAATGGTGATAAAGAAAGTGCTAGAATATGCGGAGATGGATAGACTGACAATGGAAATAAAAGAAAGAGGAGAAACTGAATACTATTTGATTTGGAATTTATGGTGCAACTGGTTAGAGATCAGAAGTAAAGAGTAAGAATGTAAAAGTAAAATAAGATGTGATAAAAAATGTAATACATTTAGTCATGTAATTATAACAATCGCACAGTGTATGGAATAGATATGTATATAAAAAAAGGAAAGAAAAATAACCTGTATGTACTTATGAGGTATACTGATACCAGAGTGCTGTAAAGATGGAAATCGTGATATAAAATGAAGAAAATTGCTTAATAAAAATCATAAAAAAAGAAAAAAGAAAGGGGGGGGGGAGAAATGAGGCAGAATTATCCATT
This sequence comes from Diadophis punctatus similis, assembly GCA_023053685.1. Lineage (NCBI taxonomy): Eukaryota > Metazoa > Chordata > Lepidosauria > Squamata > Dipsadidae > Diadophis > Diadophis punctatus. The sequence continues at coordinate 86,349,080 of JALIGW010000003.1, read as the reverse complement.
TTCAGAGGTACCTAAACTTGAAACAAGGACAACAGATTCACTCAACAGAGTCTTTAGTGGTAGACTTTTTATAAATTTATAATAAGGAAATCTTGAACAATTTGGTTTCTTTTTCCTGGCATCCTAACAGCAGTTTACCCAGCATCTTAAGAGAGTGGATTTCTCATCAATACATGCAGAATTGTAGGAACTGATATCCTGTTGTTTTCTGCATAAAACCTGGCATGAAAAACCACCTTCCATCCTTCACAGACTTTGCAGCTGCGTGAACTTCCTGTACAGCAATACATCAAACTACAGGAAACTATACTGCGTACTCATAGAGCAGGTGGCATATCCGGATTTTTATTTTTTTATTATTTTTTTGAAAAATTCAACGGTCTGGCACTTACATGGAGTTCTACAGAAGATGGCCTTTCCAACTGTAAACCCCAGAGTGATGAGACACATAGAAGACTTCTTATAAACAATACTAAAACCAATGCTTTAATTTGCTCATTTTTTCCCCTGAAAGAAGACCATATTTGTCTCAAACTTTCACAGATTTAGATATATATTTTTTAGATTTTAGATTTATTTACTTGTTTGTTGAACAAAGGATGTTTCTAGGTTTAGCATAGGACTGTGATCAGAGGTGGGTTTCAGCAGGTTCTGACCAGTTCTGGAGAACCGGTAGCAGAAATTTTGAGTAGTTCGGAAAACCGATAAATACCACCTCTGACTGGCCCCACCTCAATCTATTCTCTGTCTCCCAAGTCCCAGCTGATCGGGAGGAAATGGGGATTTTGCAGTAATCTTCCCCCGGAGTGGGGGGGGGATGGAGATTTTACAGTAACCTTCCCCTGCCACACCCACCAAGCCACACCATACCCACCAAGCCACGCCCACAGAACCGGTAGTAAAAAAAATTGAATCCAACCACTGACTGTGATGGTGTTACTGATGATGCCTATTGTAGCATATAATTTCACTACACTGGAGCCTCCCTGATTTCCTGCACTTCCTGAATCAAATTTCTGGTTACTACTTATTGTCACACATCATAATTCCTATATCTGGGTAAGCCAGTGATTGACAAAAGTCTCTGTAATAGAGACTTACTGTGAAAAGCAATTTTCTTTTGCAACAGAGTTGTAAGTGCCCTATTATCAGACCAATTCCAGAACCGAAAGAATCTGTCATTGATGTCCATTTTTCTTTAACTTCAAATAGCTACTTGATGCTTCTCTAATCACTATGTGGTTTGGAAGAGGAAAATGGAACTGTCAAGATCATCTGGTTTTATGGATGCTGAAATAGAAAAGAGATATGGGAAACTAGTATTATATATGGTATCTGCTGCAATATTAGAAACATGGAAGAAAAATTCAATACCGACAGTAGAAAGCTGGATTCTTGAATTGACGGTGCTTACGGAAATGCCAGAGCTGACCTGTTTGATCTGGGAACAAATGATAAGGTTTTTTTAAAAAGTCTGGAAGACTTATATGTCCTTTTTCCTAAAAGAAGGAGAGACTGAAATGATGATTTATGGATTTGGGGATTAGAAAACATTAAAGACAAAGGGGAAAGAGTAAGATGACAATTGCTCAATAGAAAGAACAGAAGACAAAAATCTCTTTTTTCCCCCACTTCTTTTTTTCTTCATTCTTATCTGGTTTCTGGTTTCTTTTTATTTTTATTTTTATACCTTTATTATATTACAAAATTCTAATACAAATATTTTTTAAAAAAAGTGTTCCCCATTCCAGTAATGGATGGCCTGCACAGCAAACAACTTTTTCCTCCCAAGCATTTGTCAACTAGAATTTGGTTTCAAGGAAACTGCCATGAACTTTGAGTGCACAAAATCAATTAAGAAAAAAAACCCCAATTATTTTCTAGTTAGGGCCTGCCTGTAAGAATTTCCAATGAAGATTAATAATGTTTGCATATGATAACCAAAACATCATTTAATAAACGTTCTTATGGGCTGCCCAATCCCGTAGGACTCAGGGCGGCGTACAGCATAGATAAGAACAGTACAATAAAAACAGTAATAGCAATTTAAAAGATAAAAACATTATTTTAAAAAAACATTCATTCATGGGGGAATCTGATCTTCTTTTTCACCCCGCCTGCCGGAAGAGCCATGTTTTTACGGCTTTACGGAAGACTGTACAGCATTGGTTTTTGAACCAATGTGCTGATTTCAGGAGCAAAACTCAGACTGTTAAATCAGGTGACTTCTTAGAAGTATATGTGGCTGAATCTGATCTGCAGAGATAAAATGCAGGTTGTTACTTAGGTGAACCAAACATTTAAAGGAAACTGAAACTGATTTCATTTTTAGATAAAACAGAAACTGACGGAAATAGGAGGTACCTATTACCAAAAGAGCTGTTCTGATAAAGGGGTGCATTTGCTAATATGGGGAAGCATGAGGTTGAAAAATGTCTTGGTATCCCTTTGTGTGATAAGTTAGGGATATCATGTTTTAATGCTTTCCAATATTAAAAAGTAAAAGAAAGCAACTTTCTACAAATGAATAAAACCTGAATATCAGTGGAATAACGGCTCTGTTGCAGTCCACACCTTGTACAGTACTTCTTGTTTTTTACTTTACACACACACATAGCCTACAAGCACAAATAATTCAACTCATGCTATCATATTAGGGTTCTGTCAACTCATTTCAAACAGTGATTATGATAGAATTTTGAGGTGTTCGATCTGGGCTGGGGGGAGAACCAGATTCAAACCTTCCCTCAATTATGAAAAGTTATTGACAACACAATCTAACTTACCTCAGTGCTGTTGTGGCAGGGAGATATTTGAGGAGAAATGTTATACATACTGCCATAGGCTCAAAGAGAAATGAATGGACCAAAGTCAAGCAAATAAATAAAGAATATCCATCTGCTTTCCTGTGCACATGCATGCCTACCTTGAGAGACGGAAGCAAAATATCCGGGGGTGGGGGAATAAGGGGACATCCCTTTTGTTCTATTTAAAGCAAAAGAAGGGGGGGAAGCCTCCTGACAGAAAGGAGGGGAAAACTGAAGTCTGGAAACATCACACCTCCTTGATATCATTACCTCCTCCACACTCATAAGTATAATTTTATCACAGTCTGGCATTTAAGGAGGAAGCATATTGCCTCCTTTTCTCAAAAGGTGAACTGACTCAGTTGGAAAATGGCTGAGGAAAGATCCCACTTTGAAAAATCTGTAAAGTACTTCTATAATTTGATACCTCTTGAAGCTGAAATGTCACAATATTCACCTAGTTTAAGTGTTTGTCCCCTTTGGTTGCAGGGTCCATCAGTTTTACATTACACTCAGTGCAGTTCTTATAAAATGTAAACAGTGCATATACTGTAGTAAAGCTACCATCTGGCTTATGACAGATTCTGATGCTGATTAGGACTAAGAAAATCACCCAGCTGGTTTCTGTACCTAAGAGAGAACTAGAATCTGAGTCTCCCCGCTCTTTTAACTTCAGTTTTCTACTCCATCCTTGTTCTCTCACATATTCCGCATACATAGAATTGGAGTTGAAAGCTAGTTTGGTGTGGCTCTTGACTAGAAGTTGGGAGACTTTGAGTTCTAGTTCTACCTTAGACATTGAAGCCAGATGGATGACTTTGGTCCAGTCTATTTATTTATTACATTTTTATGGCTGCCCATGATAACAAGTGACTCTGGGTGGCAAAGTTAAAATAAAGTAAAAAAAAAACAATTGTAAACATTACAAAAGTTAAAATACACAGTGACTGAGCAACATCAATTCAATCACCAGTATAACCAAGAAGTGGGTCCCCATATCTCCTTGGGACCCCAAACTGAGGTCACAGAGCTAGGTCTTTAGGGCCTTAGGAAAAGCCAGCAGAATTGGTGCCATCCAGATCTCTATAGGTAGAATGTTTCACAAGCTGGACACTATAGCAGAAAAGGCATGTCTTCCAACTGGCATTCTTTGGCCAAGGGGTTCTAAAACATTTGATTGGAGAGCTAGTAACAACTGGGGAGAGATGGTCCTTCCTTCAAATAATCTGATCCTAACCTATGAAGACCTTTAAAGGTGATGACCAACAACTTTAATTGCACTTAAAAGCATACTGGAATCCAAATACAGCCCAGCTGTCCAGCTAGCCAGCTAGCAAATCCAAAAAGAGAACTCCTGGGACATTGTGCTTCCCAAAAGTAAAACTTTATTGAATACACTGCTTTGGCACAGAAGAAGCAAAACCAGCTCTGGGTTTCCTGCGCAAAAGTCCACATAATTAAACTTGCTTTTTCCATCCCCCCTCAGTTCATTGCGTTGTCCAATTACATCCACTTCTTTTGTTATGGGAACAGTCCGGATTGTTCAAACACCTGCGCGGTGTGACTTTGGGGGTGGTAGCAGGGTCTCATGATCTTCAGACATAGTCTTGGCATTCCATTCCTGCCCCGACATTCCAAATCCCCCCTCCCAATTGTTGTCAAGCTGAGAGCAAAGAAGCAACTAGATGAAAGAATGAATCACTGACACCAGTGGTGGGTTACTGCCAGTTCGGACCGGTTCTTTATTTATTTATTTATTTGGTCGTTTTTATATGCCGCCCAACTCCCATAGCGGAGTTCTCCTTTAGAACCGGTAGCGGAAATTTACCTCTGCTCACGAAACCGGCAGCGATGACCAGCGGTCCATGCTCCTGAACCGATCCTCCGGTCACCACGGCTTGCAAAAAAACCCTCTGTTCATGCGCAAAGGCTTCTGCACATGTGCAGAAGGTCATTTCTGGGTGTTTTGCGTGATGTGATGGGGCACAAAACGTGCACTTCCATCATGATGCAAACCGGTAGGGAAGGTAAGTGGAACCCACCCCTGACTGACACCATGTACTTGTCTTGACCTTTTGCTTTTTTTTAATCCTTTTCTTTTTTTTCTTTTTTTCTATTAGATTATGTTAGTTTTTATCTTCTTGTTTAAAAGTTTTAATAAAATTATATATGGATAAGAGTATGCATGGGTGCTGAGAGGTCACTCAGGCACAGTTTAACCCAAAATATCAACTGCCTTCTCATTCCAGTGAGTTTTGGTCAGACTGGGCAGCAGACTTTCCAGGACAACACCAAGCTTCCTCTGGAATGCAGCCAGTCCATTAGTCGCTGGATTCATCACTTGCTCTCTCTTACTCCTTGGAAGAAGGCAGTGGTAACTTACTTCCAAAAAACACATTGTCAAGAAAACTACATCAGTTTATCCATGTACTTGTCAGGGGTCAAAACTGAATTAAAGGCACACACACACACACACACACACACACACACACACCCCTGTAATGCATAATGTAATGCTCCTGGAATTGCAGCAGCCCGATTGGGCTGCTGTCTTCCCCTCTACTGAAGTGCGCAGGTCTGAATGGGAGCGTAAACGCCCCGCCTACCTACGCTATTACGTTTGTCGGACGAGCCCATCTAGAGGGGGAGGGATATTATGTTCTGGCTAGGAATAACTGGTTTCACCAGGTCCAGCATTATGGAGGGAAAATGCTGAATCTCCATTGGTCGTTACATTTTGAATTGGTTACAAGTGTTGCTGACAGCCCCTATAAAAAGGCAAGATGTCAGAGGGTTTTTTGCTGGTTGTGCTTCTCATCTCAAATAAAGAGCTGTTGTCAAAGTCGGTCTCCTATGTTGAATCCACGATCTAACAGTATACCCTTCCATCTCTTTCTAAACAAACTCAGAAATTCATTTTATTTTTATCTCTAAGAAAAGCCTCCCTGCCATTCAAAATAAGAAGCCTATATCCTCACAGTATTACTCACAGGAGGTAGAACTATACATTGAATTGTGGTAGATATTTCTTTTCTGTCCTTCTGCTTGCTTTGCACAACTCAGACTAATTTTCCTATTTCTGAAAAGAATACTCCTTCTAATTCTTCGTGTAATTCTATGTTGGTTTTGTCAATGAAGGGGTGATAACTCTTATTCTTCTCACCTTTCTGTTCAGAGACTGTGAGTTGGGGGGGGGGATGGGATTTCTTTAGCCTGCATTTAAAAGCAAAGTTATTGGATTTTACATGTTAAAAACCAATAGAGGAACTAAAAGTTAAATATTTTCAAATGTTTCATTTGTCTGAATTTTGCAGTGTAATTTGACAAGGATAGTGTATGGGCAGAACAATTTGTCCGAATTGAATATATTGATGAAAATAATGAACATAAGAGCATTGCATTGGGAAAATTTGCAAAATGTCTGTAAATTAAGCGGTTTCAGGGAAAAAAACTTTGCACTAAATATATATTTTAAAGCACACAGGAAAATATGCAAGCTTGTAAGTTCAGTGAATCGCACCAATCAACAATTTCTGAAACTGAAAAAGAAGGAAGAAATAATATTCGCCAATTTTTCTGTTCCCATCTGTGAGACAGCTTAGAAGAATAAAAGCTAGTAAAACCATTCATTAAAGGGAGGTAACATATGACCTTATATCTTTCTTCCTTGGACAACTATTGCCTGCTGTGGCCTCTTGGTTCCCAGATTCATCACAAGTCTAATAGCAAGCCTATAATATCTAAACCAGTCCAAATCCACTAATGAAAGAATTTTCAGTGATTATGATAGGAACTGGGCTTGCACAATTTAGTTTAAACTTGCTGAAGAAAGAGGAAATATAGCTTGCAGACTAGTCAGCATCCTTTCCTCATTCAAAAAACAACTCTAAGGAGGAAAGGCCTGGGAATCTGAGACCAATGTAGTAGTGGTATGGACCAGTGGTGGGTTGCTCCCAGTTCGGCCTGGTTCTGCAAACTGGTAGCAGCGACGGCGGGAGGCTCCGCCCACCCACCCAGGATGCTTCTGCGCATGCGCAGAAGTGTTTCGCAGGTGAGCGAGCGAGTGCGTGAACCGGTAGCAATGGGTTTTAGAACCCACTACTGGTATAGACCAGAGAACACCAGCCATAAATGGCTTTTAAGCAAGCATAGAAGATACGTTAAACTTGGTGAAAGCTTCTGCTAATGTTAGTGTCAGGGTTCCAAGAACACCCCCAACGAAAGAAAACTCCGAGGCTTGAGTTTCGTCAAAGTTTCATTTTATTAGAGATGTCATATTGGCACATCTGGGAAAACCTGAATCTGAAAGCTTCCGGTTTTCCACACCCAAAAGAAAGTTCAAGTCCCTACCCCAGCACCCACATGTCCATCACATTGTCCAATCAATGCACCATCCCAACTGGAGATGCCTCCCAGGCACACCAGTCCAGGTGCAGGGCAGAGTGGCCTTGACTCTCGAAGAAAGGAATGTTGTTATGACTACATATTTCCCCAACTCCATACAATCCCCCCTCCCAGTTTCCCACAGCACTAAATGTGGTAGGCCTGAAGATCCAATGCCCAAGATGGTTTCTAGGCCTGACAGGCCGCCCCCCCCCCCCCCATCAGATGATTGAATCCTGAAATGAAATCAAGACAGTTAGTGGAAAACAGGATGATAAATAGAAAGAGCAAGAAGGAGACAGAGAGGGGAAGGGGGTGGAGAGGGAGGAGAGGGAGAGGAAGAAGAAGGAGAAGGAGAAGGAGGGAAGACCTATTTCTCAATTCATCTACTAATAGCCTTTGTATCAATAAATTATATTATGAGCCAACAAGATATTTCTGGAAGGTAGTTCTTTCATTGAAATTGTCTGTCTCTAAGCAATTTCACATTACAGTCCAAACTAATTCTCTTTTTTTAGAGCAAAAATATGCTAATGGTCCGTGATAGATTAAACCCAAATAAATCTAATCTCCCACAGATTCAGATGAATTGACTCAGATCCTTTCAATACCTTCCTGTTCTCTGGGAAAATGTTGGAGACCATTTATTAAACAAGACTGCTGTATGTGGTTTGTTGTTTACCTACAAGCGTGAGAGATTGCGCTGCAGGAAAGCCACCAGACAGATGACATTTATGTCACTGCTGCTGTTGGGAGGGCTGTTGCATCCCTGAACTTATCTCAGTGCAGATGAATGTACCAGGCAGTTAATGCGTTGGCTGGAAACCACAGAGTTCTTCCAAATTCATTGTTTTCATTAATAAAGTGCACCAACAGGATGTCACCAACAACAGTTTGATTTCATTGATACTGTTTAACATAATTCAGTCGATAAAATCTTGGCACCTCAGAAAGAAGCTGAAAGGTTTGGTGAGGTCAGAACATAGGGTGGAAGCACCTCCCCGGCCCCCCAAAAATAGATGGGATAATAGGAGTTTCCATAAAAGAGTCTTTTTTTTTTACAAACAGTTTCTTCCTAGTTTGAAAAGAAGTAACTAAAAGCAAATAAATCCTTCTTTAAACATTCTTCAAGCAAAGTCCCTCTGTGAGGGAGATACAGCTTAAGATGATGATGATGATGATGATGATGATGATGATGATGATGATGATGATGATGATAAATAAGAGAGAGAGAGAGAGAGAGAGAGAGAGAGAGAGAGAGAGAGAGAGAGAGAGAGAGAGAGAGAGATTCATTTTGAGTTTTTTCTCATGTCATTTGTGGAACCTTTTGGCTTCCTATTTTTCTTTTTTCTTTTTGTTGCTTTAAGTCAGTGTTGACCCTGCAGTTTTCTTGGTAAGATTTCAGAACTGCTTTGTCATTGCTTTCTTCCTAGGGCTGAGAAAGAATGACTGGTCCAATGTCACTAGCTTGCTTTCATGCCTAAAGTGGGATTAGAATGTTTCTGGCCTGGTTCCTTACTACTACACCAAGCTGGATCTCTTGACTGTTCTTAACATTGTGTGATCTTGGCTTGTTTGCATAGGGTTTGCTTAGGAAAGGCTAACAACGTGAAGTACTTCAGTTGGATTTTGCTTTCTCTCGCACACAGATGCAATCTTATTATGCAGGCACATTGAACTTCTTCTGGCAAGGAACAAATTATATGAATTGAAACTATGGTTTATTTTATTGGCACTAACTTTATTAAATCCATTGCTATTTCTCATAAGAATAGTGGTCCATGATATGCAATTCTGGACAGTCTGAGGAGAGCATTTTTGCTTGTTAGTTATGTTTTGAAATTCCGCATTTAAAAAATCTATAAAGATAAGGACAAATAAATGGGTGGGCAAAACAAAATCTAAACTTTACGGGCTACCTTAATAACATTTAAATTCAACTAATCAAACATCAATTCTCACACTGATAAGGAAAATGGTAAGCATTGTATGAATAATACTCAACAGCAATGCCTCTCGGGTTCCCAAAAGTGAAAGGTTGAGTTCTTTTTCCATGAAGGAGGAAGGAGAAAGAGAACTATTACTTCTTCTTCTTCTTCTTCTTCTTCTTCTTCTTCTTCTTCTTCTTCTTCTTCTTCTTCTTCTTCTTCTTCTTCTTCTTCTTCTTCTTCTTCTTCTTCTTCTTCTTCTTCTTCTTGTTTATTTATTTATTTTGTCAAGCACGTATTAGATAACATATATAGGTATAAACATGATTTGAATACATGAAATGAATACGAATAAAAGGGAACATTAGGACAGGGACGGTAGGCACGCTGGTGCGCTTATGCACGCCCCTTACTACTTTACTCACTACTTTGTTACTACTTTGAATTGCTCTCTCATATGCAGATACACACAGACACTCATGTTTAAAAAGAAAGGCAGGATCAGAATCCTCATACTGTCATCTGAAACTTTTCTGAGTACCTCAAAGTAATAGGTGTTTGGAAAGCTTGCTTCCTTGGTTATCCATGTCTAATTCTGGTTGTTGCTACAAAGTTCTGAACAAAATTACTCTCCTTTTAGTAAAGACTTTGCTTTTGTCAGCATTTTGTAGATGGAAAGGTTGAGGCAAATAACCTTAAGACTTGGTGACAGTAGCTCATATTGCTTGAGACAAAGGGGATGTAAGATGCCCATAACACAGAGCTAATGCTCATGTTTATTTTTGGTTGTAAAACCATCGACACTCATCGTCATTAGCCATCACCAACACCCAACAATTGATTAGGTACATGGACCTGGCACATTACCAGATGAGCAGATCCTAGTTTTCCTAAGCCTCTTTAAAACACATATTGGAGCATTAAATACATTAAATACATCATCCATATAATAACTATATAAAGACCCAAAGGGAAAGAAAGGACACAGGTATCCCTCAACTTACAACCAGTTGTTTAACAACTGTTCAAAGTTACGACAGAATTATAAAAAGCGACATATGGTCCATTCGTGAAGTTATGAGTGCTGCCTCATCCCATGTTCACGTGATTGCCTAACACGGGGTTGGCAACCAGTTCACATTTATGACCAGTTGTAGCATCCTGCAGTCAGGTCACTGTGATTTGTGATTTGGTTTTTTTTTGTTGTTGTTGTTGTTGTTTGGTTTTTTGCTGGTTTCTGACATTTTTGCCTGTTTCCAGCAAACAAAACCATCAATTTGGAAGAATAGATTTGTTTACCGACCACATGATTTACTTAATGACTGTAGTGGTTCACTTTACCAGTCATAAAAATGTTTATGAAGGATTTGTAATCGCCATGACATATTATATATTTGTGGTTTAAAATTTGCATTGATACTTTCCATTATTAAAAAGCATCCTTTATAAGAGAAACTTGATTGCTGGTGACTCACTGAACAGGCCTATTATGTTGTTTTTTTCCCTTGTTTTCTTCCAGAATGGCTAGATGGTGATGGTGATAATAGTAATGATTTAGCCTAGCCACCAGTCTTAGTATTCCTTTGGTATTCATACAAGTAATAACTAAGCTCAACCTAACTTTAATTTCAGAGATTGGACAAGGTTACTTAAATGCTGGGCTTAATTTCAGTAAGTAACCACACAAGCAAAATGAAGGTTGAATTGAATTAGTCAGCATACATTTATTTCAGTAAAAGAAGCCCATTGAAAGTATAAAAATGCGGAGTGCTAGGATTCTGGAAAGCAAACAACTATTTAAAGGTTCGGTATGATTCCAGAGCAACAACAGAGCAACAACTGGTGCTTATTTATTCAGAAATAAAATGAATATATTCTGTTTCTCTCTTTGTGAAGCCTCCTAAAATATATCTAGGCATTTTAAGCATTCTTATGACATGCACTGGACAATTTGAACATTTTTTAACACATTTCATATGTCAATATGGTAATTACAAAACTGATTATCCTGCCTATACGGGTAGTATCAATAACGCACAAACAATTATTTATGTCAATATGTAAAATAAGGCAATTGTACTGCTGTGCATGAATTTTAAAAATGTAATGACTGTTCTTAATAGCTAGTTATAGCCTGGTTGCACCCCAAAGAGTGACTGTTCATCTTTCCCTCCACATTTATGTACTTGGGGACATTCCCAAAAGCATCAACAAACCCATATGACTGTTTTGGCATGCAGAATTTGGCATCCTACAGATTGAATCATCTTTTCTTTTTAAGAAAAGTGTGTGAGGAGGGAATACCCAACAGTCTGACTTGGTGTGCAACCAGGCAGAAACTGTAAGATCAGTGTGTGCTGCTCACATCCATTCCTCCTCCTCCTCCTCCTCCTCCTCCTCCTCCTCCTCTAAGCTGTCATGCCATATCGACAAATGAGAAAAGTCTTTTCCCCCCATTAGTATCAACAAAGAACTGATGATCCCCATCCACTTGTAGTTTGTGCTATGATTCTTAGCATAGCAAAGGTGGGACAGGGTGGAACACATGGGCCAGAAGAACAGAATATAACTGATTAATCTTCATCTTTTTCTTGCCTATCATGGAATGTTTTTGAATTATAATAGATGAGTGTTTCCAATAAAAGAGAATATTTGTAGCTCAGGGTGAAGTGCACTGATGATGTTACCTAATTTGGGTAATGAAAAGTCTGCAAGAAAACAACCAAGCTCAGAGACTACTAAGGACTCCTCAGATGAGTGAATGCTTGGAGTAAATTTTGGGTAAAACAAAATCTTGATAGCTAGATTAGGATATAGACTATTTCAGGACACCAAATTATGAACAGGACAGCCACAAATATGAATTGAGTTCTGTAAAAACACACGTCCCTTTCCCCTTAATATTTATGCTTTTCATCATTTGTTGTTTTCCAAACTGCAACTAAACACCAAGGCACAATTTGTCTCAATTAATGGTTTTATTTGTTGCAAAGAAGCCTACTGCATCCCATATCCACAAATGGACAGAAGAGATGTTCTAAATATTTATCCCATGCACTTGAAGACTTTTTCCTACCTCTCTTCACTTCACCAACCAAAATAGTAATCTGAATATCCACATATGAAAAAAACAACTACCCTCTCTGTTTCTTAAAAGAGAAAGATAAAGGAGATGGCCATGTTATGTAGTTGTCTTGGCAACAGTATGGAAGTGGTTTTTTGTTGATTTGACGTGGAATTGTTTTTGACTTCCCGATCTAGTCAAGAATCTGGAGATTTCGCATTGATATAAGTCCAAGCTTAGCGTTTTGGGAGAGTCCCTCTCTGAGGGAAATGGGCAGTTGGTTCAGAAATGTGAAAAATAAATAAATAAAAGTGTTGAGATCAACTAAGGACAGCTAAGTGCTGCTATTACTTTAATACATATATTATTCAAGACGTTGTCTAAACCAAATTCCAGTGTATTCCAATTATTTATGGAAAAGGAAAAGTACTGTATATTTCCTGTTAGTGGACTTTTCTCCTGAACATTTTGAAAAAGGTGGTAAGGTTTTGTTCCAAGGCAATTGCTATGAAGAGGGCATAGGCCTAATCTGGTATTAACTCATCATTATTAATTCTGATGAAAAACTGAAGTTAAATAAATTTATCCCAAAGGTGATTTTTCAGGAGGCAACTGGACTTCCTCCTTTTTTTCTTTTGAAGACGTTTCGCTTCTCATCCAAGAAGCTTCTTCAGCTCTGACAGGATAGTGGGGAATGGAATCCTGTCACAGCTGAAGAAGCTTCTTGGATGAGAAGCGAAACGTCTTCAAAAGAAAAAACAAGAAAGTTCAGTTGCCTCCTGAAAAAGCACCTTTGGGATAACCATGACTTGGATGACTGAGAATCTCTGCAGACTTTTAAATAAATTTAGTTCATCAATAATATTTAGTTAGTTCTTAAATTTTATGCTGCCCATCTCACTCTTATTAGGTCTACTGTTGATGTGGAAAGTAAAGGCAAAAGTGGTCCAAGGAGAGGTAAGAGCACTTGAGGCTGTGACTCCTTAGCTGGGAGAGTAAAGATCCCAGGAACATCAAAGCTGTCTGCCCAGAAGGGTGCTCTGCTAGGAACAGCTAATGTCCTGCACAGAACCCTCAAACTCCCAGATCTCTGATGCAAAACCCAAGGCTGAGGAAGACACATATCACCCATAAGAGTGAGAAGGGATTTTTTAAAATTATTAACCAGGTTTTTATTTATATGTGAATTCATATTTATTAATAGCAATACACACACACACACACACACACACACACACACACACACACACACACACACACATACTGTGTTTCCCCGAAAATAAGATCCTGTCTAATATTTTTTTTGAACCCTGAAATAAACCCTTGGCCTTATTGCCATGCACTCAAAAGCCTGATTGGGTTTATTATCAGGGGATGTCTCATTTTGGGGGGAAACAGGGTGTGTATATGTGTGTGTGTGTGTGTGTGTGTGTGTGTGTGTGTGTGTGTGTGTGTGTGTGTGTGTGTGTGTGTGAGAGAGAGAGAGAGAGAGAGAGAGAGAGAGAGAGAGAGAGAGAGAGAGAGTGTTTAATTTAATTTAATTTAATTTAGTTTAATAAGTTTAATAAGTCCCATAGGACTCAGGGCGGCATACAGCAAGGATAAGAACAATACAATATAATAAAAAACAATTTTAAAACATTACAGAAGTTAAAAACAAAACCATTCATCCATGGGGAAAATCAATCTTCTTCACCCCGCCTGCCGGAAGAGCCATGTCTTTATGGCTTTTCGGAAGGCCAGTAGGGTGGGGATAATCCGGATCTCTGGGGGGAGTTGGTTCCAGAGAGATGGGGCTCCCACAGAGAAGGCTCTCCCCCGAGGTACCGCCAACCATCGTTTGGCTGATGGGACCTGGAGGAGACCAACTCTGTGGGACCTAACCGGTCATAGGGAGGTAAGTGGTAGGATGTGGTCCCGAAGGTAACCTGGCCCTGAGCCATGTAGGGCTTTAAAGGTCAAAACAAACACCTTAAATTGCGTCCGGAGACTAATGGGCAACCAATGCAGCTGGCGGAGAATAGGTGTTATGTGGGTGTATTTCGGGACACCCACCACAGCTCGCGCAGCTGCATTTTGCTCCAATTGCAGTCTCCGGATACTCTTTGAGGGTAGCCCCATGTAGAGCCCCAGGTAGAGCCATATATATATATATATATATATATATATATATATATATATATATATATATATATATATATGTATGTATGTATGTATGTATGTATGTATGTATGTATGTATGTATGTATGTATGTATGTATGTATGTATGTATGTATGTATGTATATATATATATATACTGTATATATACTGTATATATATATACACTGTATATGTATGCACACATACACAGTACATACACACAGTACATACATACATACATACATACATACATACATATATATATAATACACACACAGTACATATATACATATATATATATAAAATATATATTGACTATATGACAATTTTGATCTTTAACTGTAAATAGGTAAAGAATTCTTGTAAGAAAGATTTTTTTTAAAAAAAATATTTAGCTTCTGAGACCTGTCCTAGCCAGTTTAACAGCAACCAATAGGTTTTTTTTTGTTTTTTTAAAAAGCCCCAAAGTCTACTTATGTCATCAGACGGTTAAAAAAAGGAAGTGTCTCTGCTTGTGGGAAAGACGCTTCTTTCTTACAAAGCAGGTGATATGAGTCAGTGTATAAAGCCATCAGCTTTGCAAGAGGTCGTTAGACCTTTAGATGTTAGCATTGCAGAAGCATTGCAACCTAAAGAGAGACAACTAAAAATGCCTTGGCTGTTTATGTGGCACACCGCTTCAGATGAAATAAAGTCTTGTGAGATTGCAGGCCACAAAGCTCACCGAAAGAAGACAAAGGCTTTGTAAGTGTATCTTCCCTTTTATTTATTTCTTTATTTTATTTTAAGCAAAAGCATACTTAAGAAAAGTTTCTTCAGCTCAGGTTTCATTACTGGATTTTGGACCCCAATTTGGCAAAAGTATGGTCTCCAACTATTTTGCAGGCTTCCTGTTTATTTCAAGGCAGGAATCCAAATTGTGAATCAAAAATCCGAAGAACATCAGTTTTGGGTTGCCAATTCTGGATGATCAATCGAAAGCGAGGGAGTTTGGGTTTCTGCTCAGGAACCCAAATAAAACTGACAATCATCAATTTTGCTAAATCAAGCTAATCTCAGTAATTAACAAAATGTATCTTTGTTCAAGCCTTAATGGGAGAGATGATAGATAAGAGGGATAGAACAGAATGAAGGAATTATATTTGAATAAATGTCATACTAGTCAAAGTCCGTACAGAAAACTTTGTTTTAAGCAGTTTGCTTTAAAAAAAAAAAATCAGTATTTTCATTTTTAAAGGACACACCTGCAGTTTTGGACACTATTCATTGTTTTTTTAAGGGATCGAACTTTCAGTGTTCTTATGAATGGGTACAGGATAATTTGTGTGTGTGTGTGTGTGTGTGTGTGTGTGCACTCACCAGAGCAGACTTTTTAGCTTAAAGACACAGTGGTTTCCCTAGGCTTTTTTTTTTTTTTTGTGGTCTTAGTTAAAGCAGCAGCAAAATGTCAGTTCAACAGTACTATGGTTTTTTTGTGCATGTGAAAGAAAAGTCTTTGGTTCTTAGACGGAAATTATTATCCCGCCGCCCACTCAACCCATCTTAGTATTTTCTCACATATGGGTACCTAAGCAAAGAACATGAAACATTTCAGAAGAGTTATGATGAACTTTAAAAAAATGCTTAAAACTTTGCATATGTGTCATCTTCAAGTGGCTGAAACGGAGGCAAAGAAGGACTTGAACATTCAACAATTGCTCAAACTCCACAGACTCTGCTCAACCTCTTTTTATATTTCTGCTTCTGGGTTAGTGAGTGTCAAACGATAGAGTAGTCCTATAGTAAATTATTTCAACATCTTTCCATCAAAGCACTGCAAATGGAGACGATTGGTAACCTAGTCTGATTATAGAGAATGAATGCGCTCTGCAACGAAACAGTAGCATCTGTCAGGATGAAAGAAGTTTGTATTTGTATTTTGTATTTGTTTAGTTGTCAAGCATATATGATTATAAGCAAAGTATAAACAGTAAAACATGATTGAATATGAATGGTATGAATATATGGGTACATTAGGATAGGAACGGTAGGCACGATTGTGCGCTTATGCACGCCCCTTACCGGCCTCTTAGGAATGGGGTGAGGTCGATAGTAGATAATCCGAGGTTGAAGTTTTTGGGGTTATGGGGAAGAAACTACTGAGTCAGGTAAAGTGTTCCAGGCATTGACCACTCTGTTGTTGAAGTAGAATTTTTTGCAATCAAGTTTGGAGCGGTTTACATTGTTTGTATCTGTTGTGAGCTCGTGTATTATTGCGGTTGAAGCTGAGGTAGTCGTTAACAGGTAGGACATTGTGGCAGATAATTTTGTGAGCTACACTTAGGTCAGATCGAAGGCGGCGTAGTTCTAAATAATTATTAGTCATAGCACCTTCCCTCTGGAATTTCCTTCCCCCCCCCATCAGAGATCCAAATGGTTCCCACCTGTAGATTGCAAACCTGGTTATTTCCCCAGGTTTTGGTTAGTGTAACCCCCTATGGATTTTTCATGATTTTTTTCCCCCTTTTTTCTTTCCTTTCTATTTTTCTTTCCTTCCTTCCTTCCTTCCTTTTCTTCTTTTCTTTTCTTTTCTTTTCTTTTCTCTTTTCTTTTCTTTTGGATGTACATTGTTCTTTTTATTCTTACAATGTTGAATGCCATCCAAAGCCTATATAGAATTGGGCACCATCTTAAAAAGTAATAAATAATGTGATTATTAATTTAATATTAAATTTTAATTTAAACTAGTGTAATAAATACTAATTTAATAAATAATAGATTATTTAAAATAATAAGGTAATAATTGATTTAATAAATAAGCTGATTAGAAATTACAATCATGAATCAAAAAAATTCATTTCTCTTCTTCCTCTATTGCCCTTCTGATTTGACCCCATTTATAGATCTAAGGAGAGGATGGTAACATAAGTTTAGTCAAGGCAGAGGTGGCTTGGAATCTTCAGACATAAGGATCCTTGACAAGGCCTTCAGCCTTTAAAAAAAATTGTCATGGTGTACTGAAGGATTAAGGTCTGCCCATAGATGAACCTAGACCTATACCTAGAATAGAAAGCAATGAGGATGAATTGGAAGGTAGAATTGGGTTGTAGATCAGTCCCGCAGACAACTTCAATGTGTACAGATTAAGGCAATCTCTAGAATAGATGATAGGAAAGAAGTATGAAAAAAATCCATCTCTGCTGCCAACTAGTGGCCAACTGTAATTCAAATCAGTAATTCAGTAATTCAAATCCGATAGCCTTATCTTGAGCCACCACTGTCTTCTTCCATGATTGCAGCTGGTAGCAGCAAGCTTTGGACATCTGAAGAGATCTTTTCAGCCTTTTGGAACTCCTACTTCATGAAGTATTTAAAAATATATCTCATGAAGGATCAAATGCCAGACTCTAGAACAGCATGGAGTACAAAGACTGGATTTAGATGATAAGATACTACAAAATAAAGGAACTGCGGAGTTTATAAAAGCTATATAATACCATCTGCTCACTGTAAAAACACTTTTAAATATGCTCTATTGTATATTAAACTTGAAAGATGTCCCTCTGGAATTAGCATTATTTATTAATGAAAAAATATGCATATGACTAGCTTGCAGTTTCCATCAATTAAAATGTGCCTTAGACTATCGTTTGTTAAATTCAAATCCATAGTTTTAAATTTACTCAACAAATTAAAATGTTTAGTATTATGTCTTTATAGATATAAATTGCTATATAGGAATTCTAATTAATTTAGTTCTTCCAAAGTCATATTAAATTTATTTCTGTAGAAATAAGCTTGGGGGGGGGGGGGTCAGAGGAAACATTTCTTTGGGTTCTGAGGTAAAATTGGCCTGAATAGCAACGAAGCTCAATTAATCTGAATGATAGAATTTGCTTCTCCAGATGTTTCTTTGGAGTTTGAAAGCCATCTTAGCCATCTTATTGTAAGAAACTGGCACAGATCAAAAATATTCTGACATTGATATTAGTTGTTGTCTTTTGCACAGAATGGTTACTTCATGAAGGTCCATAAGAATAGCATGTTTTCCTCAAATGCTTATATTAGAACTTTCATGAATTTTTTTATAGATTTCTATAAAGGACTACTAGATGTATTCATAGTAAATGAGTAAATATATTATCTAATTTGTTTTAGGGGTGTGGAAGCAAAAAAATATTTCATGGGTCTAGTGCCCCCTGTTGAATCAGCTGACATGAAATACTCCAGCTCAAGAGATGTAACGTAAGTGTCAAATTACATTGTTATAATTGTGGTATCATGTAGAGCAAACAAAGATGCAAAGAAAATACATCCATTCCATGTGAATGCTCATTTATTTCACAAGACTGAGTGCACTGAAACTGTGTGAATCCTTCAGTGCCAAAGAGGAATGGGCAAAAATTAGGAAGGGTTAGTAAGTAAGTAAGTAAGACACATTTTGGCATATTTAAAACATCTCTGTAAACCAGTCCAAAGACATTTTACCACTGAAGGCAAGAGTCAAAGTGATGATCTTTCATCTTACCCATTGAACTAAGAGGACTAGCAGTAAAATCTTACTTCAAGAATAGTGAAGGATGGTAAGAGGCTAGTTTATGTAATGTAAAATGTCAGCTCGGGGTCAGGGCATAAGAACTGAGGCGAGATGAATCAAAAGCCAACAAGCCTTTATTAAGGCTAACAGAACAGCAGCTAAAAGCAACCAGCAACAACTCAGTGGAAAGCAAGCCCCGCCTCAGCCACATCTGACAGCTCTTTTATAGCCGGCTGTCAGATGCGCCAGCCAATAGGACGCCTTTAAACTCCCACTTCCAAACAGCGCCTGCTCTGGCCAATCAGGAACAGTCCTGAGGTAAACCAGTGTCCTGAGGGGATGCAACATAATGTAGTGCATGTTACCTAGAACATAATACCTCATCTTCCATCAGAGGCAGAACACAGTTTATTCATCCTTCCCAGCACCTGCTAGCATAAGGCCCAAGACCTAATTATGCAAAATTTTAAAGAGAGATCTGAGCTGTGTAAATTGAGATCAGAGTGTTTGTGCCTTTGTGCAACCATGTTCAGAAACTTGGCAAATGCATCTCTTATGTATATCTATCTTCTATGATAGATTTTTTAAAATTAATATTGAACACACAGACCTTTAATCCAACATGAGAAGTGGCAAGTTGTAAAGTTCCTTCAACACAATCACTACATTTGAAGTTTGTTAAGTATTTGCTGTTCTTGTTTGTACAGTCAATCTCCAAGATATGGTTTCATGACAGTTCATTTTATTTTATTTATTTTATATGGTTTTTGTTGTTACTGTTGAGACAATTTGGTAGCCTGTCATATAACAAATTTATTAAATAAATTGAAGAGGGGAAAAAAACTTCCATGGACATTAGTATATCAGTATTTGAAAGGTGTGTGTGTGTGTGTGTGTGTGTGTGTGTGTGTGTGTGTAGGAGTTTTCCATGGATCATTTCCATCATCAACCATTTGTCTGAAGTGGTGTAGGGTTTCCTGCCTAAGCATGGGGTTGGACTAGAAGACCTCCAAGGTCCCTTCCAACTCTGCTATTCTATCATGGAGCATAAAAGAGTTGCATATTCCCTTTTCAAGTGTTATGATAGCAATCAAAATCAGTTTCTGTTCCATTTAACCAAACATAGATAGGCCTACATTCAGGTGATCCATAGGACATCTGTCAAGCAGTCAGTTCTGCCATTACCATTCTGCCAATATTATTTCTCCCATCCTTCCTCAATAGTTGTTGATTAACAATTCTTCAAAGAGCAATAATGACAGCAGTTTGCTTAATGGCAAACTTATTTCCATTATAAACATCTAAGTTTATGCTATGATAATCTTATAGAAAGCTGGGCCAGTGAGGCAAGGCAAAATATTACAGACTGGGTTTAAAATCAGATAGGGCAATTCAGTATGACATTGTAATATTGACACAATATCCTGAATGAATCAAAGATTTCTCGTAGATGGTTTCAGAATTGATATATACTTCTGCTTGGGTTTATCTCAGTTAAAGATTTAAGTAGGTTGTCAACAGGATATAACAAGGGGTTACAATTGTCGAATTATGACATCAAATCTCTACCCAGCTATTGCATTTGCAGGAGAAAATGGAGACCAGCAATAAATGAGCTTATTCTGAGATTCAATTCAAAGAATTTTCAAGTTGAACTAGAGAAGAGCCTTTAAATTGCTTTCAAAAACCAGTTGTGAAGTGTATAGCAATAGCACTTAGCTGCTAGCAATAGCACCTAGACTTACAGTATGTGCCGCTTCACAGTGCTTTACAGCCCTCTCTAAGCATTTTGCAGAGTCAGCATATTGCCCATAACAATTTGGGTCCTCATTTTATTGACCTCAGAAGTTGGAAGGCTGAGTCAACCTTGAGCCCATCAGGATCGAACTCCAAACAGTGGGCAGTTAGCCTGCAATATCGCATTCTAACCACTGCACCACCAGGGCTTGGGTTATAAATACAGGGGAGTCTGAGGTTGATTTTCTTTCCTGGCTCCAGTACTGCGGCCTTCACTTTTCGTTCCATTTCATCCTAGGAAAAGACTCAGTCGGGGAAATATTATCAGCGCCTCTTCATGCTTTCCCAGGCAACACTGGTTCAATGAACCATGCAAAATATTATCTGGGGAAGAAGATAGGATGCAAACATGGTTTATAAATATATCCTATTATGATCAAATTTCTCACTGATAGTATTGAAATATAGTTGGGGGAGTTAGATCAGTAGTGGGTTCTAAATCCTGTTAATACTGGTTCACGCAGAAGCATCCCGGGTGGGTGGGCGGAGCCTCCTGTCATCGGCGCTACCGGTTCGCAGAACTGGGCCGAACTGGGAGCAACCCACCGCTGGGTTAGATATAATTTGGGGGGGGGGGGGTGTTAGATTTTTCTGTTTCTTTTTTTAGGTACGCATTATCTGAGACAATACTCTGTCAAAGAGAAAGATGGGGTAGAAGATAGTTAAATAAATAAGAAGCAGTAAAATGTTTAATAAATATAAACCTTTAAAAAATGTTTAAAAACATTTTCCCCCGTGCCCCATCCCGCCCCCTTTGTCACTGCACAGACATCAAACACATGCACCAATGTCTCATATTTTCCAGGGGGGGCTCTCTATTTCAAACCGTTTGCATTTTTATTTCATTTCAGGCTTTCTACAAAAGAAGTTATTCAGTGGTCCCAGTCCCTAGAAAAGCTTCTGGCAACCCAACGTAAGCATTTCTTTTGGACGTTTTGGAGTATATAACCTTGAAAGAAACTTTGAAAAATGAAGCTGTCACTTTCTTAAAATATGCCTTGATTGAAAAGCATAATCCAGAGCACTGGTGTTGTCCTTCAGATATTTAAAAAAAACCTAATTTGATTTATTCAATAAAATATTTTAAGCCCTGTTTTAATGACTTTTCATATGTACACATGGGCACATACTATACATCCAAACCATATTCTCTGACACTAATGGAGACTATAATTATGTATATGTAGTGATAGCTTGGTATTCATTGTGATAGCTTTGAAACTCATTGATTTGGTATTCAATGAATTTTGATGCAAACATTTTGTCCCAGTACCCGTTGTTTGTTTGGTACTCAATGCACAAGTAGAAGTTATCAGTGTTGGCTGCCTTGTACATTATTCCTTATGGGAACATTTTGTTTGGTACTCATTGTTTTTGGTACTCATCATACCTCCTGGAACCAATTAATTATGAGCACTGAGAGGTTTGATTGTATATTGATTACTATTGTTAATTCTGATCTTTTCAAAGAGACAACATTAGACAAGATTGTTTTTTGTCTTTGTCTTTTGCATTTATGAGAAATTGCAGAAGATTGCTGATTTGCGTTTGTAGCTTTCTAGTACCTTTTTATTTAGAAAACAGCTAATTCCAGCTGTTGTATCATTTCTGTAAAATATTGGTAGGATGTTCGTTTTTCCTTCCTTCAACCTATTTATAATCATTGATTGAATTAACTGAGAAACTGCTCTTGAGCTGATCACTTGACTCTTTTTGGATAACTCACTAATAACTCAATTTATATTTTGGATAACTCAACTAACTCAAATTTGACATCTGAACAAAATAGCAAATTTGCATGCAATAGAATGAGAAAAAAGTTCAAAAGTAGTTCAGGAAAACTGAAGTACTCAAAGTCCACAAAACTTTCTGGTGACCTTTTTTCCTTTCCATTTCCTAATATTATACTACAAGTTTGCAGAAATATTGTATATCTTCAGATTAGGCTATCCCCCCCCCCTAATTTAGAGCAATGACTGAAATCATGTTAATGTTTTTATTTACTGTAGGTGGTCAAGAGGCATTCAGAGAATTTTTGAAATCAGAATTCAGTGATGAAAACATTGAGTTTTGGCTGGCATGTGAAGACTACAGGAAAACACAGGCTGATTGTTTACGTGGCAAAGCAGAAAAGATTTACCAAGAGTTTGTCAACTCAGATGCCAGAAAACAAGTAAGCTATAAATAAATAAATCAATCAATCAATCAGTCAGTCAGTCAGTCAGTCAATCACTCAATCAACTGAATAATTGGACTGGAACATTCATATACTATGAGAATCATTTTCACATAGTGAAATTTATTTTACCAAATATTATTTATCAAAGATTGATTTTGTATCACTTCAGTGTTCTTCCCGCCCCCCCCCCCGGCCATGTTATAATGAAATAAAAGACAGTGTAGCCCCATGGGAGGTTGAAGTCCCACAATCATGAACAGACTATTTGCCTTATCTTAAGAATGAAATCCTGCAATCATTATTTAATTTGCTATTTATGCCAGGGGTCCCCAACATCTGGTCCATGGACCAGCATCGGGCTGTGACATGCCAGAAACTGAGCCACTCAAACAAAGCCTCATCCACAGAATGTAGGTAGCATGTGAAACCACGGCCCTCCAGTCCGTGGAAAAAACTCTCTCCACGGAACCATTCCCTGTTGCCCAAAAGGTTGTGGGGGGGTCGCTGATTTATGCCATAAGCCCTCAGTTACATGAGGCTGCTTGCAAATTATCTGAACTGTATCAGTTATATGCATATTGAATTATAAGTGACTATACTGCCATTTGCAATATACTGCTGAGGACATTATGAAACGAGTTTCTAAACTGTGCTCAGCTTTATATGCTGTCAAGAAAAAACATACCCAGCAATAAACTATAAACTATGGGCTAACAAACCGAAAATCATCTTTACGTTTCTTGTCTCCATAATCTTAAATGTATACCTTTACAGGTTATTCCAGCCCCTCCAACAATTTTTTTTCAAGATGCCAAAGTCCAAGGGGTATATAGCATAACTACTGTATACCAATTTTATTTATTACATTTATATGCCCTCCATCTCACAATATCAGTGAACTGAGAAATATAAACTTTGTTTTGGGATTGATCTCATTTCTCAATTACTGCTCAAAGGTGTAATGTAGCAATCATTCAGATTGCATTGAGTTTGATGATAAACATTACTGTATCAATGGGATAGTTTTTACAAATATGTTGACATTTCATTTTGTTCTCTCCAGGTTAACATTGACTTTCACACAAGAAAATCTGTAGCTAAGAAAGTTCAAGATCCCACACCTTCAAGTTTTGATGAGGCTCAGAGACTTATATACGTGTTAATGGAGAGAGACTCTTATCCAAGATTCCTTAAATCTCAACATTACCATAACCTTCTAAACAAGGTTCAAAGCAACCATCTCAAATGAAAACTGAGGATCCGTTCTGAAGCTTCAAGAGTTGCTGTGCTTCAGTACATTAAGTGGGACTGTTGGAACTAAAAGGGCAAGGAAATGATGGAACTCTTAAAACAAGAGATGCAATCTATCAAGTTGAAGTGTCTGGAACACACTTTATAAGGAGAAAGAAGAAAGAAGAAAAGGAAGGAGAGACAATACTGCCTTGAAACTGGTCAGCTAAGATTCACTACACACACACACACACACACACACACACACACACACACACACACACACACACTTCTAATATTCTCTCAAATCACACTGATCAAATGTTGTGAATAGAAAAGTTCTGAGTTTAATTGCACAGCTATCAAGACATATTTTAGGTTGTTTTACATTGTGTGCATTATTTCCTTTAAAGCATTTGATCTGGTAGAGCTAGATGAATGACCAGATTCCCTTGAAAGATATTGCTTGTGAGGTATAAGGACTATAATGAGTGCAAAGCTGTGCTTTCACTTTATGCTCCATGGCCCAGGCAAATTGATGCAAATCATACTTGCATAGACTCAAGAGATAAACATGTATATATGAACTATCCCAAAGCTGCTCTAGGCTTTACAAATAAGTTTTGAATTTAGCACAAATCATTATCAGATATTGCATTATTTATTCATGAGAAACGTTAGGAAGTACAATATTCTTCAAGACAATTGTGTCATGGTCACTAAGGCATATAATCATTCCAAACCCTCTGTTAAAGAATTTGGAATTTGTGAATCTGGTATTCACAACAACCTTGACTAACAACTCCCCTCCCCCCCCCATCCCTGGGATTACAAAACCAGGGAGTTTTTCAAGCATACAGGTTGTAATATATATTTAGCAGGCTGGGGCAATTTGTTGGGATACTTTGTTAAATCTAATTCATATTGGCAATTCATGACCATGTCTAGAGGCTCAAAAGCCTATGGCTAAAAAAAGTAAGTGGGGAAAAAAAGCTCATTATCCCAAAAGAAGACAGGAAGGGGTACTGATTGTATATGCTATAAATCAATGAAATATTTCTCTGCTAGTGACATATGTGCTTGCACAATCTGGTGTGTGGATTGTTGTTGATGATGATAAACTATTTCAAGTCTCCTGCTGTTCCTTCTATGGGTACTTTATCTTTCAAGCAGATTTGGACTGATTAGCTCTTCCAGTAGAGGATACCTTCAAAGTCAGATCTGGTCTCTGTAAAGTCAGACACATGGCCTCATTCCCAAGAACTCTCCCAACTAACTCCCTGCAAAGCTGAACTGTGATTTATTGGTTTGTTCTTCTACTAGCTGGACTTTGAATTCAAACAATACTGGACTGATATATTTCCAGACAGTCTTACTGTTTTTGTTGTTGTTATTGTTTTGCAACCAATTAATGGGCAACTAGAGGAAGTAAATCCCATCAGAACTTTGTCATTCCTTTGGTTCAAATTTATTTAGCCTCATTAAAATTGTGGGGAATGAAGGAAAATATATCCAAAATAGACTTGTCCAGATACTACTCTGCTTGCAGGAGAGATGACAGGTGGCCAGCCATCCAGCAAATAAGCTGAACTGGTCTTTCAACAGCTTTGATTTTACAACTAGTGAATTTAAAAGAAGTTTATGGAATGAAAATAAATAAACGCTAGATGCACCGATACATATACAATCATACACACTTGCTCACAGAACATCATATAGCTGTGAATAATGTGAGATTGTGGTTGAAGCTTTTGGAATAAAATTCACATGATTTGGAGACAATTAGTTTCTTCCCCAATTGCCTACAATCATCTTCCTACATTGTTCTGAAGAGCATCCCTGTCTTTCAGAAGGGATTCAGAAGGGAAGTTGCTACAAAGAGGAGAAAGAGACAGAATACCTTTATATGTATGGGCTGGTACAAACTGCCTTAATTTAGCTCAGACCCAAGCCATTCTATTTAGATGTGTTAGCACGTGCTTTTAAAATAATTACTAGCCCCAGTATATCCCATTAAATATATACAGTATGTATTTTGATATCCATGGTTTATGGAGCTGAGTGTATTATTTGTTTCTGTAAATATTAATAGACTGGAACTTGATTTTCTGGCAATATAAGCTAATATTTAAGTAAGTGTGTATCAGCTATATGTAAGTGATGTTAATACTTTGTGCATTACAATTTGTAAACTGATAACTAATGACCACTAGATTAAAATATATTGTATTAAAATATATTGTAATCACTTGTGCTTTGGTAACTATTTTTCCTTTGTTATTAACAACTTTTGAAAAGTGTATCAAGCTCAATATTCAACTTGATAGATAGCAATGAATTATGCGGGTATGTTTAGCAATTGGAAATAATTTGTAATGACAGATCTCTTGAATCTACAGGGCTATTTTCCTTTTCCAGCATTTCAAGTCAGGTCATGCTTACTCAGCTTTTTAAATTTAACTAGAGCCGAGGTGGCGCAGTGGTTAAAGTGCAGCACTGCAGTTCAGCAGTTCAGTTGTTCAAATCTCACCAGGCTCAAGGTTGACTCAGCCTTCCATCCTTCTGAGGTTGGTAAAATGAGGACCCAGATTGTTGGGGGCAATATGTTGAACTCTATAAACCGCTTAGAGAGGGCTGTAAAGCACTATGAAGCGGTATATAAGTCTAAGTGCTATTGCTATTGCTATAACTATAAGAAAGGCTGAACCATTTTTAAAAAATCTAAACTTGTACACATAAGATCAATAGCTGCCACTCATTTCCAAAAACATTGGTTTGATTGTCTGGGCTCATTTTAATCAGTTTCTTGCCTCAGTTTTAGAACTGAAACTTGAGAATGCAAATGTGTAAAATTCAATCAAGTCTGCTTTTTCCTCCCATAGACCAGTAGTCTAGAAGGGGGCTTAAAGACAAAGTTTGATTGCTATGGTATTTGTCAGTTATATTTTACCTTATATCATGTTTAAGAACTACCTAAAACTGAAGACTGATCTGATAATTTAAAGTGAAGTATGCTGTTGATCACATTCAGCTGCAATGATGAAATAAGACTAGTAAGAATGTTTGTGTAGTACAGGCACTGAAGGAGCACATCCTCTGTTGTTTCTGTATATCCAGAGTCACAGGGACATTGCCTCTTCCAGTAGGGAATTTTCCTGTATTGGCCGTCAAGGACAGCTGAGGGGAGGCCATGCCATCATGCCAGAGTGAAGGCCCTCTGGTGGCATTTATGTTGTTTACACTGGCCTGCATGAAGCAGCTTGGCTTTAACTTGACAAGATGTGTTACTTTGCAGAGATTAAGTGTTTCGCATTCCTGAGCTAAAGAGATGGCATATTTTCTTTGACAAAGTACTCTGCGGGGACTTCAGTGGAGGGAAGGGTCAAAATGACAGTCACAGTGCCATGATTGAAGTTCTGCCCTTTGTACATTCCACATCACTGCACATACAAAAGGGATAAGGCTTCCATCACAATCACCACCTCAACTTTTCTCGCATACTTCCTACCCTGCTGCAGATGCCCCTGCTCCTCTGTATCACTTTGAAGCCTCAACTCAGAAACAAGGCGGAGGAAAATAAATATGGCCACATGCTTCATTTCCCTTTACTTCTGCAAACAAAAGAGTTGTCCTGTTCTGTGACAAGGATTTTGGAAGGTGTGCTTGCAATGTTAAAGGAAAGCACTTCTTCAACGATTTGTTGAAGCACTACAGAAGAAGAAGAAGAAGAAGAAGAAGAAGAAGAAGAAGAAGAAGAAGAAGAAGAAGAAGAAGAAGAAGAAGAAGAAGAAGAAGAAGAAGAAGAAGAGGAGGAGGAGGGGGAGGAGGAGGAGGAGGAGGAGGAGGAGGAGGAGGAGGAGGAGGAGAGAGGAGGAGGGGGAGGAGGAGGAGGAGGAGAGAGAGGAGGAGGGGGAGGAGGGGGAGGAGGATTTTGGAAGGCTTTTTGAATGTAGTGACTATTTTCCCAATTCTTAAAAACTTAATATAAAGCAAGTGTGAAGGGTAGCTTCAAAAAATAAAAAATGCTTGGTATCCAACTTCCCCAGAATGTAAAATCTAAGCTTATTGAAAGCCTGACACCACAGTATATTGCTGATGTTAAGCAGCATTTAACAGTTACGAAGACATTTGATGTGTGCAAGAAAAGCAGAGCAACATCTTTTGAGCTGATGAATTGTAGGGCTGGGCTGAGCTGCATAATCAGATCTGCATTTCATTGTGTTGACTTGTTAAAAGCTCTAGACACATTGCAAAGGTTATTTATCAAGAAGGTCTGTAACTGGCAAAGCTAAATAATCAGGCCAGGCTTTTTCTGCCTGGGTAGAATTTTTCATGGAAAAAACAAAGCATAATTTACAATGGTAATATTACCTTACAAGAGCAATTTGCATTTTTCTTGCATCTTTTTCCACTTCAAATTCTAGAGCCTCTGCCAAAGAAGACCACAGTGCCTGTTGATAGGTGATGTCAAACTCTCAAAATAATACCTGTGTTTTGGAATCACTAAGTGATATCTAAAAGAATAGCAAAAAATATAGCCCTATGCCAGTGATGGCGAACCTTTTCGGCACCGAGTGCCGAAAAGGGAGCACTTTTCGTTATCTGGGTCGCGACCAGGAAAAGCAGTACTTACGTTCTCTGGAAATGTACTTCCGGTTACTGCCGTGCATGTGCATGGGCCGATCAGATGGCTGGCGCGCATGCTCACACTGGAAAATGAAAGACCAGTTCTTCTGGTTTCCGGAACTGCTGCACACACAAAGGCCAGCTGATCGTCACATGTGCATGCATGCCAGAAACCCGGAAGAGGAACGGGCGACGCCGCGCGTGCCAGGCAACATGGCTCCAAGTGCCACTTCGGACACGCGTGCCATAGGTTCGCCATCACATAAACATTTATGATGGACATAAATTAAAAGAAAGCTGTTATTGATTGCATCTTTGCAATCTTGCCATGCCACAAATAAAAAAAGCTTTTTTTTCACTTTTAGGTAAGACTCTTACAGTTCTTCCATACTCCAGATCTAGTTTTGTTTCATTTCTGTTTAAGGATACTAGCATAACTAATATATGAACCACTTCAATATGGACAAAGCCATAAGGCCACGTGAAACCATTGTCCTATGCTTAAAAGCCTCTGCAAGTGATATTCTCAGATCTGAGATGATTTATCCCCTGTCTAGGCTTTGGTAGAGCAAGAAATCCATTTATCAGAGGAAAATGGATGGCCACTCATTTATCATGTTGGTCCTATGCATGCTTCAGTCCTCTCCATACTCCAATGGTGTATGCCCACTAAGATTTGCACTGTGGGAATTCAACCCTGCACAGGAAATTGAAAGTTTGCTAACTACATTGTGAAGCTTCTGTTGAGAGGAAAAGCAGAATACATCTTTGATAAGTTTTGGAAAGACAAGGCAAGACAAAGCAAAGACTGAGATGGGGAATATGGCACTAAACGAGAATACGGGGAGAAATGGTACAATAGAAGGAACCTAGGATAAGAAAAAAAAGAAGAATTAAAGTTCAGACTGCAAATGCCATGAAGAACCTTAACATCACTGCAGGGTTTTTTTACAACACATAATGATTACAGACTGCTAAGGATTCAGGAGATATTTTAGTAAAACACGCATTGAAGCTACCATTGAAAAGAACCTCCTTCTTGCAAGTTCACAGGAAAATTATTAAAAAGAAACCCCCAAAAGGCTCTAGCTTAATGACCTGGGTGATTGGTTGGTTTTAAAATGAAAATAATAATTCTCTTATTAATTTTTATACTGTATATAATCCTGCCCCCTTCAGCTCAATACTTTTTTTTAAGAAGACATTGTTATAATCTTGTTCAGAATAAATATTTTTAGCCTGAGGGGGGGGAAACTTGGACACTAGAGACATCTGAATGTCTCATTTTTACCATACTTACAATGGCATGAGGGAAAGACCTTGGGAAACAGAAGGAAAAGCAGTTTGAACCTGCCGAAGAAATGAGGCCATGGCAAACATCTCAGAAGGGACCCTCCCAAATTTCTTGGACTGTAAAGGCAAGTGGAGAGAGATCTACTTTTGGACTTGGAAAATTCTGTTAATATTACTTTTCAATAATGTAAGCAGAGGTGGTATTCTGCCAATTCGCACCAGTTCGCGCTAACCATTGGCAGAAATTTGGCCAAGGTCGCTGAACTGGTAGCAATGGCCGACTGGCCACACCCCCAAACTGGTCCCCCGGTCGCTGCATACTCGACCCACCCGCCATGTTAATCACCGCCATGTTCTTCATGCAAGCACATCCCATTGCCTTGCAAGTCCAATGGGATGCACATGCACGAAGAACATGGTGGTGACGGCATGCCAGCAGCTTTTTCCGCAACCGGTTTACCAAGGAGCTCCGGGAGATGAAACGCCAGAAGAGACGTCTGGAGCGCCGCTGGAGGGCCAGAAAAACTGAGTATGACCGAACACTATTAAGAATTTACATCAGATCTTATTTAGTGGCGATAAGGGTGGCAAAACGATCTTATTTTTCCGCTCTTATTGCGTCCGCAGATTCTGGTCCAGCCGCCTTGTTTAGGGTGACTCGCTCCCTCCTTGCAAAAGGGGGGAGCGAGGAACACTTACAAGGCAGAGCGGAGGAATTCGCTGAGTTTCTGTCGGATAAAATCGCTCAGATTCGGTCGAACCTGGACTCTGGCAGGTTCTCTATGGACTCTGGCAGGGCAGAGTCCATAGAGTTGACAGGGGCAAGTCTTAGTCCACCATTATGGGAAGAGTTTGGGCCTGTTTCTCCCAAGGATGTGGACAGGGCTGTGGGAGCGATGGGTACCTCCACCTGTTTATTGGACCCGTGCCCCTCCTGGCTGGTCTCGGCCAGCAGGGAGGTGGCACGTGGCTGGATCCAGGCGGTGGTCACCGCTTCTTTGAGGGAGGGATCCGTACCGCAGTCGTTAAAAGCTGCAGTGGTGCGACCCCTCCTGAAGAAGCCTTCCCTGGATCCAGCTGACTTGAAGAACTATTGTCCGGTCTCCAACTTACCTTTTTTAGGGAAAGTTGTGGAGAAGGTGGTGGTGACTCAGCTTCTGCAGCTCCTGGATGAAACAGATCATCTAGATCCTTATCAGTCGGGCTTCAGGCGCGGCTACAGTACAGAAACTGCCTTGGTCGCTCTGATGGATGATCTCTGGCGGGCCCGGGATGGGGGGAACTCCTCCATCCTGGTGCTACTTGACCTCTCAGCGGCTTTCGATACCATCAACCATGGTATCCTTCTGCATCGTCTCGGCGAGTTGGGAGTGGGAGGCACCGTTTTGCGGTGGTTCTCCTCTTATCTCGCCGATAGGATGCAGTCGGTGTTAGCAGGAGGGCAGAGATCGTCCCCTAGGCCCCTATCATGTGGGGTGCCTCAGGGGTCGGTTCTCTCGCCCATCCTGTTTAACATTTACATGAAACCGCTGGGGGAGATCATTCGCAGACATGGGGTGTGTTTCCATCAGTATGCTGATGACACCCAGCTGTACATCACCACCCCGTCTGACTTCAGTGAGGCAGTTGATGTAATGTGCCGGTGCCTGGACGACGTTAAGATCTGGATGGGGAGGAACAGACTCAGACTTAATCCCGACAAGACTGAGTGGCTGTGGATACTGCCTCCTAAGGACTATGACAACTGTCCGTCCTTGGTCTTCGAGGGAGCGAAACTGACTCCCTCGGATCAGGCCCGCAACTTGGGGGTCCTCCTAGATCCACAGCTAAAATTGGATCATCATCTTTCTGCTGTGGCTAGGGGGGCCTTTGCACAGGTTCGCCTGGTGCACCAGTTGCGGCCATACTTGGAGAAGGAGGCTCTACTCACGGTCACTCATGCCCTT
Organism: Diadophis punctatus similis; assembly: GCA_023053685.1. Lineage (NCBI taxonomy): Eukaryota > Metazoa > Chordata > Lepidosauria > Squamata > Dipsadidae > Diadophis > Diadophis punctatus. The sequence goes on along the minus strand of JALIGW010000003.1, from coordinate 86,317,170 downwards.
GTCACCTCCCGCTTGGACTACTGCAATGCGCTCTACATGGGGCTACCCTTGAAGAGCATCCGGAGACTTCAGTTGGTGCAAAATGCGGCTGCGCGTGCTGTGGTGGGTGTGCCAAGGTACACCCACGTGATACCGATACTATGCCAGCTGCATTGGTTGCCCATCGGTCTCCGGGTCCAATTCAAGGTGTTGATCACCATCTTTAAAGCCCTTCATGGCTTAGGACCAGGCTATCTTCGGGACCGCATTCTGCCTCATACTTCCCTCTGACCGGTTAGGGCCCACAGAGTTGGCCTCCTCCAGGTCCCGTCGGCCAAGCAATGCCGGCTGGCGGGCCCTAGGGGGAGAGCCTTCTCTGTGGCCGGCCCCGCACTCTGGAACCAACTTCCCCCAGAGACCCGAACTATCCCCACTCTGCTGGCCTTCCGAAAAGCCGTTAAGACATGGCTTTTCCTGCAGGCGGGGGGTAGAGCTTAATCCACTCGAACTCACCCCCCAAGTATGTATGGTTGTTGAATGGATGTTGTTGTTTTTATACTGTGTTTTTAAATTTTGTATTTGCTTTTAATTATATTTAATTGGTTATTCTTGTATTTTTTTTTCTCTGTTGTATGCCGCCCTGAGTCCTCCGGGAGTTGGGCGGCATATAAGAATACCAAAATAAATAAATAAATAAAATAAACCTCCAGTGCTTTTTGGCAGCCTGCTGCTTCTTTGCTAGCCGCTTTCCAGCAGCAGCAGCTGGCTGGGGGCTGCTGAAAACTCCGGTCAGCTTGCCTTCCAGACTCTGGACCAGCCACCATGGAAGGTAAGCAGCCCGAACAAAGAGGTAGTGGTGGGGGAGGAAGCGGGGCTAGGGCCGGGGCCACTAAAGGAGGGGAAACGGGGTGACTGGTGAAGGGAGGGCAGGGGTAGATAGGTGGAAATTCCAAAAAATTTCCTACCTTTTCCTATGGGTGTAGCTGGGGAGGCATGTGACTGAGTGGGCGTGGGCCATTCCCGCTCAGTCACATGACCCCCACCTAGCCATGCCCACCGAACCATTAGTGAAATTTTTTGAAACCCACCACTTGCATTATGTAAGAACTAGTACTTCTGGGTGTGCTTCTTCTCTGACTACCTGTAGTTATACACATAGCAATGAACATTGGTGATACCATGATTTCAAATGTTATGCACATAAATGTATTTAATAAAATAAAGCAGTGGAAATCAACCAATGAATGTTGTCCAAAAGCCAATGTTGTCAAAATGCCCATCCTATTTACCTGAAGTTGGCTCTGAACAGGATCTCAATTGTTAATGTCCTTTTAACTAGAATAGAATAGAATAGAATAACAGAGTTGGAAGGGACCTTGGAGGTCTTCTAGTCCAACCCCCTGCTTAGGCAGGAAACCCTACACTACTTCAGACAAATGGTTATCCAACATCTTCTTAAAAACTTCCAGTGTTGGAGCATTCATAACTTCTGGAGGCAAGCTGTTCCATGGATTAATTGTTCTAACTGTCAGGAAATTTCTCCTTAGTTCTAAGTTGCTTCTCTTCTTGATTAGTTTCCACCCATTGCTTCTTGTTTTACCCTCAGGTGTTTTGGAGAATAGTTTGACTCCCTCTTCTTTGTGGCAACCCCTGAGATATTGGAACACTGCTATCATGTCTCACCTAGTCCTTCTTTTCATCAAACTAGACATACCCAGTTCCTGCAACCGTTCTTTATATGTTTTAGCCTCCAGTCCCCTAATCATCTTTGTTGCTCTTCTCTGTACTCTTTCTAGAGTCTCAACATCCTTTTTGCATCGTGGCGACCAAAACTGAATGCAGTATTCCAAGTGTGGCCTTACCAAGGCATTATAAAGTGGTATTAACACTTCACGTGATCTTGATTCTATCCCTCTGTTAATGCAGCCTAGAACTGTGTTGGCTTTTTTGGCAGCTGTTGCACACTACTTTAATTTTTAATTTTTATATTTTGATTTTAATTGCATTTATTGGTTTTCTGTATTTTTCCTGTGTTGTAAGCCGCCCTGAGTCCCTCGGGAGTGGGGCGGCATATAAGAAACCATAAATAAATAAATAAATAAATAAAATATTTATTCATTTAATATTTGTATTGTTTTACTTCACTCAAACATAGAACTTTTGCCACTCTTGAGCTTATGTTGTTCTACTGTACAGTTTGAACACCCATTAATAATAATAACAACAAAGTTGGAAGGGACCTTGGAGGTCTTCTAGTCCAACCCCCTGCCTAGGCAGGAAACCCTACACTACTTCAGACAAACTAAGACTACTATATCTGGTGTACATGATTTCTGATTATCACTAGGTGGCATCAAAGAGACAAAGCTTTCTACATCTCATTATAACATTCAGTGGTTATTTGGATTCTTGCACAGTGGAGGTGGTAAACCTGTTCTTGGCCTGCTCAGAACGATCATAAGTAGCAAGAATAGCTAGAAATTGACATTGTACCTTCAGTCTCCTTCATTTCATGGTGTTTCTGCTATTTCTAACTTGCAGATTTTCCACATCTAGCAACCAAATGGAGATATGTTTTGAGTAAATTTAAGGAAATAAAAGGAATTGTGGGAGGAATTGATATTTTACAAAAGTTGAAACCTACTATCAAGTTTAGACTTTGATAGTTACTGTTGCTATCAATTAATCAAGTAGAAGAGAAACCAAAGAGTATGTTACATTTCTATATTATTCCCACATTGAATGAATATAAATATGTTTACCCTGATTATGAAATTAATCCACTTTCTGGACTCACAATGAACCCTAAAATAATTAAACAGTTTCCTATAACATATCAACACACATACATACCCAACGTATATACACAACAATCTGAACCAACATGTTCAGAGATATGTACCCAACATGTTTAATTCACTTATTAAGTGATTTATAATATAAACATTATTGCACATTGCTATTTCCTGGACAGCCCAGATATGAAGACCTCCAGCTGGCGAAAAGTCTGAACAATACTGGAATTGCGTATTAGCTTTTAAAGTACCTGAGCAACCTTGCCATTCCCCCATATGGAATGATCTCCTTCCTTTTGATAGGACCATATGTTGTTTCTCTCCCCTTTGATTTGGTGATCCTCTGTTTTTATTCCTGTGCTTACTATCTCTACTTTTTTGGACCTTTCTTATTTGTCCATGTCAAACTATTGCATTACTTTCTAACTTTGATCTCTTTGTGGTCCAACCTCCAATTTTTCCACCATTCCCAGCCCTAATTCTGTTTCTAGGACCTGGTCCTTTACTTCCCTTCCATCTCACCCGAGGATTCAGCCTGTCCCACTCTGCATTTCAAATTCTTGCTGCTGTTGTCGGCAATGGATAGCAAACAGGAAAAGCACTGAGGGAGTAGGAGTGTGTATGGCAATAGCAATAGCACCTAGACTTATATACCACTTTAAAGTGCTTTACAGCCCTCTCTAAGTGGTTTACAGAGTCAGAATATTTTCCCCAACAATCTGGGTCCTCATTTTATCAACCTTGGAAGGATGGAAGGCTGAGTCAACCTTGAGCCGGTGAGATTCGAACTGCCAAACTGCAGACATCCCGCAGTCAGTAGAAGTAGTCTGCAGTACTGCATTCTAACCAATGCGCCACCATGCATATTTGCATGTTCTGTATATAAAAGTATATGTCAGTGATGGCTAACCTTTTCGGCACCAAGTGTTTGTATATGTTTGCTTTCCAAAACAACCATGTGTCCAGAAAGTATGTGAACTGTTTCATATATTTGGAATCTGTAGAGTGGAAGCAGGCTTTTTCTTTATGCCTATTCAATTTATCTATCTGCCTGAATTTTAAGTCCTACAACTAAATCCTGGATTTTTTGGAATATTTTAAAAAAATGGATTCTGATGCAGATCTCTTGGAATACATAGTCAACATAATTTTTCCAGCCCTAATGGAAACCAATGGCCAACAGATTAATGCCTTGGTTATCTTGAATTAGAAGAATAATCTTTAGAAAGAAATAAGTCGATAAATCAGAAGACCTGCTTATAAAAACCAGAATCCACTCTGTCACATACTAATAAATCTCAGAAATAAATCCGACTGAAACTACATAGCATTTACTTTTATTAATTATTCTTAACAGTCAGGGTTATCGAAGGCAGACAAAGGATGTGCTCCATCATGAAATATAATATTGTCAAAGTCACTCCTGAGTGTTCATTCTTTTAAACGAAGGGCTGCCATTCATTCCTTAAGAAAAGGTAAAATTAACTGTGGCTTAAAGTCACCAGACAGCCTGTGATTTCTTGTTCAGCTGTCTCCCACGTATTCAGGCACTGAGACACGACCAAAATTGTTTCTAATTTCAGGAACAAAGTGGGGAGGTGTGACTACCCCGTGACGTAGTTCCATATTTTACCCAGAGCATGTGCCCTAAGTGAAAGAAGAAGCAACATGAGATATCTCTAAAAAGCAGAAATAATGCAGCAGTTTTCACTGCCGTTTAGACAGAGATTCCTATGTCTGGATAAAAATTGTTCTTGTTGCTCAGCAACCCATCATGTGAAAGATAAAAACAGGCCCACTGTTTTTCAAAGTGATTTCCTAATTTACTCCAGTTCTTTTACAAGAGGGGGGGAGCTAGTGACAACCATATATGATGGATTTGTAGACTCCACTTCCTTTGCAATTTTTGCAACTCCTTAAGATCAAGATGTTTTAAGGAGAATCCAAATGTCAAAATTCTGTTATCTTTTTCCCAGATGCGTGACCCTCTCCCAAAAAACTTTCTGCATTTCTTCTTTAATTTTAACAAGCTTTAGACTTTCTTAAAAATGTCTTCAGATAATAATTATAAACTCAAACGTTTCTAGATAACAGTGTGTTCTTTTTCATATGTTTGTGTGTGTGAGTGTGTGTGTGAATGTATGTGTGTGTTTCTGTGTCTGTGTCTGTGTCTGTGTCTGTGTCTATATATATATATATATATATATATATATATATATATATATATATATATATATATATATATATATATATATATATATATATATATATATATATATATATATATATATATATACACACACACATATTTCTCCATATTCTGTAGTCCCTCTGATTGTCTTTCCGGAGTGAAAAAATGTTCCCCAATTTTTCTTAGGGCTTTAATTGAAGTATGGGGTGCCATGATCCCTGCAGATCATTGAACACACACACAGACACACAGACACACAGCCTCTCATCTGCATCCTGATTAAAGTAAATAGAAGATATCCAATCCTATTTCATCTTTGCAAATTTCATCATTTTTCCCCTTTGCTTTAAAAAAAAGAAAGGATGATGATGGTGATCATAATGATGATTTGGCATAATACTAAACCTGGAAGAGTCTCCTCTCACATCATGACTTTTTGCTAAAGATTCACATATAAGTGAGTTGTGTTAAGTCGTGGGAATAACGATTCTGGAGACCGATTCTTTGAACACTTTATTAGGCAACTCTATCTACAACCAGCAGCTAGCTGTCTGACAGTCGGCCCTTTTATAGGGCGCTGTCAGACGCTTTAACCAATAGCGTTTGAGCATTCTTCCCGCTCAAATGCTGGACCTGAGCGGAACCATTCTAACTGTCAATATATAACAAGTTGAATATTGAATTGACATTGCATACAAAGAGAAAAATCATAATCTCCCTTTTATTACTGTTGTAACAGACATTTTTTTTCCTCCAAGAAGGATATATTCATACTTTAAAAAAAGTTGGAGAACTGTTCTGAAAGTCAGTGAGGAAGAGAAAAAATAATTTTAGTTATATGTGATTAGCCAACAAATTATCCCCACAACCACATTTTTCTAACACTATCTTGCTAAGATGATCACTCACATCTGTCGTGTCTTTTAATGTGTTTTTTTCTTCCCAGCATTGAGAATGATTATGCATTTACATCACATCAGATAAACAAAAGCATAAACTCTATTTGAGAAACAGGAGATAACCTGCAAAACCAGAAGCTACCAGTTTCTGTTGAGTTTATTTTATATATTTACTCAACTTCTTATACTGCCAACTAACAACTCTCCTAGCAGTTTAGTCTAGCTTAATCCTTAATCCTGTTTCTGCTAACTTGCATGTTTACCTCAGCGAGACGACTAGATATTGTTGGTAGGAATAAAGAAAGTAATTAAATAATATTTAATACTATCAGGGACGAAGTCTCAGCCTTGCTGACAGGCAGGCAACTATCTGAACAAGAGATGTCATATGAGCAAAAAGAATGGAGATGTACTGAAGGCCAGATGTATACATGACATCTGGCCTGTCCTTGCCCTTCAATTAAGGTGCTGATGTCAGGTGACTTGGTGTGTGATATCCAGTTTCTAGTGCTGAAGCTCTTGTTCTGGTTTTTGGCTTCATATAGGATAGCAAGAAGTGTTGTCTTGACTCAGACATTAAAATGTCTTCCTTCTTTTAAACAAATATATTTTAATCTTGCATACATGCTTAAAAATTCTGCCTCCTCTTTTCAAGGTCCTATATTTAACTTTTGGGGCAGGGAAGAAGTAACTCTAATAACTTTTTTTATTAGTGTTACAGCTTGCTCTTTAATGTAGCACTAATGCCACTCATGAAAGCATAACTCTTCTTAATTTAACCTCTCTTTATTTCAAGAGCAAAGAGATAAAGAGACAAGCAGTGATAGATGCATTTTATCAAATTATCTTGGGCTGTATGCCTGGAAAATTGGTGTTCATACCATCTGTGTGGCAAGGCTCTCTGTATTGCTTTCAGTAATAAAATATTAAGTTGGATCTGTCAACCAAAGTGTTATTTTGATGCTCATATTCCCTGTTAGTTTTGCAGTGGTCTGAACATGCTCTCTCAGAATGGAATGAAATTACACATTGTCATTTCCAGTGTCTAATAATAGCTGGTACAAATTATCTATCTATCAGATCAGCCATATTTCCTAATGAGAGTCAGAAAGAGGGAGGAAACTGCTGGAGGGAAAGAATTTATATTCCTAGCGTTCTACCTCCCAACAATTATTATTTTTGCTGATTCTCTCCCCCCCCCCCCATTTCAGTACTGAAATGAAATATTAGGACTGCACATAGAGCAATGATGCAAGGTCTGAACTGAAGATCTTCATTATTTAATTGTTGTGAAACTTAAGGGTCTCCCACAGTTATTTGAAATTATTCATGATAAGTGTAAGTCCAGATTGTTTTGTTCCCATGCAGTCCTGGAAAGGTGGATTATATAAACCACCTAGTTTGAAAATACTTCATCTGAACAGAATGGAAAGTTGTTCCACTGTTGATGCTGGTGGGGAGGTTAATAAGAATAACACTCGCCACTTAATTTCCTGATCTGTATTTTAAGGCTATCAACACTCTGATTGGGGAAAGGATAGAGGGATCTATGTGTCAGCTTGGATATTTTCCGCCCTGATCTTTCCCACATTGAGGTACTTATGTCTTAACCTCATTTGACTCTTTTCTAGGCAACCCCAAAAAAATTATAAATGCATTCTGAGATAACGACTTCATTTGATGAAAATGTGTTAATCCTTCTCATGATAAGGACTCCCAGCAGAAGGGCATAGTTGCCCTCTTCTTCCAGATAGTCATGTTCATTGTGAGAAGATCAAGAGATGTGGACTTCATAGTGATTGCATGCATCAATGGTTGCAAGAGGTTTATTGTTAGAAGAATAAAAAGATAGCACCTATCTATATGTTGTTTGGAGGAAGAACCCTTTAAATTATTAAATAGTATTTTACATTATTAAATATTATTATTTGTATTTATTATGAATATTAATAGCAAAATAAATATGCATTCCTTATATTAAGAATAATATGTCAGAATAAACCACTGCAAGTTTTATATGTAGTATAACATGTTTAAACACATGATATAGCAATAGCACTTAGACTTGTATACCACTTCATAGTGCTTTACAGCCCTCTCTAAGTGGTTTACAGAGTCAGCATATTGCCCCCAACAATCTGGGTCCTCATTTTACCCACCTCGGAAGGATGAAAGGCTGAGTCAACCTTGAGCCTGGTGAGATTCAATCTGCCAAACTGCTGGCAGCCGGTGATCAGCAGAAGTAGCCTGCAATAAAACAAATAAGAAATTTTTAATAGATTTGCAAAGCTTCTTTCAATTAGAACATTCAGTGGAAAAGACATACCTTTAATGTTTTATTGGAAATGGGCCTAAACTTGTTATAAACTTGGTTATAAATTCAGCCTGGTTTTTTAAAAAATTATTTATATTTCCATATCAAAGGACCTACTGTATCTGAAAATTACCAATCCAATTACCAATTACCACTGCTTTTATTCTTAAAGCTATCAGAGAATCGACTTTCAAGAATATTTGAATGTACTATTGTTCCAGAAATGATAATTACTTCTTCAAACCTGTAAACCTTCAATCACAGTATTTTAACATACTTTGAAGAAGTTTGAATTGCTCACAATACACAGTATGCATGACAGTTGTTTTAGGTGTTGAGTTGGTAACGGTACAGTAAACAAAAGCAGAGCATAGAGTTCAGGAAAGAGTGGCATTATCACCTCACTGGCAGTCTCTTCTAGAATGTCTAAGTTTGATTATCTTAGATATCAACAATATGACATTCCATGCAGCTCATGGCATCCATTACCCTTATAGCATATGAAAAGTCTTGAAAAGTGAATTTTGAATTGACAAGAAGTTTGGGGTGACTTAGAAGATGGGTGGTATAGCTAGGTGTATAGCTTATACCCATAGAAAGTAATACAGCCAGAAATAACATTTCCAGAGATCCCCAAAAATAATTCATGAAATAGGATACATTCCAAAGCTCTTGTGTTCTCTCAAAGGCAAATGTAAAACTTATAGTGGGTATAGATTTAGGAAATTTTGAAACTACCAGGGGAAAAACCGTCTGGCCACTATACCCTACCCTGAACACTACCCTTCACATGGCCTGTCCTTTTTCCCTTCTAAAATGTGTGTTAAAAGGCAGCAATACAGACTATAATTGCTGGCTTCTATAATTTCTGGCTTCTTATTTTTCCCACTTGTTCTGTGGAGAAGTGATGATTAGTCATTTCATGTTCCTCCATAAACACCAGAGGTGGGTTCCTCCTGGTTCGGACCGGTTCTATGGAACAGGTAGTAACTTGGCGGCCTGGGTCGCTAGAACAGGCAGCGACCCAGGCCTGCCATGCCCCCAAACTGGCTCTCTCGGCAGTGCCATAGGCTCCACCATCTTGTTTTTGCATGCACAGAAGCTGTTTTTTTGCTTCTGCGCATGCCCAGAATCTGGTTTTTTAGCACTGCGCATGTGCACACGTCCGCACAATGTACACCCGCAGCAAGCAGTGCATCAAGGAGCGAACCGGCAGCAAAGAAAACCAGAACCCACCCACCCACCCCCCTCTCTCTCTCACACACACACTCCAGGAAAGAAGGAAAATATGAAGAAAAATGACAAAGGACTACAGCTATCATTTATTATTTACTTATGATGTTTGTCATATTTTTTATTTATTGTTATTCACACAGAGACATGTTTTGAGATGGGCGGCCATATAAGTTGTATAGATACATTTATCTATGGTAGCTAAGTAGGATCTGCAACAAAAACAATAGCAAGATAAAAGCATAGGATAATTTCTACTGGTTTAGTACCCTGCCTTCTGCAACAACAGCAGCCAAAGGACAATTTAGCACTTGCAGGCCCATCTTTTATGATTTTATTACATTTTCCATGAACTTGTTTAATTAGCAGTGTGTATTTTTCTTATCAGATAAGATAAGACTTAACAAGGATAGTAGGGAAAACTGTGAATGGTATCACTGTTTTGCTTACTTAGCTTAAAATAACCTATTGCGGGGGTCCCCAACCTGTGCTTGCAGCCCCACTAATGTGAGCGGCAAGTGGTGGTGCTTGCAGCCCTACTCACACGAACGGCACACACTGACACTTGCAGCACCATACACGCAAGTGGGGGTACCAGTGCTTGCAGCCCCACTTATGTGAGCGGCGGGCGTGTGTGCCTGCTGCTCACACAAATGAAGCTGTGTGGGTGTGCACTCGACTGCCCCTCACACAAAACCATCCCCTCTACTCCCCCAGGCTGCCAACCTGGAAAGGCTGCGGAACACTGTCCTATGGTGCCCATTAATACCACACATTAATGTGTCTAACTTCAAAGATATGGTTAGTACAAACCTGAGGTATCATAGCCCCCTGCAAAAACTAAAGCCTCAAATGGCATCCGGTTATAATATGTATTGTAATAGAAAACATTAAATACTGTACATGGGGAACCATCATTGTAATTAAATGTATCATCTGATGTTAAAGAGCCCTGTTGGTGCAGTAGTTAAAGTGCAGTATTGCAGGCAAACTCTGCCCCTAGCCTGGAGTTCAATCCTGACCAGGCTCAAGGTTGACTCAGCCTTCCATTTTCTGAGGTCAGTAAAATTAAGACCCAGATTGTTGAGGGCAATATGCTGACATTGTAAACTGCCCAGAGAGTAGTATAAAGCACTATGGGGTAGTATATAAGTCTAAGTGCTATTTCTATTGCTGTTAAAGGAAGTTTAGGTTACATTTTAGCTTAAATCACTTTTTCATTTGGATCCCACCTCATTTGAGGATGTTATACTCAGTATACTCTAATACTCATCAGTCCGTTTTGTTCCATCCCTCTCCCTAAAAGGCTATCTCCCATCGGCATCCCAGTAGCTTGTAATGGCTGGTTCCCAGAGTGATAAAGATTCAGGAGAATGTGGTGTAAATAGCCAGATGCAAACTCCTATGTTATCAAAGAAAAGTCCCACCAGTTCACATGAAAGCAGTTTGAAAGAATATAAAGCAGTCTCTACTCTAATGTACTTTGGGAAATACTGGCTTTAGATGGGAAATATTGCAGTTACTGGAATTCTTAAGCCACGTCTTTCTTCTCAAAAACTGTTGCTAAAACCTATGGAAACTGTGCTTGTAAAGTAATTGTTTTCTATTCAGAAAATTGCCAAGAGCCCGATGTTAACATTTGATGCTGGACACATTAGCTTTGTGATGGCTCTTTCCCAAAAGGAGTGGAAAACTTTCTATGGAAATTTGAAAGACCAAAAATACTTGCTCTTCATTCAAACTATATTGTTAAGAAGTTTCTGCAGACAAAAACACATGTAGATATACACCTCCACCCCTCCTCCCTCCCTCCCTCTCTCTCTCTCTCTTTCAGAGAGGTCAATAAATAATTTGTCCAGGCTTTCTAAAAACAATCTGCTGATTTTTATAGATGTAGTTTCCTTTGTTGAATTTATAATGTTTGCAGTTGTAAGTCAGAATTAACACAGAGCATGTATTTCTAATTTGTGTGTGTGTGTGTAACATTTTTTGCTGATAAATGAAAATAAAGGGAGACTATTATAGATCTATTTCGAGCTATTTTGCTCTCGTCAGATAGCCATACCATCCATATATATATGTATATGTATATGTATATGTATATGTATATGTATATGTATATATATATATATATATATATATATATATATATATATATATATATATATATATATATATATATATATATATATATATATATATATATATATATATATAATATATATAGGTCTTTGGGTATTCGGGTTTTCTCCCGCGTGAAATTGGAAGTGTCTTTGTATTTCACGCGGGAGAAAACCCGAATACCCATAGACCTACATACAAACACCCGCGAAAACCTCAGAAAACATATATATATATATATATATATATATATATATATATATATATATATATATATATATATATATATATATATATATATATATATATATATATATATATATATATATATATATATATATTCCCTCTTTCTCTCTCTCTCACACACACACACAGACAAACACACAGACACCACTTTATTTGACCCAAAGAAAAATGTTGTATGTTAGGAATGTGTAAATTAAGTTGGCAAAAGTGGAGTTCCAATGCAAAACTCGACCCTTTAGGGTGCAGCTTCAGCACATATAGTGTATAAAAAAGATCAAAGTCTACATTGTAATGCTGCTTCTGCTATCTTGAATTCTCATAAATACTGCTGTGCAAATGGCTCACAGTCTCACTTCATCATTAATTCAAGATGTTGAATCAATTCCATGTGAACTATCCATTCATGACTTGTCAGTTCAATTAAATCAATCAAATTGCCCATCCAAATTTTATATATGTACTATATGTATGTATGTCCCTTATATGGGGGGGAGAAGGTCTGTGTCTTCCGCAGTCTTGGATCTTCTACCAGAAGCTTGGATGTTTGAGGGATCGTAGCTGTTTCTTAGCACGGAATTCTTCTGGACAGAGTGATCTGATGTCCTTCCTGGGAATCTGTGGGAGCTGTTTCTCCAAGTTTAGGAGTCACCATCTTGAATGCTCCTACCACTACTTGGATCACTTTGACTTTGACTTTCCACATTCTCTCCTCCTTCAGGCCTTGGTACTTCTCCTGTTTCTCATACTCCTTCTTCCTGATATTATTGTCACTTGGCACCACTACATCTATTACCACTACTGTCTTTGGGTCCTTGTCTAATACCACAATGTCTGGTTGATTGGCTAGTACCTAACTGTCTGTCTGGATCTGGAAATTCCACAAGATCTTAGCTCTTTTATTTTCCACAACCATCTATCGACTCTCCCATCTAGATTTAGGAGGGTCTAGCCCAGATTCTCTACAGATGTCCCTGTCCACAATACCAGCTACTTGGTTGTGCCCTTCGGTGTATGCTATCCCTACCTACATCTTACACCCTGCCACTATAAATATATGGTCAAGTATTTAGCAAACTGTCTTAAGCACTCCTGATTTGAATCAGTGGTGGGTTCCTACAGGTGCAGTCCACTCTATAGCACCGGTAGTGGCCTGCTGGTGACGTCACAGTACCGGTGCGGTCAGTTGCCAGTGCCTGGGCGCCGCCATTAAAAAATAAATTTAAAAAAAAATTGTAAAAAAAATTTCTTCTGCGCATGCCCAGAAGTTGATCTTCCTACCCTACAGTGAGTCCAAGCAAGGGAGGATGGCTGAGGGAGCGTGTGAGATGCTGAAAGAACGGGCGGCAGGACCTATCTCAGTTCCCCTCCCTTCAGCAGTCCGAGAAGCCACAAACGCGAAGTGATGATCCTAGGCATTTTTGCACGTTCGAGGCTTCTCGAGCTGCTGAGGGGAGGAGGAATGGGCGGCAGGACCTATCTCAGTTCCCCTCCCTTCAGCAGTCTGAGAAGCCACGCCCACCCAGTCACATGGCTGGCAAGCCACACCCACAAAATAAGCCATGCCCACAGAGTGGTAGTAAAAAAATTAGGAACCCGCCCCTGATTTGAATCAAAGATTCATTAAAACTTTGATTTCAATGACAACTTGATTGAATCAGCTTCATATACAACTGTGAAACTGAATTTTCAAACAGCTCTGAGTTCAAAGAGATTAGAATGGAAGTGTGAATAAACAATAGAACTAGAACTAAAAAAATTAGTGAACTGTCAACAGAAAGACAAAAGTGAGAATCAATAAGGGGGGAGATCCGCATTATTCCCACCCTGCCAGCCTTCAGAAAAGCAGTTAAAACATGGCTTTGTCGACAGGCCTGGGGCCAATGATTTTAATACAACACCGATCATTCTTGGCCCCATGAATGATTTATTGTATGGGTTTTTAAATTGTGGTTTTTAATGTTTTTTTTTAATGTTTTAATATCTATTGCTTTTAATGCTTTTTATATTTGTTGTTGCATGTGAATTTTTACTGTTGTGAGCCGCCCAGAGTCCCTGTAGAGTGGGTGGCATACAAATGCAACTAATAAATAAATAATAAATAAATAATAATAAAAGAACACATGAAAAAGAAAATACATTGTAGGTGAGGAAACACTATTAATAGCACTAATGGGAACAAGCTAAACCAAAAAGCCAGAACATAATCACATTGTTTATACTTGGTAAGTCCTACAAACTGCAATAACTAATTATAATAAAGAATAATGTTAAACTAGATATTTTGGTATATTTCAGTTGTTTACATATCTCAGTTGCATGGTTCCCCCCCCCTTTTTTTCCCTATAGCATAAACTTGCAACCTCAGTCCTAAAATCATTAAATTGAACTGAACAGAACTTGGTTCTTCAAAAAACTGTTTGAATTTATTTTGCCACAGGGTAGAGAAGGGGTGTCAAACTCATGTCGTCACGGCAGCGTCACGTGACGTATCGGGACTTTTTCGCCCTTTGCTAAACTGGGCGTGAGCGTGGCCAGCAGGTGACACATACAGCGCGTGGGCCGGGAGTTTGACAGCCCTGGTGTAGAGCTACTGGATCTGAGCTGCAAAAATCAATAGGAGGACTACAAGGTAGAAAAGTGACTTCTGGTACACAAGTCTTTGGTACCTCTCTGCAGTCTTTGGTACCTCTCTGCAGTTTTTCCATACCAATCACTTATCATTGGGCTATTTCTGAGCAAGCTGCATTGTTCTTCTGGAATTGCAGGGTGAAGTAGGATGAAGCTCTCTTAGTGCACTGAAAGTGCCCTCTTCATCCAGTGCCCTTTTCTTTTTACTTACTAATAAGCTGGCTATTTTGGAACATAGCCAAAACAGTGTTTCTAGAGCAGTGTTTTTCAACCTTGGCAACTCTATTTATTAAGTGTGTATGCTACTCATATCGCTGTCATGCAACTTTGGGAGGCTTTGCAATGTGCATACTTTAACTTCCAGAATTCCCCAGGCACCAATTCTGGGAATTGAAATCTACACATCTTAAAAAACAATTGCTGCCAACCTGCCTTCCATTGAGGACCTGTATACTGCACGAGTCAAAAAGAGGGCCGTGAAAATATTTACAGACCCCTCGCATCCTGGACATAAATTATTTCAACTCCTACCCTCAAAATGATGCTATAGAGCAGTGATGGCGAACTTTTTTTGGTTCGCGTGCCAAACCGGGGGGGGAATGCGGGGGATCACGTGTGTGCGTGCCCACACTCATAATTCCATGCACCCCCGCACATGCACGCATGACCCCCCTGCTCCCAGCATGCAATGGCACGCCCATTTTTCGCTCTCCCCAGGCTCCAGAGCCTTTCTAGGAGCCTGGGGAGGGTGAAAACGGCCTTCCCCACCCCCTCTGGAGGCTGTTTCCCGACTCCCAGTGGGCCCAGAAGGCCCGAAAATCAGCCGGCTGGTGCACACATGCACGCCGGACCTGAGCTCGCGTGCCCACCGATATGGCTCCGCGTGCCACTTGTGGCACCTGTGCCATAGGTTCGCCATCACGGCTATAGAGCACTGCACACCAAGACAACTAGACACAAGAACAGTTTTTTTCTTGAATGTCATCACTCTGCTAAACAAATAATTCCCTCACCACTGTCAAACTATTCACTAAGGCTACATTACTATTACTATTAGTCTTCTCATTGTCTTCCTATCACCCATCTCCTCCCACTTATGACTGTATGACTGTAACTTGTTGCTTGTATCCTTACAATTTATATTAATATTGATTGTTTCTTGATTGCTTATTTTTACCCTATGACAATCATTAAGTGTTGTACCTCATGATTCTTGACAAATGTATCTCTTCTTTTATGTACACTGAGAGCATATGCACCAAAGACAAATTCCTTGTGTGTCCAATCACACTTGGCCAATAAAGAATTCTATTCTATTCTATTCTAAAAAAAAGTTGCCAACTTTGAGAAACATTATTGTAGATAGACCCGAGCTCATAAATAATCCAGGTGTAGCTGTGAAATATCACTGTGAATAGACTGTAAAAGAGTGCAGGAATAGACAAAATTTGTTGCCTTCCCATTGCCCCTTCCCAATAAAAATAAAATATATAATAATTGTTCATAAAAGTAGCAGAGCATTTGCATAATCTACTCATCTTGCTTTGTATTAGACCTCTATTTTAGGTGTCTGCTTGTCCTTTGCTTCCAGGATTGGAACTGGGAGAACTTATTCCTGGCATACATTGTTGGCACCAGGAAAGGAAATCTGTTTTTAATCTACTGGACATGGATCTTCTGTACTCAGCGTACAGTACACCCTTTATTTTAAATTGAAGAAGGTAGACTTCTTTTAATTTAGTCATCACGCTGTACAAGGACAAACTTCTCATTTTGAAAATAAATGGTCTTGACTATTCAAAAGTTCCTTGGTCACTCATAAGGTTCACCCAGTTCTCCAAATATAAATGCCATATATTCTGCTATCATGAATATCTTCAAAAAGCACAAAAGTCAGTTTATGAAAATGTGTGTTCCCATGACCAGGTCCTTTGATCTTGTTTCAGAGGCAGAATCTTGTAGAAAAGCTAAAACTGTGGTAAGAACCCCACTAAAACTTTGACAGCTATTGTTAAAGAAGTACAGTATAACCAATATCAAACCATCATAGTGTTCCTCATAAATGAGGTGTTTAAAATAGTTCAGAAACAACTCTGGATTTGTCTGAGCTCATAATATTAGATTGTTTGAGAACTTATTTCTGGCTGTCCACAGTTATTTAAAGAAAAAAGACCAAAACAAAGCTAGTTTTTACTTTTGCAATGCAATGTTCTGAAAAACTTGAGTGTATATGTATATAATGGCATTCATCCTACAGTGGATAGACAATGGATAAAATTATATATATATATTTAGATATATAATTTATAAAACACACACACACACACACACACACACACACACACGTGTGTGTGTGTGTGTGTGTGTGTGTGTGTGTGTGTGTGTGTGTAACATTTTTTGCTGATAAATGAAAATAAAGGGAGACTATATAGTAGTCTAGCCCTTGTCACCTCACGGCTAGACTACTGTAACACGCTCTACATGGGGCTACCCTCAAAGAGCATCCGGAGACTGCAATTGGTACAGAATGCAGCTGCGCAAGCTGTGGTGGGTGTGCCAAGATACACCCACGTAACACCCATTCTCCGCCAGCTGCATTGGTTGCCTATTAGTCTCCTGTCGCAATTTAAGGTGTTGGTTTTGACCTTTAAAGCCCTACATGGCTCAGGGCCAGGTTACCTTCGGGACCGCATCCTACCACATACCTCCCTACGACCGGTTAGGTCCCACAGAGAGGGCCTCCTCCAGGTCCCATGCTGTATGCCGCCCTGAGTCCTATGGGATTGGGCGGCCTATAAGAACGTTTATAAATAAATAAATTATAAATAAAGATCTATTTCGAGCTATTTTGCTCTTGTCAGATAGCCATACCCTTAGTGGGATTTGAACTTGGGCAGTCTGCTTGTAAGGCAGCAGTTTTAACCTCTAGGCCAGGTTCTCTTCCCTATCAGCTCTTCACCAGGAAAGGGTTATATATGTTTGTTCTGTCGAGTCATATATATACATACATACATACATACATACATACATACATATATATATATATGTATGTATGTATGTATGTATGTATGTATGTATGTATGTGTATATGTATATGTATATGTATATGTATATGTATATGTATATGTATATGTATATGTATATGTATATGTATATGTATATGTATATGTATATGTATATGTATATATGTGTATATATATATGTATATGTAGGATTTTTTTGCTGATAAATGAAAATAAAGGGAGACTATTATAGATCTATTTCGAGCTTATTTTGCTCTCGTCAGATATGTATATATATATGTATGTATGTATAGATAGATAGATAGATAGATAGATAGATAGATAGATAGATAGATAGATAGATAGATAGATAGATAGATATAGATATAGATATAGATATAGATATAGATATAGATATAGATATAGATATAGATAGGCAGGAAAATTGAACTCAAAAACAAGGATATTTAAGATGTTGGTTCCTTATTAAGAGTAAAATGAAAAAGCTGGAAGTGGGATGGAATGGATAATTCTGGAAGGAGACAGGTGTGAAATCCAGCAGGTTCTGACAGGTAGTAGAAATTTTGAATAGTTCAGAGAACCAGTAGCGGAAATTTTGAATAGTTCGGAGAACTGGCAAATACCACCTCTGGCTGGCCTCAGAGTGGGGAGGGAATGGGGATTTTGCAGTATCCTTCCCTTGGAGTGAGGTGGGAATGGAGATTTTGCATTATCCTTCCCCTGCAACACCCACCAAGCCACGCCCACAGAACCTGTAGTAAAAAAAATTGGATTTCGCCACTGGAAGAAGACATACTTGATTGGTTGCTAAACAGGAATATTTCATCCTGCAACATGAAAGAGAATTTTCCACTTGTCATTTGTTAGCATCCACACATCAAACCAATGTTAGACATACTAGTTTCAATAACAGGATGAAAAGTTGACAATTCTATCCCTTCATGTAAAAAGTCCTTTATTTCAACACATCAGGGGAACACAAGCAATAGCTTAAATGCTAACAGACATTTAAAGGTGTTTAAAAATTACCTTGCTGGAATATAAACACAGACATAGAATCTGCTCACAAATTAGAGATGGCTACAAAGCTTATTTCTTTTATATAATAATATAAAAATTGTGTTTCTGGAAGGGGAGACTTTCTGGTTTTTTTATTTTTTATTTTTTTGCAAAGAATGGAAGTCTCTTGAAGTGGCATTTAAACTGCTTGATACATTAGGAGAGCAAAAATATTTTGCTCTCCTGTACCAATATTATGAGCACTGAAATAATATTAACTCTTGCAGTTTTCTTGTTTTCCTTTGGGGTGGGAGAGGCATTTTTGACCACCTTATCTTAGGCCTTATGCCTATAAATTTGTTTAATACAATCGTTCTAAATCCGAGTCTTATGTAAATACTTAGGTTCCAGACTGCAAAGAAAACTAGGACAAACACATTCCTGCAAATTATGTGTTTAAATATATTTAAACTTTAAATTCAAGTTGCTCTACATAAATATTTGCACACAAGTTATGGACAGAGAACAGAAATATGTTGACTTTCTAAAAGATAGACAACAATAATAGAACCATTCCTGGTTTGTGACAGCTATACGATCTGTTCTCTCTCTCAACATTTAACAGAAAACCACATTTAACTTTCTTATATATCATCTATTTAACTTTCTTATATCTCATCTTCCTTCCTTCCTTCCTTCCTTTCTGACCCATTTCCAAAGAGACAAAAATATCCTGAAACCTCCTGTAGAATAATAGCACAATCGCAGAAACAAAGCACATGATAATAATAAAATGGCATTTGACTGAAAGCAAAAAAAAAGAGATGTAACCACAATATATGAGGAAGATGTAAGCTCCTCCCTTCTCCAGAAGAACTAGAAAGCAGAAGAGAAAAGATTAATCCTTTCTCCCTTGCAAGTGTCCTTTTTCTCAACTTTTCTTACTAAATTCCCCACGCACAGAGACAACCAAAAGCAGAGCAGGAAGGAAATGAAACAGCAAGGTTGATGGTGGCATGAGGAAAGCTGGACATAGGGAAAATATAAAATTTGTATATTACTGGTTTACCTATTGTGTTTATCTACTTGATTAATAAATGCAAACATTCAGATGATTTTTCCAAACTACTTCAAGCAGATAGAGATCATATCCTCCATCCATCCCTATCATATACTAACAGAGCAATCTGTTCCATTCAGTCACATGGGAATTAATAAGGAAATTATGAGTACAATCTAAAATCAGGGAAGGAAATCCTTACACTGAGGACACGGATCTTTTCCCATGATATCTCTCACCCATCCTTAGTTAAGTTTTACTGACCTCAGGCATCAGCCTTTTTTTTCCCATTCATTGCAAAGGAAAGAATAGAATCCAGTAAAAATGTTTCAGCTATATCAAAACTACAGAAAGAGAAGACTTCCAAAAAATGCAGGAAGACATTTGTGAGTATAACTGTGCTCACAGTTAAGCCATTGTTTAAAATCTGATCAAATTGGTGTTCTGAGTATTTCTGGTGAAGGCAGAATATGGTTAAGTGTTCATCACATTCCATTTTAAATGAGGGTAAGCCACAAAAGGCCAGAACATGAACTTGCAAGTAACAAATTAAGGGGGAAAAGTTTGAGGACAAATAACAAAAATATCTGGCCTTGGGTAGTTTTCATGAATTCATGTTTCAATAATTTAAATGTAGTTCAGAGATGACTTGTTGAGTTCATGGTGTTCTCTGAACTTAGCTGTTTTCCTGAAGATATTTCATTAGCAGGATAGATAACATCCAAGCTCAGACCACATCAAGATGAATTCAAGATGAACACCCACCATGAATTTAAGTTCCCATGGGGTGAGCCATTTAGACTCTTTGAATGCAGCCAAATGTACATTTCTGTATATTCCTCTTTCATTATTTCATTACATTTCTTAGGTTTAAACTAGTCATTGTCCCAAATGCATATGAACAATTCTCTGCTACAGTCTGATATATCAAGCTTTTGGATTCAGGTTTAAGTCATGCCAGATAAATACTTTCTGTTCCATATCATTTTTATATGATTTTATTTATACAGTAGTTCAGTCCCATTCTGCTTTGTTTGCTTTAATCTGCTTATGTATTTTTTTTTTTCCAAAAAGTTTTATTAGTACAAAATTACATAGATAATAGCTAAACATTAAATAGAAAGTACAAACATTTTTTTTAATTTTTCTCCCCCCTAACCCACCCCTTTCCCTCCCCCCTCCCCCCCGGACTTCCCAGAGAGAGTACAGGGCATAATATCAATAAAATAAATTTAAATTAAATTAAAAAATTTTGACTTCCACCTTATTTTTTTAAAACTTCAACTCCAAATTGTACACTAATAAAAATTCCTTCCTCCTCCTTTCAATCATCTACCCTTCACAACATTTCTTCACTGTTAACTAAGAATTAAATGATTATTACATAAATGATGACTAAGTATTAAATACAAAAACCTTAAACTTCATCATAAAATCAATCAGTATATAAATAACTTACTATTACTATATATCAGATTATAAGCACTAATTCCAAACTTTAAATAACCTTCCTCCCAAAAAAAAAATGTTAAATCTAATTGTAATATTTTATAACTGGATAGATAACAATTCCAAATCTTTCTCACAATTAAATAAAACTTAAATTGATATTACACAAAAAATAACTAAATAATAATACAAAAACCTTAAACTTCATCATAAATTCTACCACTCTATTAGTAACAAAATGTTACTATGTATTAAATTATTAGGTTCAAAAAAGTTCTAAATCTTTAAAAAGAATTAATAATACTTTGAATAAGCCCCCCAAAAAAAACAAAAGAAAAAAAAAGAATGCAAGAAGTAAAGAAAAGAAAAAAAAATTAAGGAAAGAAGGGAAAAAGAAAAGTACAGTCATAATGGCAACCATCTGTCCAATAAACTTCAACACTGCATCTTGTTGTATCTTGATGATGGTTGCATCTTTTTGTAACTTGATAATTTTGTAGTTGTCAGCTCGCCTCCCATCTGACCCCGATCTTCCATCTCCTTTTCCAGACTGTAGACATCTGTCTGGCTCTGCCAATCATTTAAATTTTGTAAATCTGTTTCGATTTGAAGAGGAAGGGATGGCTTTCCCTCCTCCTCCTCTTTTGTTTTCATACATCTTTCCTCTGGAATCTTGGATATATCAGCCTTTAAGACGTTGACATAAAATTCAGTAGCTTTCTTTGTTGTATTAAGCCGATATCTTTTTCCCAGAAATTTCACTGCAACTCCTGTTGGTGCTTCCCATTTGTAATGTAAATTTAACCTTTTAAATTCATCAATCAGAAAGGTATAATCTTTTCTGGCTTTGAGCATTTTAGAGGGAATTTCTTTCCATATCATCAGTTCCTGGCCATTCACCTGCAGGTTATTTTTAAACGTCGCCTGTATAATCCTATTCCGTAAGGCTCTTGTAGTAAAGTATATTACAATATCCCTTGGTAGGTGTTTTTGTTTTGCATACCAGGAGTTGATTCTATATATTTTATCAATTTGCCTGGCTAGTTCTTCTTTAGACAGTCCAGACACCTGCTCCAAAGCTTCCACCATCCTTCCTTTCAAATCTTCATATAATCCTTCTTTCAACCCCCTGACCCTTATGGCAAATTCCATGGATCTGAATTGCGTCATTAACACCTCTGTTTCAAAATTTGCAATGTCATTTTGTATTTTATCTATATATTCTACTGAAGTTGTCAAAACTTGTTTGTTTTCTTCAATGCGGTTTGCCAAAACTTCAATATTTGTTGCTAGACCTTTACATACCTCCAACACATCATTTCTAATTTGTTGGTCAATATTCTTTAAAGCAGCCTGCATTTTATTATCTATTTCACTAATTTTTTGGTTAAATTCAACAATAAGTTCATCTTTCATAATCTTTAAGGTACTTATTAAATTTTCAGGTGTTAAAGACTTTGGGGGTGTTAACTCAGTGGTAAGTTGCATTTTAGAAATATAACCAGATGAATAATCCATTCTTTTATTCAAAACAATCTTTCCAGATTTTGAAGCCATTTTAGTATTTCCAGTGGTGAACAAAGAAAAAGCCAAGCCTCTAGTTAAAGTTCTTTTAAATTTCTTTTAAAATTCTTTCAAATTCCAAAGCCAGATAGAATTTTATTTTTAAAAAATTGTCAGTTATTATTTAATCCAGAATCGGGAGACAGAGAGGGTAAAGCCAACTTTCAAAATCAAAAATTTCCATAAGAAAAAAAGCTGCTAGGGAAACGAAAGTTACTTTCAATTCTCCTCCCACTTTCTCCGATCGCCATGTTGTAGCCTAATAACTGTTACTTAGTTTCTTCTGAAGTGAAAATCAGCAGTGGAGTTGAAAGAAAAAAAAATCTGTACTTGCCCTTTAAAATCCTGTCTCTCTCTGTCTGCTTGTTTAAACAATTAAGTAGTTGTAATCCCATTCACGAAGCAGCGGGTGGTCACAGCATCTTGCTCCGCAAAAGCGGAGGTTTCCAAGTCCCCGGAGCAAGAGACAGGCTGGCTGGGGAGCCCTCACCTTTCGCGCCCCTAGCTGACACTTGGGGCACTAGGGGGGGCTCTACCCCACCTGTCCGGCTCTCATCTCTCCCCTTTGCCCGGGGCAGAGACTTTCAAGCCGCCAGACAGCTGTTCTGGCGGCTTTAACGGGGAAAAGGAAAGGCGCTCAACGAGGAGCGTCCGCGATGCAGCGATCCGGAACCGGAAGTCTGCTTATGTATTTTAAAATGTCTCAGAATAGCTAATTAAACATTTTGATAGTTAAACATTTTTATATACCAATAGCTGGTATTGTGGGAACTAAAAATGTTCAGGTATTTAAATGCATACTTTGATGCCCATAAACTGTCAGGATTAACCCTTTTTGAGGGTTAATTCTTCCATCTTTAAAAAAAATCCCCCTAGTGATAGGAAGAAAAAATAATTCTGTGAAGGTTTATGGATATTTTTATCCTATTGCTAATTTTAGGATAGGGGAACCTGGAGAAGCAGCATTACACTTCAGAACAGAGCAACTAAATTTATTTTCCTATTTGTTCAACCTTGGTAAAAATTTCCACCATCTCTCTACATTCTAAAATTAATATTTTAAAATCTTGTTCCAGATTTCTCCCACCCAATCCTAATTGCTGGACTACTTACTTTAGTGGACAAACAAGAGGAACAGGGTGGGGAATTACTCCTAAGTATGTGGGATGAATTGATTCAAATGGTCATTCTGTCCCTGGCTCTCTCAAACAATTAAAAAGGAGCTTGAAGTAAGAATGACAAGCATTTATAACTTTTTCCCCCTTTGGAGTTTTTAATTGGGAAGAGGAGAAGGAGGAGGAGAAGGAGAAGAGGAAAAGGAGGAGGAGGAGGAGGAGGAGGAGGAGGAGGAGGAGGAGGAGGAGGAGGAGGAGGGAGGAGGAAAGAGGAGGAGGAGGAGGAGGAGGAGGAGGAGGAGGAGGAGGAGGAGGAGGAGGAGAAGAAGAAGAAGAAGAAGAAGAAGAAGAAGAGGAGGAGGAGGAGGAGGAGGAGGAGGAGGAGGAGGAGGAGGAGGAGGAGGGAGGAAGGAGGAGGAGGAGGAGGAGGAGAAGGAGGAGGGAAAGCAGGGAAACTAGGGCTGGAGAAAGCTTAGAGAATGGCTGTGGACCACTGATGGGTTTTAAATCCCATCGCTACCTGTTTGCAGCCATGCTCTCACACGCGAGACACTTTTGCGCATGCACAGAAATGTCCGGGGTTGGTGGGCGGAGCCTCCCACCACCACTAGCAGTTTGTAGAATTGGACCAGATTGGTAGCAACCCACCGCTGCTGTGGACTTTCATACTGCCAACATTAGATTAAAATGCTTATACTGTTTATAAACAAAAACAAAGAAAGCAACTTTCTTCACTTATTAAAATTGTTTCAGTTAATCCAACATCAGCTCTTGCAGTGAAACATGAATGCTTTTGGAACTATGAAACATCAGCCCATTTGCTCTTTGCTGGGAGGAGGTTATCTATGTGTAGTAAGAGGAAGAAAGATTTAAAAGGAGGAAATATTGGCAAAGAATCAGCAGCGGTCCAGAAAGTAGTGACGCAAGCTAGGGTTTATTTTTAAAAAATCTTCAAAACCTAAGAAGTTTGCAAGAAAAATATCCACCTCACCAAATATTTCACCTTAACTAACCATATTTAAATTTTACTGCCTGCTTGTTTGCATGCTTCAGGTTGGGTACCACCACTACCAAACACTCCCCTCAAAAAAAAAAAAAAAAAAAAAC
Source organism: Diadophis punctatus similis (assembly GCA_023053685.1). Lineage (NCBI taxonomy): Eukaryota > Metazoa > Chordata > Lepidosauria > Squamata > Dipsadidae > Diadophis > Diadophis punctatus. Next base: position 86,292,448 of record JALIGW010000003.1, on the reverse strand, counting down.
AAATTCAATGGTCACAAACAGCCTTAACCTAAATAGAGACACTAAAAACAATGATAATAAGACAATAAAGATAAAGCAACATAAATCTAAAAAGCTGTTCCATCAGATATACAAAGTCTTGGGGAAAGTGTGTTGTATGTTACTAGTTAGCATCGTATGAACATTTTGTCTTTTTCAAGTTAAGCTCATTTCCTGGTGATTTCAGGCAATGAGGCCCCAGAGAAAGTATTCTACAGCATTGTTGCAAAAACGTTTCAGCACAACTGGGTTCCCTTCCCAGCTCATCTGTGAATCCTACTTTGCAGAAAATAATATATATTTGAACTGCTTTCCTGAAGGCAATCCTAATAAAAGAGCTTGTAATCTATGCCTGATTCAGAAATACAGAATCAAAAGTGGGAAAGCAGGAGTCTATAGATCCCTATTGACCAGGGGTCCCAAAACTTGGCAATTTTAAGACTTGTGGACTTCAGCTCCCAGAATTCTTCAACTCCCAGAATTCTCCAGCCAGCTATGCTATGCTGGCTGGAGAATTCTGAGAGTTGAAGTCCACAAGTCTTAAAGTTGCCAAGTTTGAAGACCTCTGCTATTGACTTCTGGTTGCTGGATAGCTGAATGAGAAATTGCACAGATCCCAGATCACATTGTCAAAGCTTTTCCCACTCCAGATTTATTTATATTATTATTACCAGTGGCGGGTTGCCGTCTTACCAGTGCCGGTGCGCAGCGTGCGCATCTCCAAGTTTCGGGGGGGGGGCGCTTGCTACGAGTATGCGTCCGATTGTGCAATTTGCGCGCGACCGCTCTGGAGCCCTCTCTGTCGGTCCATCGTGCGCGTTGCCATTTTTTTCATTAATTTTTGGCTGATTTTGCTTCTGCGCATGCACGGAAGCAAAATCGCACCAAAATCTCGAAGGGGACGCATGCGCGCGCGAGATTTTGGCGTGATTTTGCTTCCGCCCATGCGCAGAGGCAAAATCTCGCCGAAATCTTGTGCGCGCACGCGTCCCCTCATGAGATTTTGGCGCAATTTTGCTTCTGCGGCCAAAAATTAATGAAAAAAATGGCAACGCGCACGGTGGATTGACAGAGAGGGCTCCAGAGCGGTCGCGCGCAAATTGCACAATCGGACGCTCCTTACTGGAGCTGCGTACCGGGCAGCTCCAGCAGGAACCCACCTCTGATTATTACCCATATATAATATTTCTACTAATGTTACATTTAGCATGTATACAATTTTATGCTGTAACCCTTTTCTCTTCTTTTCTGCAATATGTGACTACCCAAAATGTACTTCACTTTATTTGATAGGGATTCCCAGAAGAGAGACTTTTATTATGATTGATATATCAGAGCAGACCACTTTCAATCTACATAATACAGTTGCATGCAAATAAAAATACGCACAGTGGAATCCTTTCATTACCCTAGTAAAACACACATCGCTACATTGAACTTCCTTTCTTCTCTATAGCTTCAGGAAATGGATAAGGAAATTTACTTCTGAACTCCTAACAGTTCCTGCTAGCACCATAAGTAGTAAACCATTCTGGAAATATTCAAAGGCATTTGATTGTCTGTCCCTAAGACATACTGTATCCTGGAAACTCATAAGCAGGATGCAAGAGTCATAGCTCTTTTCCACTGTTCCCTAGCAACCGACAATTAAGTATACTATACATCAGATTCAGCCAAAACCTCCATTCCAAGATGCAGTGGACTTAACTCAGAGCAGAATATCTGCAAAGAAAAGGACTTCACCAAAAGCATATTTTAATAATTGATCACGTTATGGCTGTTTCATTGTAGAAAGGAGGTGGTTTTGACCTATATCTAATTCCTCATCACTTCTCAGATGAGGGTTGGTAGTAGAAGAAGAGAAGCGTCACTTGATAAGGGACTGGAAACTTTTAGTCACAAAATGACAGCCTTATCTGTTGATTGCAGTCATTGTTCATAACCTCTTCCAAAATAATAATAATAATGCGGCTTCAGTCAATCAGTAAAGATATTCTACAACTGACAGAACAAACATCCTCTTATCAATGGATCTCTGAAGGCTGGTGGAACTTTCTTTCATATTTTTTTTTAAAATAAAAAGAACTTCCCACTAACCACAAGCAACGTTTAAATGTAAACACATGAAGATGACAACTCCCAAAAGCAGAAGGGGAGCGCTTACTGCTTTCAGTAACACCAAGAAGGACGCAATAATACGAGACCTTGTTCTTTTCCAGAAGCAGATACCCAATGCTGTATCCTCTGCAAGTCAAAAACTGCTAAACGTGATCAGATTTTGGCATACTTCTGATTTTTAAACAGAAGCAAATAATTTCCTCAACCATCACAATAAACCCCTCCTCAAAAACTTGGAGGAGATTGTGGTAAGTAAGCAAGTAGTATATACCTAACTGCCAGGGAATTTTAAAAACAGCTACTGTACTATTTCAGGATAAAAGAATCTAGAAGAGTAAGTACAGCGTCATTTTAATAGGATATCCTCAGTTTGAAATATTTTATTGTTTCATGCAGCGTCACGTGTTTGTGCTTCTAATAAAAACACCCAGAAACCTATTAACCTAATTCTGCCAAAGAGGTGAATTTCTGTAGCTTGTTATACAAGAATGAGTGGGCTGACGAGAGGATGGGAATACTATTAGTTCAGACTTGTGCGATATCTTTTCTGTTCAACAACTATTAAGGGTAATTAATGAGTGTCTATCATTTGATTTCTTAATTCTTAGCTATTAACTCTGAATCAGTGGATATGAGCTGTTCTAAACGATTTCTTCATATGCTTTCCCAGATTAGAAGAAAACTGTGGTTAAGATACATATAGTTACAATGGAATACCTGCAACTAAAATAAGTCCATTATTGTGTAAATTGTATAATGCAAGCTTGGTAAAGGTGAAAAATTAAGGCCTTATAATATTAAGATATTATATTTCTGAAACTGAAATATATAAGATAGTCCATGTTTAAATATTTTGATAGATGGGAGAGAGAAATATATTAAAGGAATGAGTCTTATTTGTACCTATAACTGAAATGCCCTGTAGTCGAAACATTTTTGAACAAAGAGCAAGTTTAAAATAAATTTAATAACAGCTTTATCCATTTGCTTTCACCATTTTTAAAAAGGTACGTTCATTCATATCTACTATGCAGTATATCTACTTATTACAACTCAAATTTAACATTTCACAATCATTGGAAGAGTCATTGACAATGTAGAAAGACTCAACAATCTTGTCTTCATGGAAAAAATCACTTGAAAGATAGCACATCAGAGCCTTGATCATGTTAATGAGTTTTCACATTTCAGTGCTGATGCTGTTATTTATTAACCACTCAAAGGTTTTGTAAACAGTGCAGTATATAAGCCACAGTAATTTACAAATAAATGCACACTGCATAGCTGTGGCTGGGTCTTCTTCCAAGAAGAATGTAGTACATAGTGCTGCATTTCTTCCTTAGGTGTGCTTGGGATAAGATGCACCAATTGCCTTCTTTCATGAAATCCATTTTGCTGCATCTCTGCATGAATTAGCTTCTCTGTTTTTCTCTTTCATTAAGGAAGCAGGGAAGAGAGAGAGAGAGAGAGAGAGAGAGAGAGAGAGAGAGAGAGAGAGAGAGAGAGAGAGAGAGAGAGAGAGAGAGAGAGAGAGAGAGAGAGAGAGAGAGAAAGAAAGAAAGAAAGAAAGAAAGAAAGAAAGAAAGAAAGAAAGAAAGAAAGAAAGAAAGAAAGAAAGAAAAGTTAGGAAGGAAGGAAGGAAGGAAGAAAGAAAGAGAAGAAGGGAGGGAGGGAGGGAGGGAGGAAGAAAGAAAGAAAGAAAGAAAGAAAGAAAGAAAGAAAGAAAGAAAGAAAGAAAGAAAGAAAGAAAGAAAGAAAGAGAAAGGAGGAAGGAGGGAGGGAGGGAGGAAGGGAGGAAGGGAGGGAGGAAGAAAGAAAGAAAGAAAGAAAGAAAGAAAGGAGGGAGGGAGGGAGGGAGGGAGGGAGAGAGAAAGAAAGAAAGAAAGAAAGAAAGAAAGAAAGAAAGAAAGAAAGAAAGAAAGAAAGAAAGAAAGAAAGAAAGAAAGAAAGAAGGAAGGAAAGACTTCTCAATGGGTGGGCTTTTTTGGTTTCCAAGTTTATACATTCTAAAAGTAAATATTTTAGTGAATGTAAGAATTCAACATGCATGGAAGAAGTGTTTCAGTTTTAAGAAACACTTATGTACAAGTGTAATATAATTTTTTTATACTCCCTACTGACACTCAGGATAAATCCTCAATGCAGATAGAACTATAGTTGAATTAATCCCATCTTTATGGCAGGGATTTTCAAAATTTTCATCCTCAACCCAATGATAAATGAAATTGTATAACACCCATCCCCCCCATAAATAAAATTGATTCTATTAGTGCTAGGAACAAGCAAGATATGAATATATTACTTACTAAAATATAGACCATATTCATACTTTCTTGATTTAAATTTATTTTATCAGCACTATTAGTAAATAGATCATCTTTAGCTTTTTTCTTACCAGGTAATAGAAATGTTTCTTCCCTTGGAAGTCTAGAAATGAACAATGGTGTGTAAAAATACAGAACTTCACTAACAACTGTACACACACTTTGATGGACACCCTCAAAGATTAAAAATGCCATGTGAGAAGTCAACTGCTGTTGTGAGTGATGGATACACTCAGTATTCAAGTGCTGACATTTTACAGTTTATTTTGTATGCAAGGTTTGTCCAGCGAAAACAGGAAGATCTGATAGTACTTCTGCTTTGTGTGCACAAGCATCATCAACATTTAAATCACATACATAGTTGTGACTACTTGCTTGTGACCTCCCCAGAGGCCGAGACTTAGAATTACAGAATTCCTGCCTTACTGAATGTTGAATTTTGCAAAAGCGGGTACACCTTTTAAAAATGATTTGAAAAAGAGCAGATGATTTTATTAAGAGAAGTTATCCTTCTCAAAAAGCATAAAGCAGTCTTTTGTTTAACAGACTCTGGCTGATTGCTTCACAACTTTGTAAAGCTTGTGGCTCATTTTTGAGGAACTGAGAAGAAGGGTTGATGAAGATATCTGTTAGACTGAAAAAACTTCTCATCTTAGATTCAATGAAAGCTAATGCATGTATGTCAAGTAAAAACAAACAAGCAAATATAGTTATTGTGTATGGTTAGAAGTCCTGAATAATGTACCGTATTTTTCGGAGTATAAGACACACCTTTTTCCTCCCTAAAAGTGGCTGAAAATTTGGGTGCGTCTTATACTTCGAATGTAGCTTTTTTTTCCTAGCCCTAACCAGGTGCTAACTATCTTCCCAGCTCTTACCGGCTTGCAGGCTCTTTCATTGTTATTCTCTCAGAAGAAGGTTTTTTTAAGTCCTAACCAGGAGATAAAATAATGTGCTGAAGCTGCTCCGAATAAGTTTTTTTCTAGCCCTAACCAGGTGCTAACTATCTTCCCAGCTCTTACTGGCTTGCAGGCTCTTTCATTGTTACTCTCTCAGAAGAATGTTTTTCCAGCCCTAAGTCTTTGCAGGTTTTTTTTTTCATTGCTCTACTTGCTCTGAATAAGTTTTTTTCTAGCCCTAACTAGGTGCTAATGATCTTCCCAGCTCTTACTGGCTTGCATGCTCTTTCATTGTTACTCTCTCAGAAGAAGGTTTTTTTAAGTCCTAACCAGGGGATAAAATAATGTGCTGAAGCTGACCAGACTAAGGATGCTAGCCAGATGAATACCTGGTAGGCAGATTGTTTTCCCCTATTTTCCTCCCCAAAACTAAGGTGCATCTTATACTCCGAAAAATACGGTATTCCAGGGTTGTGGACTTTCAGGATAAATAGTCTATGTGTATTTAATTCATTTATGAATTTGCTGATAGTAAAGGAAGGATCATAGTAGTTAACCACTTTCCTGAAATCTGAAAGAACTACTGAACTTGATGTGCCTATTACAATTTGAAATCTGACATCAAGTAACAATTGACTTCCACTAACAGCCAAGTCAAAAAAAAAACCCACGATCTCAATGCCAAGCAATTTATATTGGTATGAAGTAAACCATTTCATAGTCTCTTCTCTTGAAGTTGTTATCTAACCTGGTAACAAAACATTCAGAAATCAACCCATAAGCTTGAAGAACGAACCTCCACCCTCATCCTATATCTGAGCCACAGATATTTGCCACTATCGCTCTCTTCTCCTTCTTCATAAATGTACAATAGTGAGTTAAATAATTGAAAATTGGCTCTTTCAGAACACCCAGTTGCAGCTATTCCACTCTAACTAGTCATAAAACTAGTTCTGGAAATAAGACATTTTGATTTAAGGAGTACATTTCCAATAATCTAGAAACTACAGATGGATACTACAGCTGTATACCCAATCACATCTAAAGGGCACCTCTTCCCAGGATAACTGACTGTTGTGTATTAGTTCTTCACAACTCAGCTTAGTCTGCATAGATCCTCTGGCTGTATGTGTTTGTAGTAAATATTATCAGAGGACATAGGAAAGCATTGTCAGAGGAGTCCACACAGGGGCAGCAAAGATGCTGCTTTCCCCTTGAATTGTTTCTCCACAAAGAAAAAGAACAATTTTCCTCAGTGTATTTCCAGAAGTTCTATTATATTTAGCACATCTTAATTACCGAAAATATGGGCGTGCAACACAATAAGAAAAGATACTTTGTGGATGATGATGATGATGATGATGATGATGATGATGATGATGATTGTTCCAATCCTGGAACGGTGGGTCAATGACTGAGGCAAAATAGGTTTCTGTGCTAAAGCTCTCTTTATTTCATACAACAGCTAACAGGTTGCCAATGCACGGCAGCTAACATACGCGCGCTCTCAGCTGATGGCAATCATGAGTCCTGTTTGACAGCTCCTTATATAGAGAGCTGTCAAACAAGTAGCCAATCAGGAGGCAGCATGCGCCCTCTGTAGAGAGCGGACCTGAGTGAGAACTCACGGACATAACAATGATGATGATGATACCAATATGCATGGTGCTCCATGATGCAGATGCACTAAAAGTGAACTGGCATCAAGGAATTTACCATCTAAAATTCAACTGAGAAAAAGAAAAGAAAAAGAGGGAAATTGATGTATGTTAGATAGGGGCATGCTAGATCTTCAATTTAGGTGCAATTACATGTGAATATTTGAGATTTGAGGCTGAGGCTTCATGGAAAAGAGAGATTATGAGGAATTTAGAAAGCTTTCGTCATACAGCTATTCTGGGAAACTGACCCTGGCATATAGGAAAAACAAAGGAAAATCTTGCAAGAATGGAAAGATAGCTAATAATCAGGATGTTAACTCAACCCCATATGCAACGAGCTCAAGATAAGCCTGAATAAGATGAAAACTGGTTTGTTTTCTCTGGAAGATGGCCTAAAGTTGCATCAATACATAAGCATTATGATCTTCCCTGCATCTTAGCAATATCCCTCGAACAGAATGCTTAAATATATTTGTTTTCTTCATCCAGGATTATGAATCGCAGCATCTGTTGGCTTTGCAGTTTGTTCAGAGATGGCACAAACAGAGTAATTTCCAAGTAAGTACAAACCAATCTACAAGAAGTCTTATTTACAGAACAAAGGGTAAAGGAAGAACCCAGGAATTTTCAGTTTTTTGAGAGTGACCTTCAGATGTTACTTAACCTACCTCCATTTATATACAATGTTGGAAGCGATAACAATACGAGGAGGGAAAATTGGGTGAAATCCTATATGGGGGTCCATTCAAAATTCAAAGTGTGGTTTAGAGGCAAGTAGCTCTTTTTTGTTTTAAATAGAGAAAATGTAAACAAATGCCATTGATAAAATAGAAAGTTTCCCTTGCAGAGAGCCAGGATGGTGTGGTGATTACAACAGCTAGAACAAAAAGAGAGTTAGGACCAAATCTTTTAGCCGTGAAGCTCATTGTTGACTTTGAATATTTTCTCAGCCTAACAATCTTCATTGATGAATATAAAAAGATGTATAAGTATGAATAATGCCTAAACCTTTTGAGAATAGGCAACCCATAAATGGAGAAGCATGAGGAATCTTCAGTCTCCTGTTCAAATAAGATTCTCGGGGGCTCTATTTTGGCCATCAGATTTTATTTATTTATTTATTTATTTTGTTATTCTTATATGCCGCCCAACTCCCAAGGGACTCAGGGCGGCGTACAACAGGGAAAAATACAAGAATAATCAAAATACATGTAATTAAAAAGAAACAAATACAAATTTTTAAAAAAGCAATATTAAAACAACAACATCCATTCAACATCATACATACTTGGGGGGTAATCTCAGGTGGATTAAGCTGTCCCCCCCACCTGCAGGAAAAGCCATGTTTTGACGGCTTTTCGGAAGGCCAGCAGAGTGGGGATGGTCCGGGTCTCTGGGGGTAGTTGGTTCCAGAGCACGGGGCCGGCCACAGAGAAGGCTCTCCCCCTAGGGCCCGCCAGCCGGCATTGCTTGGCCGACGGGACCTGGAGGAGGCCAACTCTGTGGGCCCTAACCGGTCGGAGGGAAGTATGAGGCAGAATGCGGTCCCGAAGATATCCTGGTCCTAAGCCATGAAGGGCTTTAAAGATGGTGATCAACACCTTGAATTGGACCCGGAGACCGATGGGCAACCAATGCAGCTGGCGGAGTATTGGTGTCACGTGGGTGTACCTTGACACACCCACCACAGCACGCGCAGCCGCATTTTGCACCAGCTGAAGTCTCCGGATACTCTTCAAGGGTAGCCCCATGTAGAGCGCATTGCAGTAGTCCAAGCGCGAGGTGACAAGGGCATGAGTGACCGTGAGTAGAGCCTCCTTCTCCAAATATGGCCGCAACTGGTGCACCAGGCGGACCTGTGCAAAGGCCCCCCTAGCCACAGCAGAAAGATGGTGGTCCAATTTTAGCTGTGGATCTAGGAGGACCCCCAAGTTGCGGACCAGGTCTGAGGGAGTCAGTTTCGCACCCTCAAAGACCAAGGAGGGGTAGTTGTCATGATCCTTAGGAGGCAATATCCACAGCCACTCAGTCTTGTCGGGATTGAGTCTGAGTCTGTTCCTCCCCATCCAGATCTTAACGTCGTCCAGGCAACGGCACATTACATCAACTGCCTGCCTGAAGTCAGACGGGGTGGTGATGTACAGCTGGGTGTCATCAGCGTACTGATGGAAACATACCCCATGTCTGCGAATGATCTCACCCAACGGTTTCATGTAGATATTAAACAGGATGGGCGAGAGAACCGACCCCTGAGGCACCCCACATGATAGGGGCCTAGGGGACGATCTCTGCCCTCCTGCCAACACCGACTGCATCCGATCGGCAAGATAAGAGGAGAACCACCGTAAAACGGTGCCTCCCACTCCCAACTCGCCGAGCCGATGCAGAAGGATACCATGGTCGATGGTATCGAAAGCCGCTGAGAGGTCAAGTAGCACCAGGATGGAGGAGTTTCCTCCATCCCGGGCCCGCCAGAGATCATCCATCAGGGCGACCAAGGCAGTTTCTGTACTGTAGCCGCGCCTGAAGCCCGACTGGTAAGGATCTAGATGGTCTGTTTCATCCAGGAGCTGCAGAAGCTGAGTCACCACCACCTTCTCCACAACTTTCCCTAAAAAAGGTAAGTTGGAGACTGGACGATAGTTTGATTTTGAACTCATAGCTCTGATTAATAGTTCTAATTAACTTATTGCTTATATCTTTTCTTTTCTCCAAACCACGGGCAGGATAAAACTACAGTCAGTTAGGTATGGAGCTAGAGTCTTTGGATATTCTTTTTACAAGCTTCTGGAGTAATCCTAGAGATGCCAAGGAAAAAGCAGTGGGTGAAATTAGGCTGAGTTCATTGTTAGCTGAGGATCTGTTGTCTCAGTCAGAGAATTCAGTGACATACACTCAGCAGTTATTTATTTATTTATTTATTTATTTATTTAATTTATTTATTTATTTTTATTTGTCAGCAAGTGCAAGGAAACAGTCCACATGAAAAAATGGCACAAATAAATGGATATAAAGTAGCAAAACATAGCCATAAACACATAAAATGAGTACATACAATAGGCACGCTTATGCACGCCCCCTTAGGGACCTCTTAAGAAACATGTAATGTCCACGGTAGACAGTTTAAGGTAAAATGTATGGGGGTTAGAGAAACTAACAACAGGATCAGGTAAAGTGTTCCAGACATTTACTACTCTATTGCAGAAGTCGTATTTTCTGCAATCAAGATTAGAGCGGATTACATTTAGTTTGTATCTATTGATAGCCCTAGTGTTATTGCAGTTGAAATTAAAGTAGTGGTTAACAGGTAGGACATTAAGGTAGATGATCTTGTGTACTAAGCTTAGGTCGGAACGTAGATGGCGTAGTTCAAGGTTATCCAGGACTAAAATTTCAAGTCTACTGGAATAAGGAATTTTATTGCAAGCAGAGGAGTTGAGTACTCTTCTTGTAAAATACATCTGGACCCTCTCTAATGTATTAATGTCTGAAATACAGTGTGGGTTCCAGGCAGGTGAGCAGTATTCAAGGCAGGGGTGAAATCCTCCCGGTTCGGGCGGGCCGATCGGTCGGTTGTCGAGCCGATAGAGATGATAGCGATCGCAGCGCGAGCCTTCCCCCACCTGCTTCCCCCGCTTGCCTGGATGCCGCCATTTGGGTTCTTTTACCCTCTGCGCATGTGCAAAGCGCTCTGCGCGTGCACAGAGGGTAAAAGAACCCAAATGGCGGCATCCAGGTGGGCGGGGAAAGTGGGTGGGGGAAGGCTTGCGCTGCAATCGCTATCATCTCTATCATCTCTATTGGCTCGATGATGACCGACTGGCCCGCCCGAACCAGGAGGATTTCGCCACTGATTCAAGGATAGGTCTGGCAAAGGTTTCGTATGCCCTAGTTAAAAGTATAACATTACCAGAGAGAAAAATTCGTAAAATAAGGTTGACAATTCTTAATGCCTTTTTAGCAATGTTGTTACAGTGAGCTCTGGGGCTTAGATCTTTTGAAATGAGTACACCAAGGTCCTTGACAGAGTGTGGGTCATCTTTTAGATCATTTCCGTCCAGCTTGTATTTGATGTTCTGATTTTTATTGCCAATGTGCAGGACTGAGCATTTGTTAGCAGAGATTTGGAGTTGCCAATTGTTTGACCATTCAGATACATAATCTAGGTCGTTTTGTAGGGTAGTAGAATTGTCTGTGGTGTTAAATAGTTTTACATCATCGGCAAGGAGGACGCTTACAATATTATCACAAAGGTCGTTTATATAGAGTGTTGGTTCTAGAATGCTGCCTTGGGGAACACCACAATTAAGTGGTGCTGGGTTTGATATAGCGTTTCCAATTTTAACTACTTGTTGCCTGTTTGATAGGAATGCAGCTATCCACTTGTGCAAGGATCCAGAAATGCTGTAAGAACTTAGTTTTAACAGAAGTTTGTCATGTACCATAGAATCAAAGGCTTTGCAGAAGTCTATGTAGATTGCATCTATTGCTTTACCCTGGTCAAGTTGAGAGGTCCAAATGTTTTTGCAATGTATGAGTTGCAGATTACTTGACAATTTTTTTCTGAATCCAAATTGCTTATTAGACAGTAGGTTATTTGTCACTAAGTGGAGGGTGATGGATTGGTTTATGATGGCTTCCATGACTTTACAGGTGATGCAGCAAAGGGAGATTGGTCTATAATTCTTAACAAGGCCAGGGTCACCTTTTTTGAAGATAGGTAGGACTGTTGCTAATGACCATAGGACAGGCAAGGAGCTCATTCTAAAAGATACTTCATAGATGGTGCTTAGAGGTTCAGCTATGGCAGAGGAGAGCTTTTTTAGAAAGTAGGTACATATTCCATCAGGACTAAGAGATGGCTTTAGTTTGTATAGTTCCCTTTTGACGGTATCTTCAGTAAAATCAATGTGGATTAGATCATTGCAATTGGTTGAGGTACGACTAGGAAATGAGTGGGAGATGCCATTGCTGTTGACAAAGACTGAACTGAAAAAAGTGTTGAAGAAATTAGCCTTAACGGCATCATCATTACAATCTTCACCATTTTGCCCTTTTAGAGGTGGGATGGTTTTTGAGTCTAAGTTTGGCATTTATGAAATTATAGAAGGCATGATTGGATTTTGTGTGTAACAGCTCTTCTTCCTGTTTGCAGTGGTAATTGGTACATTCTGTTTTTATTTGGCACCATAAGGTTTTGTATCGGTTTTTGAAGTTAGCTACATAAACAGTTTTATTTTTCCGCCAAAGGGATTTTTTGGGGGGATTGGAGTTTCCTTATTGATAAGAGTAATTTGTTCTTTTTGGCTTTGGGAGTTACTAAAGGTACATATAGATTAATCACTATTTGAACTTCACATAGAAAAGTATTATAATAGTCTTCTGCAGAGTTGCAGTCATTGAGTAGGATTTGCCAATCTAGAGATGAGAGGTCAGCAGCTATGAGATCATAGTTTGCTTTTTTGAAGTTGTATTTAGGAGTCCTATTATGAGATTCTCTGTATGGATGTAAATTTAGACAAAAGTCAATCATGTGTTGATAGTTACCAATTGATCGAGTCCTAAAGTAGTGACGGCATTATACAGGGTCGAATGTATTGTTTCAGTTGAGCACTCATTTAGGATCCAATTAATAAGAGGTAAATTGAGGTCACCAAGAAAGATAATGGGATATGAACATGAGGCTACCCACGTTAGTAATGTAGTTAGTTTGTTCGCATGATCAAGGTCATAATCAGGGGCTCTGTAGGAAGCGAATTGTGGTATTTAGAGATAGATCACAGATAATAGTCTCAGGAAGAACAAGCTCTTGTGTTACTTGAATATTTTTCAGATCTAGGGACTTTTTGTAGAAGATAGCAACACCACCTCCTCTTCGGATTTCACGGTCAGATCGGTGGACATGGTAGTCACTTGTAGTGATAATGGAGTCAGGAAAGGATTTGTTTAACCATGTTTCGCAGACAAATATTACGTCAAATCGAGCCGTATTTAATAGAAGAAGAAACTCCGGTATTTTGTTTGCAAGGCTTATTGCATTGAGTAGTTTGCATTTAAGGTCTGTTGTGGAGAACCTAGATGATCTTGGGGGCATGCAGACCTAGTATTGGATATTGGAGTGTTGGGGTTGTTGGTTGTTGTGATGTTGGGTTGTTGGGATTGTTGATTGTTGATTATTGGGTTGTTGTGGTTGTAGGGACGTGAACCGTTGTCTTGTGTTTGATACAGTCGGCAAGGTAGTCGATGTATAGGTCAGTCTCTCCATGATCCAGGTGTCTTTTGAAAGGGCTGCTGATATTCAAGTTGAATCCAGTTGTGTATGTCCACTGATAGAATGGCATCTCTCCATAAATTATTTCCTTAACTCCATTCAACCCTAACTCCATGATTTCACTTTAATTTGCTTTGGAGTGTTTGGGAATCCAATAGATTTGGGGAGAAACTGAGTATATAGAGAAGGGAAGTTCCATTGAGCAAAGAGGATACCATCTCTACTACTACTACTACTACTACTACTACTACTACTACTACTACTACTACTAATACTACTACTACTACTAATACTAATACTAATACTACTAATACTACTACTACTACTACTATACACACACATACAAATGAGGTAGGGTTTTGACTGTACAGTTGTGACTGCAATGCTTTCTTTTATCTGCCCTGCTGACACTGCTCAGTAGTTCAAAATATAGTCTAAGGTGGAATTTTAAAAATGCAGACATTTGTTTTTCTTATTAGTATAATCTAGATTGGGAATTTAAGGATAATGAAAATAATTATTCCCCTACCAGCTGTAAACCACAAAGGGCATCTGTTGTTTTGTGTGGGGAGAGGAGTGCTTTTGTCATATGATAAATATAGGAATCCCTGGGACTTTGCATTATTAACCACATGACTTGAACCAGTTGACCTAACAGTTTACACTTTTTTCTCCCCACTTTTTTTCTCTTTGGTTAATGTTTTGCCTGATGAATTCTGGACAATTAAAAAGCTGCACACCTTTTATTGCCATTTTGATGTTCCTAAATAGAGTGTCTGGGTGCTAAACAAACATAACCCAGATTACGTTGTCACCAAAGATTGCCTCATTTGAGTGTTAATAAATGATTATAGGCCCAGGAGTGCTATTAGCATAATACATGGACATATGTGCATACATATCTATTCATGTTGTCCAATAAAAATGGTGAGATAGATTATAAATTAGCAAGCCTATAAAACCCTACAAACAGCCAAGCTGGTTTATGAATCTTTTATTTGGCCTCAACATTCGGAAGCCAATTTTACTTTTAATCAAGAATGGATTACTACTAAAGTTCAAAATAATGAAGTTGTTTTTGTGAGTGTTTGGGAGGTGATAACAGGCCAAAGGAGAAGATGAAAACAAATACATCTATTTTGTATCCCAGCACATGGCAGTTAGAGACAGCTAATCTCTTCCATTTCTTTAATGCCAGAAAATCAGTTACCTCACTTCCCAATTATAAACAGTGGGAATCCATAGTGATCTATCCATTTCAATAATTACAAAAAATAGATTACTGCATAGTACTTTGTAACATAATGTAACATTATAATTTAAATTGCTACATTTTGTTATTTTTGTACTACTCTTCCTTTCAGTAGTTTCTTTCTAATATAATTTCTGCAATCCTACTTGCCTAGGAACAGGTGCCAATCAATTCTCTGGGTCTATTTTTAAATGTTGATTAGGTTGCTTATTGGTATATTTGGTACAGTATATACCAATTGGTATATTTCCAAGTGCACCCATTGAGCACGAATGACTAAATACATAGTTCAAAAGCAAGTACGATTTTCACTACAAAGAAATATTGTAATTACATCGGAGAATTTGAAACATGAATATTTCAAATTCTGAACAAAGGAGGCTTAAGTAAAATAGGTCCTAATGTTGCAGTAACTTCAGTGGCACTTATTTTCTATTAAGTATGTCCACTTTTACTGATGATGTCATTCATTCATTCAATCCTTGTACACATAGACAAAGTACCTTGAGAATAAAAAGATTTTCAAGGCTATTTCTAAAACAAAATGCAAATAATGTTCTGCCTCAGTACTGGAACTGGAGGTTCCATCATGTAAGCACCCAATCATACAAACTGCTTCCTTGTGAATTTATCTCTAAGGAGCAAAAAGATTAAAATTTTCTCTACCTGCTTGTTGCCATCTAGTTTTTAATCTCAATTTCTGAAACTCGGATGTGCTGCCCTATCTTTTCTTGATAGATGCAGTAATACTACAGCTACATGCAGTAATATTACAGCTATTGTAATTCTTTTAAGTGATTATTTAAATTGTCTAAAAATACAGATGTATTCTCTGCCATGGGAAATATTTGTTAAAGGTAGCATTGCTTTTTTTCTCTCTCCTTAGCTTAAAAATACCAGGAAATAAATTCAGGTAGTATTTGATGATGCTCAGCAAAGCACAAGGATAGATCTTCAATATCCCTAGTCTTAGATTTTATTAAAGCTAGTTGTGAAGATGTGGTTATTGGCAGCTCTAACTTTGTGTTTTCTCTCCCTGCCCTTGCTTCTCAAAGAATAAGCCTGGAAGAAGTTCTTCAGTGGTCTCAGTCTTTTGAAAAGCTTATGGCTACTAAATGTGAGTAAATACATGATTATTAATCAGAACAGTAAGATGGAATGGGAATAAGTAAAGGGCATTTATGACATAGGACATATTCAAATAGCCAATGTAACGTGCCATCTTCCAGTCCATGAGGCACCATGAAGTATACCAACATAAATCTTCTCCCTCTATGTAACTGATGTCAACTCTGCCTCATTAACAAGGTTGGGAAATAATGCTATCTTGACAGTTTCCTGCAGGGCAAATTAAAATGCATCAATTGGTAGATTTCCCAGGCAATGATCCACCAATCATTGTCCCTAAAGTGTGGCGGGTTGGTCTGGGCTGGGCTGGTCTGGGCTGGTCTGGGTTGGTCTGGGCAAGGAGACAAGTTCTGACAAATGCCTAGAATGGTGAGTTTAGCCATCTTTTCAAATCTGATTGGGAAGGTGCCATTAAAGCAAGAGAAGAAGAGCCAAAATGCCTTCCACCCCACCCCCCCTATGGTTTGGCTGAAGATAAAGTAAAAAATTACCAGCTGATGAGACAAATGAGTGTCAGAAGTTTCAAGCTGATTTATGGCAACCTAAAGTAATCATTTTTCACTGGGGAATTCTTACCGATGGATCTCTGCTAAGGACATTTCAGATTACTCCTCTTCTCACTTTGTAATACACTATCATACCCAATCTGTCTAAAATGCAAGTGTTCCCCACAGAAAATGATCTTGTTACAGCAAATATCATTTCTTCCCGGTCAAAAAGAGAAACTGTAAACTTTTCAAAAAGGAATGTCAGTTAAAATAAATCTGCACTGATTTTTTACAGAATTTAGGTCACTCTGTGCATGGTATATTTCTCAAACTCAACAAAATGCAAATTTGCTGAAAGACATCCACCGATTGCTCTCCATAATCCATTGTGTGGGATGAAGTGAACTTAAACAAATGGCTATACCAGCAGTTGAACCATCTGCCAGAACTTGATTTTAAGGATGAGTGGGGGATTTCTGCCTTTTCTGCTTTACTGAGAAGACCCCACACATCCACTGATCACAAAGATCAAGCACTGCATCGTCCACCCCACCCCACAGATTATCAATGATTAACTCTCTTACACTCTCCCTCTTTCACTCCATCACTTGCATGCTCTCTCACTTATTTCTCTTTTACTTGTTCTTCTGTCAAGTTCCGTCTCACTCTTTTGCTCACTCTGTGCTAAACAGTTTCCCTTATGCTCCATCACCTACTCTATCACCCATTCACTCTGCATTTATCTCTTTCCTCACTTTCACACTCTTTACTGCGCTCTAACTCATTCTCCATCTAAAAACAGAGGCTGGGGAGGCCCTTGACAGGCATTGGCAGTATCAAACTTCATCTCACAGACAGAACCAAACCACTTAGCCAAGCTCACAAGGCATCCAAGAACTTCTTCAATATTTATTGTAGGAACTGAAGAAGCAATAACAAAGAAGCTCAGCAACTGCTATGTTTCAAGAATACGATCTACATTTAGAAATAACATTCACAACCTTTTGCTTATTTTTCTATTCCTTACCCTGGATAAGAGACTACTTGGCACTGCTTTTGAGCACGTTCGCTCATTTGCTTACGTCCTTTGGATTTTCCAGACTGGCATGTTATCAAATACCAGGTTTCTTTTTTAAAAAAATGTCCTCTGCTGAAGTCAAAATATCTGTGGTGGATGTTATTGCTAACCAGAAGGTTGGGGGGGGGCATGCAAATAGGATCTAAGGTACCAAGGGAGAAAATGAGAGACTGTGAGTTTTAGTCCTGCTGTACCCATGAAAACCAGCTTGGTGACCTTGGAACACACTCTGTCTCTCAGTCTAATTCACCTCACGGGGTTGTTGTTGTAGGGGAAAATAGGAAGAGGAAGTTATGTTGGATATATTTGCCACCTTGAGTTATTGTAAAGATAACAAAGGTGGGATATTTTATAGTAACAATACATCAGTTACCCAGATACCGTATTTTTTGGAGTATAAAACACACCCTCAAAAAGAGGGTGAAAATTTGGGTGCGTCTTATACACCAAATGTAGCCCCACCCAGCCACCCCCACCCTTTGGCCTCTGCCTGCCAGCAATTTACCTCTTTGCAGCAAACAGGGCAAAGTCTGATTAGCACAAGAAGAGATTATCTGCCTCCTGACCTACAGCTGACTGAGGCTTGCAAGCCACGTGGTAAAATGAAACTAACTACGGTGGCTCTAATGAGACAAATTGCTGGGAGATAAACTGCTGGCAATATTAGACTGCTGAAATTGCAAGGAAGTAAGCTATAGCTGCTATGGCCTAGAGGTATAGCTCTTGCCTCACAATCAGGAGATTGTGAATTCTATCCTGGGTAGAGGCAGATTCTGTTAATATGTTATTTTGTTAAATGTTTGTAGAGTGTTCAAATTATTAGACTTATTTTTTAAAGACTGCTTTATTATTGTTCTAGACAACTTAACAAAATGAAGAAGCTTTTTAAAATAAATGCTTGCTCTGAAGAGGCCCAGTGCTATTGTATCTTCTTTTAAATAGCAGAGAATACTTCCAGAAAGCCACATCAATTTTAAAGATCTGTAAAAGTATAATCTGAAATGTCCTGTTTTAGTATTAAGTATTAGTATTAAAATAAGGCAGCTGAATTAAGCCCTGACTTAGTCATGTTTGGAGTAGATCTATTTCAATAATTGGGAGGAGTTAGTGTGATTACATTTAAGAAAACTTTCTGGCATTAATATACTGCCATAATGTACATTTCTCCAATTCTTTGCTATTTCTATGGGTCAGGCACACATGCACAGAAATACACAGCAAACAGTGTATATCATCTGTACTGTTTGCTGTTTGGCAAATTGCTGGGAGGCAGAGGCCTTTTTTCCTTGTTTTCCTCCCCCAAAACTAAGGTGCATCTTATACTCCAGTGCGTCTTATACTCCGAAAAATGCGGTAATTAGAAATAGAGACAGAGATATATCGAGATAAATAGAAATCAAGATTGAGAGTGAGAGATCGAGATGATAGAGATATATTAAGCCTACTATAAGAAGCCTAATGTAGGTAGACATATAGATAAACATATAGATATATCTATAGATATAACTGGCCATGTTCTTGAGAATGAGAATACTAAGAAAAATGAAAAATATTCCCCCGAATATTCCCTTAACTATATATTATGGTAAATGGAAGGGAAAACAAAATAGCTAGTTATCTGCTGAGGTAATTTTCACTTCCTGTTATAATCTCAGCATCTCAGAAAATGATTCTTCATAACATATCTTATACAGAGAATAAAACATAACTGTTATCATAATTACTTTTAGTATAGTTTGCAAATCAATGTTTGACATATTATTTTCAGATGGGCCAATCGTCTACAAGTCCTACCTGAAGACTGAATATAGTGATGAGAACATGGAATTCTGGTTGGCTTGTGAAAAGTATAAGAAGATTTTATCACAGAGGAAAAGAATATCAGAGGCACAGAAACTTTTTAAGGAATTTATCCAACCCCAGGCTCCAAAAGAGGTAAATTAATAAATTTGGCAGGAATACAATATAATTTTTTATTTTGCAAAGAACTGTGTGAATGCTCTCACAGATGTTGAGCATTTTAAATAATTTCTCCAAGTGGGCAATTTATATTACAGATTGAAACCTTACCAATAGCTTTAGTCTATAGCAGGGGCGGGTTGCTCACTTACCTCTCTGCCGGACCCATGCACGCACGCGTCCCCTCGCGAGATTTCGACGCGATTTTGCTTCTGCGCATGCCTGAAAATCATCAAAAATCACCGAAAAAAAATGGCGACGCGCCAGGTGTACCAGCAGAGAGGGCTTCGGAGCGGTTGCGAAATCCGCCGCTCCCTACTGGAGCTGTGTATTGGGCAGTTCCGGCAGGAACCCACCTCTAGTCTATAGAGATTCTTAGTCATACAGGTTATGGTTGTCCCAAAGGTGCTTTTTTTTTCAAGAGGCAACTGGATTTTCTTGAAAAAAGCACCTTTGGGACTTACCAATAGCTTGTATGAGATGAATAAGAATTTTATTTCTTTACTGATGAGGAATACCTCATTAAATCTCAACATAAGGCTACACAAGTAGGCTTCTAGCAGGAAATATATCTCTACAAGGCCAACTTTATAAATAAATACATTACAAATAAAAGTACAATGAATTAATGGTGCATCAAATACTATAGTATCCATGGTAAGAATTTATTTATTTTCTTACAACGACAAACTTGTGAGGGAATTTGGGCTGTGAATAATTGGCTTCAAGTGACCCCGTGATCTTCTATGACACCTATTTGTGTCACTTTAGCCAGCATCATAGCTTCTAGATCACACTGCCTCTAATATTTGTTGGTCTTTGGTAAAGCAGTAGGCTTGACATTTATCTATCTATCTATCTATCTATCTATCTATCTATCTATCTATCTATCTATCTATCTATCTATCTATCTATCTATTTTTATTTTTATTTTTATTTTTATTTTTATTATTTTTATTATTTTTATTTTTATTATTTTTATTTTTTTTTATTTTTATTTTTATTTTTATTATTTTTTTATTTTTATTTTATTTTTATTTTTAATTTTTATTTATTTATTTATTTATTTATTTATTTATTTATTTATTTATTTATTTATTTATTTATTTATTTATTTATTTATTTGACTTATATACTGCCTCATAGTGCAAGCACTCTCTAAGCGGTTTACACCAGTAAGCAATGTATATTTATATTGCCCCCAACAATCTGGGTCCTCATTTTACCTACCTCGGAAGGATGGAAGGCTGAGTCAACCCTGAGCCGGTGAGATTTGAACAGCTGAACTAAAGTAGCCTGCAGTACTGCACTCTAACTGCTGCGCCACCTCGGCTCTTTAGTTCTAAGTCCATCCTGATATGATTTTTTTTATTGGAATACATTTGATTTGGCTTCAGTTATTCTGCATTGTGGTGTTTTGTGTGTTTTTCTATTGGTTTCTCTGTTTTTATGCTTTTAACCATACACAAGCTACCCAGGTTATTTGCAAGTTGGGTAGCTATACCCAGATAAATAAATTTTGTCACCTTGTCAAGATTTCCATCTTTCTTGATGCCACTTTTTGTACATTCTTCAGCATCTTACCCTGTCTAGTCTCCTGGCTTCTGACTATTCTTTAAAAAGTAAAATAAAAACTACTTTGTTTGTTTGTTTGTTTGTTTGTTTGTTTGTTTGTTTGTTTGTTTGTTTGTTTTCAGATTAATATTGACAGTCCAGTGAGAGAAGGTATTACCTTGAAGATTCAGGAACCAACTCAGTGTTGTTTCGATGAGGCTCAGAAAATTGTTTATCTGCATATGGAAAGAGACTCATATCCCAGGTTTCTTAGCTCAGAAATCTACCAAAGCTTTATCTTCACTCTTTCAGCCCAGCAACAATCAACACTCTGTCTCAAAGAGGAAAAGTGAGAGCTTTATTTGGAGTTTCAAAATCAGATAAAAGCAAGCATGGCACTTTCATAATATACTGTATTACACTGCAATTCCCATCATTCCCAACCGGCAACATCTTTTCTGATTTAATACCCTCTGAGTTGCATTCAAAATCATGTCCCTCAGTTTAGAGAAGTACGCACTAAGTTAACGCACTTAGAAAATATAAATATTTTGACATGACTATTATTTTCTTGTTTTAAGTTGGCATGGGAACGTTTATATAAAATGGAACTGTAAAATTCAAAGGTATCAACCAAAGCTTTAGTATTGTCTGAATAATGGAACCATCACGGTCAGAGGCTGATGTGGTTGAATTAACCGAGTACTCTTACTCAGATCAGAACTTCTAAGTCTTAGCAACTTCTTGTTCTAACACTCCTCTGTGGCACTTCCTGCCTTATGCAAGCTACAGCATCAATAGCCAGAAACTCTATCAACATTCAGCCAGTCACCCAGCCATTAAGCTATTAAGTCTCTTTTAAACAATTCAAGGAAGACTATAGCTGCTGCTGGTGTTCACCCTATAGTACACTATGTAAAAGCCACAGCAAACAAGATACAGTACTGTATAGGTAAATTCGTAACAATATATTAAGGACAAGCTATATTTATAGTATTATATTAAAAATCTATATAATGCCTTTTTAAATTTTACTTTTATTTCAAATAGTATATTTTTAGAAGTTTTGTTCACCCCCACTTCTCAAGAGAACTGTAGTTATTGGGTGGTTTAGAAATATAGGGATATCAAATTAAAGTGTTTCAAAACTTAATTGATATAGAAAGGTAATTGTAATTCAAACCTATGTTTTTTCAAAGGAAACAAGCAGACATTGAACACAAACACTGAAAGTTAACAGTGAAGTTAATATGAATATAAGTGAGTAAGTGAACATAAGTAATGTGTGAATTTAAGTGAAAGGGGAGATCATTTG
This sequence comes from Diadophis punctatus similis, assembly GCA_023053685.1. NCBI lineage: Eukaryota > Metazoa > Chordata > Lepidosauria > Squamata > Dipsadidae > Diadophis > Diadophis punctatus. Next base: position 86,270,383 of record JALIGW010000003.1, on the reverse strand, counting down.
AAAGATACTTAAATTATTTTTTCTTACAATATTTATATTTAATAAAATGCAAATGAATAATCCAATAAAAGTTGGATATTATTAACATATTAATAATAAATTGTATTAACAATAACATTATTTTATTTATTATTTTATTTGGGTGACCATTTTTCCTCAATTATGCCTACCTCTTCCCATTAGGTTTGGTAGGAGATGTATGCTCTAGGTTTTTCTACAGTATTAGGGAATGTATTTAATAAAATTGCTATTTTAAAAAATATATAGTAGTGGGGAGTGCCTTCTGGTGGACCCCAGAAAGAAAGCCTTCTCTGTCATGGGGGCCACCCTTTGGAACATGATCTCTCCAATAATTATACTGGATCCAGGGGTGGGTTCCACTTACCTTCGCCACCAGTTCGCATCGCGACATTTCGCACGCGCACACTCGCTACACTCACGTTTCGTGCGCATCCGCTTGTGCAATTCTGCTTCCGCGCATGCTCAGTAGCTATAATCAGCCCGAAACACAGCTGAGGAGCTGAACAGCTGTGCTTTGGGCAAAGGAATAAAGGTAAGTATAAACCTGGGGGTGGGCGGGAAGGCCCTTTTTCAAGCAGCAGCACAGGAAAAAACTTCAAAACAGTAAAAAATTCAGAAAAAAATCCAAAAAAAGATGGCGATGCTCACAGACAGGCACCGACCGAACTGGATCTGTGATGCCATCGTGACGTCACCAGCTGGTCGCTACTGGTTCGGGCAATCCGGTCCGAACTGGGAGGAACGCACCCCTGACTGGATCTGACCTTGCTGGCTTTTCATAATGCCTTAAAGGCAGAGTTTTGTCCCTAAGCTTAAGGATCCAGATGCTTGGCAGAGCCTGTGCAATGGTAATGTTGATTTGTTGTGATCGTTTCTTATTTTTATCTCAACTACTGGTGATCTATTGTTGTTGTTATTTTATGGTGTTTTCCACTGCTGTTAGATGCCCAATGTCAAGATTCTGAGATGGGCAGCCATGTAAACTGAATAAATAAACAAATTTGATTGGAGAGGTTGACAGAAGGCAAGGTGGCTACATTCTATCACTGATAACTCAAGCAGGAGCTTATAAAAACTCAGACCAGCAGTTACTAAATACAGTTCTGAAGAAATGACAGTCTGCAAAGTGACTAAACAATTGCACAACAAAATTAACGAATTCTGCCTACCTTTTTTCATCCACTTTTCAATCTGGCTATGCCCACTTCTAGGATCACAACTTGACAGGACTCAACGACATAATGTGCAGCCCTGATGTCCAACACGATAGAATGAGATGATCAGATGTTATACTGATACGTTATCTAGAATAGTTGATAGTCATAGTACTTACGGTATGTTAGAGATGGATGGCAGGACTTTTTTAGGAAATGTAAGAGACCGGAGTTTGATAAGAACTTAATATTGTAGGAAAGATAGTAGAATATACATAGATTCTTTTCATTGGACTCTATGTAAATGAGACTTGTATCACCATTGCTTTCTATCCATTAAATTAGTGACTCAGTTAACAGCAATACTGTGTGGAGAACCCTAAGAGTGATGTTAAACTTTTTAATCAATTAAACTAATTGCTTTGAAATAAAAGTTTTAATTCATGATATCATTCTATTTATTGTTCAGACACTGCAAAAAGGCCCTCAACTTGTGAGGCCTGCTGTAGTCTCCCTTGGAGATGCCCTAGAGTTGTTTTTCATGCGTTTATTTATTACATTAATTTGTACGATTATGCAGAATACTAGGGGTTGCATGATTTTTAAAAAATTTGGAGAAATCAGGAGTTAATGCTTGTCTGGGCTTAAAGTAGTGGGTTATCAAACAAATATTCATGTAAAGCAAAATATCTCTTAATAAAAAGAGTTTATACCATTTGTGTGCATCTGTTAGATCTTTGCTCTATGGGATAAGAGGGAGGAGAGGGTGGGCTGACCCAAATGACCAGCTTGCTCAAGCTTTCTGACCATGTCTTGAGGATAAGAATTACACAATGCAATCCTGCCCCCATTGAACTACTGCTGTCTGATTTGCAGACTGTACATCACATCATGGTAGGCAAATCTATTCCAATTGACCATTGCACATTATAGCAATAATAAACTTTCCTGGTCCTTGGTTGTTATTCCTCACAGCCTTTATTTTCCCAGTTGATTAATGGAACAATGATATAGATGCAGAATAATATAATAGTACTACTGCTAGAGGGATCTTGGCATTCTAGTGGACAATCACTTAAATATCAGCCAGTAGTGTGCTGCAGCTGCCAAAAAAGCCAACACAGTCCTAGGCTACATTAATGGAGAGATTCAATCAAGATCATGTGAAGTGTTAATATCACTTTATAATGCCTTTGTAAGACCACACTTGGAGTATTGCATCCAGTTTTGGTCACCACAATATAAAAAAGATGTTCACACTCTAGAAAAAGTATAGAGCAGAGCAACAAAGATGATTAGGGGACTGGAAACCAGGGGTGAAATCCAGCAGGTTCTGACAGGTTCTGGAGAACCGGTAGCCTATATTTTGAGTAGTTCGGAGAACAGGTAGCAGAAATTTTGAGTAGTTCAGAGAACTGGCAAATACCACCTCTGGCTGGCCCCAGAGTAGGGTGGGAATGGAGATTTTGCAATATCCTTCCCCAGGAGTGGGGTAGGAATGGGGATTTTGCAGTATCCTTCCCTTGGAGTGGAGTGGGAATGGAGATTTTGCAGTATCCTTCCCCTGCCATGCCCACCAAGCCACACCATGCCCACCAAGCCATGCCCACAGAACCGGTAGTGAAAAAAATTGGATTTCACCACTGCTGGAAACTAAAACATATGAAGAACGGTTGCAGGAATTCGATAATTTAATAAAAAGAAGGACTAGGGTTGACATGATAACAGTGTTCCAATACCTAAGGGGCTGCAACAAAGAAAAGAGGGTCAACCTATTTTCCAGAGCACATGAAGGCAGGTCAAGAAGCAATAGATGTAAACCAGTGGTTGGATTCAAAATTTTTTACTACCGGTTCTGTGGACGTGGCTTGGTGGGCGTGGTGTGGCTTGGTGGGTGTGGCAGGGGAAGGATACTACAAAATCTCCATTCCCTCCCCACTTCAGGGGAAGGTTACAGCAAAATCCCCATTTCCTTCTGATCAGTTGGGACTCGGGAAGCAGAGAGTAAATGGGGGCGGGGCCAGTCAGAGGTGGTATTTACCAGTTCTCCGAACTACTCAAAATTTCCACTACCGGTTGTCCAGAACTGGTCAGAACCTGCTGAAACCCAACTCTGATGTAAACTAATCAAGGAGAGAACCAACCTAGAACTAAGGAGAAATTTCATGAACAATTAATCAGTGGAATGACTTGCCTCCAGAAATTGTGGATACTCCAACAATGGAGCTTTTAAGGAGCGATTGGACAACCATTTGTTTGAAATGGTATAGGATTTCCTGCCTGAGCAGGCAGTTGGACTAGAAAATATCCAAGGTCCCTTCCAACTCTGTTATTTTGTTCTTCTGTTAATTTGATGATTTGTCATCAATGGATAAGTTACAAGATCATTTCCCCCCCCCAAAAAAAATCAGAATTGTGAGATTATTGGAATGACATACCTGCGTCAGGTATTACTGGTATTAGATTATGCTTAGCTGTTGTAGAAAGATGCACTGTTTACTTCTCCCACTTTTGGAAACACAAATGACCATTCCTTATGTTACTTGCTACCAATAGACAATCATAAAATAAAACAAGATTCTTGAAGCACAATCCTAGACCCCTGGATTCAGCTTACTCCTAGGGAACTGTTGACAGAACAGACATTGTAGAATAACAAGTTATATTAAGGTTTCCGATGCCAGGTAACAGTCAAACAGTGAAACAAAACCTTTTGCACTTTTTGCTAAGCTACAGGCTTGTATTTTCTCAATTACTGCAAGAAGATTAAAATGCACTTTTGCTTCACTAGAAAAGAAGAATACAAACTGAGCATAATATTTATGAAGCAAAGAGATTCCATCTGAAACATGAAATCTGTATAAAAGACCTGTTGGTAAATGGATAAATGAATTTCCTCATAAAACTAAAATCCAACAAAAGGCCACAAAGCTGTTTTCCCCAGAGTATTGTTAATTAAATGTAGTGTGAATATTTAACAATTCCTTATATTGTCAAAAGGCAATGCATACAGTCAATTTAACAGTGTTCACTCCAGTCTGCAAGGCAGCACAAATTATGCTAGCTTACATTTGTTCCATCTATACTAGCAAGATAACTAACAAGTGTGGGAAGAAATATCTACCTGGTTCAGTTCCAAGCCAGGAGAAAGACACTGGAAACATGGAGGATGATTGGAAAGAAGGTTTAATGATGAACAGAACCACCAGCGTTTATGATTCTGGTGCAGCTGACAAAATGGAGTTAAGAGTGAGGGGTTTTTATACCTTCTTTAAGCTTTGCACTTGAGCTTCCTGTTCCTGTGCAGGAACATGTATTCTATTGGCTGTTGTCACTCCCATGGGGCCATGTAGGGGTTATGTAGGGGTCATAGCTGGCTCTATAGGCAAAGTACAAATCCTAGGTGTTTGTCTTAGCTCCCAGGTTTAGTTGAAGTTTGCTGGGGGTGGTGCAACTGAAAAGGTGTTGGGCAATTCCTATTGTGGCTGAGGGCTAATCCTACCTTTGTTCAGGTCTTGTTGCAGGGAATTTCAAAATATCCTGTCTTGAATGGATTTCTGCCTGCAGTATTTGCTTTGCCTATGAATAGAGCTACCTAAATACATGGCTACTTTCAATAAGCTCTTTATCTCTTAAGTACTGACATCTGCTGAGGACTATTAAGAAAAGTGGGGGCTGCTTTCTATCTCCAAGAGCATGTTTTTTCCATTTCTCCTTTAGGGAAATATAATATTCTGCCTTTTAATATTTCCCAAAATATTTCATTCTTCTAGGAGGGGGGGGTGGCTTCCCACACAAGATAACTTGTAAGACTAACAAATATTGTGGAAGAAATGAAGATGCAGTGCCTGGTATATCCCAACTGATAGGAAAAACTGCACCTTACATGAGCTGTGGCTATTAGAAAAGGCAAGTTTCAATGATGGCTTGAGCAGAGGATTCAGCCATTCATCAGAACTTTTACAGAACTTTTACAGCTAGCATTTGAGAAATCCTGATCTACTCCTTTCTCTAGAAATCTCAGTGTTGCTAATGCTACAGCAGCAGACCAGCACCTCTATATTCAGCTGGAGAAAATGGTAGATCATTTTCATTCTCCAAGAATGCTGAGAGGACCTGATCTACCAGTATCATGTTCTCTAGCAACATTGATGCTGCTGCCCTCACCTGGTGTTAAGGTAGTCCAACATGACAAATCAAAATAACCATGGAAACAAAGTGGTGGCGATTGGAGAGAGATGTAGGCAGCAGCCAAAAACAACCAAGAGATGACGAGAAGTTATGAAAGCAGTACAAATTGTGCATATAGTGAGACTTGTGAAGATCAAAATATTCCAATGTCAGCTGGCCTTGGAGCTGAGAAAAATGGCTACATCATACAGAAATACCTATCCAACAATGGTGTCACGTAGTGAATATTGTCAGTTGTATGTCTATGCAGGGTGACGCACCCCTATTTAATATTATGGTACATTCCAATATAAGCAGAACACGTGATATGATGTTCTTTGTGCATGTGTGCATTCCTATCCACCATTAATCTCTTCTGCCTTAGCTCTTGACCTGAACGGTCGTGTTTTCTTAGCAAAGATGTAATTATTCAGGATTTATTGTTTTTGTACTGAAATAAATATTTTCTATTAGAATTTTAATCTCGGTTTTATTTCTAATTGTCTGAATTCCAAGAAAAGATCTAAATCGCCTCTATGAGATTTTATTCTCAGCCCAACAAATGGTTAACCAGATATCTCCAAATTGAAGTTAGGAGAATATGTAGATATATATCTTGTGTATGACTTTCAAAGCTTCCATGACATCTATCTGTCTCTCTGTCTGTCTGTCTGTCTCTCTGCCTGCCTGCTGCCTGCCTGCCTGCCTGCCTATTTCTGAACACACATCTCCCTCAAAGAGGTACTCTGGGCGGTATAAAGCAAAATAAAAAACATTAATGAAATATTTTACTTTCTGCCCTGGCTTCATCCATTTCTTTGTCATTATTTGACATAATTTTATCAAATGCAATCGAAGAGTTCCAGTCATTATAATGCACTCCTCTATTAAGTCCAATCATAAACCATCACATCCATGTGGTTAAATAAGCGCTTGGATTTTTGCCTTTGCATATGTGGGTTGATGTTAATAGGATTCATTTTACATATCAGCTAGGAATCCAGGATAAAAGCAGTTCAATAAATCTTAACTAGAAGTTGGACACTAGTTAGTTTAATGAGTGATGACAGCAATCGCCTCACATATCTGATTATTGGGTCACGTGGAGAAGAATGTGCAACTAAATTAATTCAGTGAGAGGTCTGTTTGCTGTCTGCCTGAGGTTTATTAGAATTGTGGAAATCCTGGCAATTTTAATTCTCCTACCAAGTCCGGGCTACCTGCCCACCAAATTCATTGCTCAGTTGGATAAGAAAGGACTTTTCTCCTTCCAATTAAATGTTATTTGGTTGAATTAAACTCTGTTTTTTTTACAGCTATACAATTATGTGATTAAATTATTTTCTTGTGTATGTGTGTACACATAGGATTGGTGGCAATGAAATTTTATAATTGATTTTCATTTGCAGAACATGGAAAGGGCACCAGGAAGGAACACAATGCACTCAGCTAATTCAGAAATGGAACACTTTCACAATTAGGATAAACAGTATCTAAAATCCTACTGAGTGAAATATATTTTATAAAGCTTATACAAACCCACACATCGGGACAGCCCATGAGTCCCAGGAGACTAATTTATAGAGCCCTTTAAAAGAAGGCTTTTCCGTTCAAATCCAGATAAAGATTTATTAAGAAAAGAGAATCAGAATGGCACCTGGACAACCAGGCTTATAAATCATCTGGCTGGCATTTGATGTATTGTAGAAGCATATATTCTGTTTCTCTATAGTCCCCATAGAGCAATTATTTATCAGGTAGCATCAATCCGACATAGCTTATGCACATTATATATTTGTTTTTTGTTTTGCTTTAGTTGTGTGTGCTGTTCCTCTTTCCTATTTAGTCTAGCAATTTTTGTATGCTGCCCAGAGTCAGGTTGCTGGAATTGAATGGCTACATAACTGTTCTAACTCCTTTCTCACTTATTACTTTATTTTGCATCCAGTCTACATTGATTTAGCACAGATTCACTCTTAATCCTCTCACTTCTTTTACTCCACACATTTCAGTGCCCTATTCCCACTGTGTTAAACATTTATGCTGACATACCGAATTCTCACTTACGCATAATATTGTGGGCAGAAGCACACTTTAAAACACAGATATTTTTGGTTCTCTCAAGAGACATACATATTTTGCAACAGAGTACCAATTACCAATATAGCAATCACTCTCCTATGTATATTTTTTCTCTTCTGTACATTCTTTTTTCTCCATCATTCCATCAAGTAATCCTTTTTATATATCTCAGTAATATTTTATATCCCCTGTGGCATATAATTATTTCAGTTTGTTGCAAAGAGCTTACACTTCTTTATGTTCATTTTCCATACACTTAATTGATACTTTTTCATACAGGGCTCATACGATTTCTTCTGCAGTCACTCTATTTCTATTTTTTAAATATCTCTCTCCCTCTCCTCTCTCTCCTCGCTCTCTCTTTATTTACCTTCTTCAAAAAAAATCCTTTCTTTTTCATATCCAGTTTCCCATGAACAACTGTGGATTGTATCAAAATCAATTGTATTAAGAAATTATTAAGAAGCTTTCATCATTCTTGTATCCTAGTACTGATATAAAAACCACCTTACAAGCAGGGGCAGGTTCCTAATTTTTTTACTACCACTCTGTGGGTGTGGCTTATTTTGTGGGTGTGGCTTGCCAGCCATGTGAGCGGGTGGGTGTGGGTCTTGGGAGCTTGGCAGCGGCTGGAGAAGCAGGGGGGCATTGCCCACCCACAACGCAGTCCCCCGCAGCGGGAGCAGCAAGACCGTTGCAGCGGTTCTTCTAAGAGGCTCTGTCCGGCCGGAATGCTTCTCCCCATTCAATGATCCTATGGTCCTGCCGCCCATTCCCCCTCCCCTCAGCAGCTCGAGAAGCCTCGAATGTGCGAAAATGCCTGGGATCATCACCGCGCATTCGTGGCTTATCGGACTGCTGAAGGGAGGGGAACTGAGATAGGTCCTGCCACCCATTCCCTCTCCCCTCAGCAGCTCGAGAAGCCTCGAACATGCAAAAATGCCTGGGATCATCACCACGCATTTGTGGCTTCTCGGACTGCTGAAGGGAGGGGAATGGAGATAGCTCCTGCCACCTGTTCTTTCAGTGTCTCACGCGCTCCCTCAGCCATCCTCCCCTGCTTGGACTCACTGTGGGGTATGAAGGCAGCGCATGCGCAGTGCCGGAAGCTTGGCTTCTGGGCATGCACAGAAGAAACTTTTTTAAAAAAAAAATTTTTTTAATGGCGGCGCCCAGGCAACCGACCACACCGATACTGTGATGTCACCAGCGGGCCGCTATCGGTGCTATAGAGTGGACCGCACCAGTAGGAACCCACCACTGCTTACAAGGCAGAAAATTGTAGCCTGTAACCAACCAATTGGAAATATATTGACAAAATCAGAACACTTCCGATGTAAAGGATGAATGAATATCCAATCAATACATCCGTTGCATATGGATGTGATGTATCACTGGGCACCCAGTCTAATATAAAATTGCAGGCAGTAATTGTAATGCCACAAAACTAGTGTACTTAAAGCCCCCAAAGTGAGGATGAAATCTGAGAAGTAGTCTTGGACTTGTGACTGTCTCCTCACATTTCCAGTAAAAATGTGATGCATGTAACACTGCTTGAAGGCAGGAATAAGTAATTCATCTCTCCAAATCTGGAAAGACCTATTGGATGGGAGAGAAAAGAGATGGTAGATAGCATTGCTTGTCTTTAACTGGAGTATACTGATGTATAAGGAACTTAACGTCTCAACTGATGATTTCTTGCAATCTGGGACTGAAGTGATACCTGAACAGTTTGGAAGCCAAGGTAAAATGCCTTTTACCTGTGGCCAGAAAATTGGGCAGACACAAGCCCTGAATTCACTATCTCATCCCACCAAGCATCGCAACAAACTGCCTGTCACTTTTGTGGAATCACCCAGAGTAATTCTCAGATGTACAGACTGAATGAATGATGTTTTTCAGGATATTGAGCAGCAGGAGTCATTGTTCATATAGGAGTATTAACAATAACATTGATGTCCGGCACTCAGCTGATTCTGTAAATTCTTCAGCACCGATAACATCAATGTACGGTTGCGTAGGCTATGAAGAGTGGACATAGAGAGAAGGGAATTAAATTTCATTAAATTACAGGAAACACCACCATTAAGTCTGAGTGTGAATCATAACATTCGTACTTTGTTTAACTTATTTGATCCAACCCAGTCCTATGCATGTTTACTGGGAAATAAGTCTGCCTGGGTTACATGGGGTTTACTTCCAAGCAAGTCTGTTTAGAAATGGAGCACATGGCACCTAGTTTGCATTCTGCTAACCACAAGCTCTGTTTGCAGCTTGTTGAGTCTTCCAGATTCGGTTCTTAGAAGATGGCTAAAGAGTTAAGAATGCTGTTGCTTACTCCAGATTATACAGTTATGACATTTGTGACGGAAATATGAAGGTCTGATTCTTGCTGAATAGGCTCTCCTTTGCTTATTAGAAAACAAATGGCACCACCTTGTTCAGGTCACATTGTTCATCCTAAGAGATGCTCATCATGCCCGTAGCAACAGGACCACTGCCCGCCTTGCACTGTCAGGAAAAGTACTTGAACATTAGACTTAATTGTCCTTTCCATTACGCTGAACCAACTCCAATCAAAGTGCTTAATTAATTGTGACAGCGGAAAAGAGCTATTATGGAGAGGAATCCAGGCATGTCTTCAGTAATATAAACCTGTAAATGTCTAAACAGAGTGACACATTTATGTTCCAGGGAAATGTATTTAAAATGGGCAGCAGATCTGAATAGTTTTATCTTCCCCTTAGAAAGGTTCACTGCTGGATATGCCCGCTAAGTGCTGGAAATGTAATCAGATACCGGGCTCGTATTATCACATGTGGTGGACATGCCCAAAATATTGGACAAAAATACACACATTGTTAGAAAAAATAGTAAAGCAACATATAGATTTTTGTTGGGTATTTTACCAGAAAAATGCAATAAAGGGAATACATATCTAATTTTACATGTATTAACAGCAGCCAGAATGGAAAAATGAGGAGATTCCTACAGATGAAATTGTAATAAAAATATTAGAATGTTCAGAAATGGGTAGATTAACACTTAAAATTAAGGTGAATGAAGAAACTGAATGTTTTTTAACATGGGATTTGTTTTATCAATGGCTAATCAGTAGAAACAGAAGTTAGAAACCTAAAAGTGTAAGAGAAGGATCAATTACAATGAAGTTTTACTAAAATGGATAAGTAAATATTACTATTATCATGTTATCATTACTGATTTAATATTATTTTTACTATTACCAATACTATATCTCAAACTCAATTGTACTCAGACAGCACACTGTTTATATAGATATTAGTTTTTTATGTTTTACATTGTAAAAAAAATTATACCAAAAAAAGAAGAAAGGTTAACTGCTTATGCTTCTGTAGAATATGTGGCCTGAGTTTACCTCCTGATTGGACCAAGTTCATGGTGCTTGTGAGACTTTTAGAGATACAATAGGCCATCTCCTATGAGGATGGTAAACCTGATCATTAATGAATCAGGAGTAATTGACTCATCCAATCACACTCCTAATGCAGAGATATAGCAGATCTGAATTGATTGGCTGACTCAGCTTATGACAGAGAATTGGAGAGAGAAAGTTGATGAATGAATGTAAGAACATGTAAGGGATAATACAAGAGTATGTAAATGACAGCAATGACAGTATAGTTCCTAGAATGGTATAGTTCCTAGTATAGGTCCTAGTTCTAGAATAGCTTTGGCACTGTTCATTCGAGCGCACGCGAGGCGCGCCCACGTGGCGCGGGAGGAAGCGAACCGGTAGCGAGGTAAGTTAGAACCCACCCCTGGTAGAAGCCACTTCTAAATTACTACCAAGGAAAACTGCATATTCATGATTCATTCTAGCATGAACTGAGGGAGTATTTAATCTTTCAGTTTGTTCTAAGGCTGGTTTTTCAAATACTGCCCAAAAGACTAGAATAGTGACTAATTCTGCTAACCACTTTTCTGGATTAAAATTTGAAGCTCACTCAAGCCTTTGAATTAAAATCTCACCACATGCAGAATCTTCTTCTGCATTTTGCCAATGAGATTTAAAAAGAACTGTCAACTTAAAAACTACTCAGAAAGTAATGAGCCTAAAGCCAAAGGCCCTATATTTTGTCAGAGACACTGTAGTAATTTCCCTACTACAATAGTACAACCCATTAACTGTTGTCCTGATCCAGACCATAGCTTCAGCTCTATAAATTTCCTGAATGTTAATATGCTTAACAAGGCACAAATAACCATACAGCCAAAATACAAATCACTGTATTAAAAGGATATTGATTAAAATAGAGAAAATATTATTATCTATGTAGGATAATACATTTCTTCTTATAAATGATCAGTGGCAAAAGATTGGGAAAACTCTTCCAGTCAAATAGCCAGATAAGGAATGGAGAATCCTCAGGAAATCTCAAAGTGGGGGCTTATAACCTTTATAAAATACTGTATTTTTCCCCCATTAAAAATAGGTCCATTAAAGAGTTAGTTTGGGGTAGTGGTTAAAGCAGCAGGCTAGACACCAGGAGAGCATGAGATACAAAGCCAGCTGCTGTGGCCTAGAGGTAGAGCTGTTGCCTCACAATCAAGAGGTTGTGAGTTCGATCCTAGGTAGAGGCAGATGTAGGGTCTCCTACTTGGGCAGGGGGTTGGACTAGATGACCTGCAAGGTCCCTTCCAATTCTGTTAATCTGTTAAAGCTGGCTGACCTTGAGCCAGTCACTCTCTCTCAGCTTTAGGAAGGAGGCAAATCATGCTTCTGAAAGACCTTGGCAAGAAAACTGCAGGGATGGAGAGCTCAACAATGATGTGAAGACACATAAGCAAACAGCTAAACAAACAAATAAATAAATAAATAAAACCAGTCCAGATCTAATGCATAATGTTTCTCATTTGTAACCCCTCTGTTACACATGATTACAGTATGCTAATGTGCATGATCAGTTTCAGCTTAATAAAGGAACATGAGTAAGTAAAAAATCAATTTCTCTTTCCAGTTGAACAAGAACATGTTGACCCAAAGAAAGCACAGAAAATTATAGTTCTTACCTAGGTAATTGGGTAGAGTAGAAAGAAGACACATAAAATATCAGACTTGTTGTAAAAGTTCAAGTTAGCTTTTTTTAAAAAGTGGGTAGCAATGAATAAGATAAACAAAATGAGACCATTGCCTTTCATTGACTAAAACAAGTTAATGGTCATTATCATAAAAGCTGTGTAAAATGAGAAGGCATTCTTTCATTCTACCTAAGTTGAATATGCAAGCAACTGACCAAATAGTACAGCTTTTACCACCAGAACATGGCAGGGCTTTGAACACAAGGCCCAGGCACTTTAACTCTTTGCCTGTGGACTATTAATTGCACAAGCAATGAAAATCAAAACTTTTACAGATCCTTAAATCCAAATATTCAGAAATAACATATTGAAACGTGTAGCCCAGAAGTTAATATTTTACGTGCCAAACCTTCTCATCATAGTCCCCATGTCCTGTTGGTAAAAGCTGTATTCTGGAGCTAGTAAGCATAAGAAATCATGATTTTTATATACCAGCCGGAAGCATAAAATAAGGAACTAATTGTGCTGAACAAAAAAAAAAACAAAAAACAAAGATAGAAGGCTAAGCTAAAACAATTCAAACACAAAGAATGGTCACTGAGCTTTATCAAAGTGATCAGCAACTAAGTCACCTGGAGACTGAGCATGTATTACCTCAGAAGAGGCGGCCAAAGTGGAAACAAGCAAATAAACATTATCTGGTTCGTCAGATGATAGAACTGAGTTTCCATAGGGATATATCACTGTGCCATTGGGATGGAGAAATATAAGTTATCAACAGCCCCTGAAAAGGCAAATTATTAACTCTAAATGTCCTATGCAGATGTTTCATCACTTTATTCAACTTTTTCTGCTTTCATGTGTAGCTAGGACATAACTCTGGAAAGGATGACCTATATAATGTGCAATGCCTTGATTTACATGTATGCACTAGTTGCCATGACATAGGGATATGACTGCAGTATCTGCAAGATAAATTATTGTACACATCGTCATTTTGACATTGCCACAGCTTGTTAAAATGCTATTGGACACAGCATTAAAATAATCTGGATTTTATTTTATTTTTATTTATTTAAAAATTTATTTATTATTTCATTTCATTTTTATTTATTTAAATTTAGATACCATCCATCTTACTCTCAAAGTGATTCCGGGTGAATTTTATCATGTAGTAGACTGATATTTCTTTAGAGCTATAGTAAAACTGGGTACTTTTCTTATCTCCCTTACTTGCCCATTTGTTAATATATAAACTGGCAGAAGAAACTTTTTAATAGAATAATAGAGTTGGAAGGGACCTTGGAGGTCTTCTAGTCCAACCCCTTGCTCAGGCAAAAAACCATGTACCACATCAGACAAACAGCTGTCCAATCTCTTCTTTAAAACCTCCAGTATTGGAGCACCCACAACTTCTGGAGGCAGGTCATTCCACTGATTAATTATTCTGTCAGGAAATTTCTCCTTAGTTCTAGGTTGCTTCTGTCCTTGATAAGTTTCCATCAATTGCTTCTTGTTCTGCCTTCAGGTGCTTTGGAGAATATGTTGACCCTCTCTTCTTTGTGGCAATCAAAGTTTTGCTGGCTGAGGAACTCTGGGAGTTGAGGTCCACAAGTATTAAAGTTGCCAAGGTTGGAGACCCCTGCAGATATTGGAATACTGCTATCATGTCACCCCTAGTCCTTCTTGTCATTAAACTTGACATACCTAATCACTGATTGTGCCTAGAAGTTTATAAAATGCATATGAAATTATTATTAGTAGAAAATTGATATTGAAATAACATGTATACCAATTCAATGCAGCATAATGAACAAGTGCAACAGTGGATTTCAGAGTGCTGATCACTGTGAGTCTAAACAAAGTCAATAGCTTGGCAACAAAAACTGTAAATAAACCAACAAACCTTTGTGTGAAATGGTGTATATCCAGTCCAATGTAAAATTTCATCCAACAGGCTTACTAATTTATGGCAAGCAACAGTAAAAATGGAAGTTCAGCTACTTTGAAATTTCTATGATGGCTCAATACAGCATTGTTGCCTAGGATCGTCAAATGATCATGGTAAAAAAGGTTGCACTGTATATGTAATGTGTAAACTATTACATACAATCTGTTGATTTGGCCTTTCTGTGTTCTGTGAGCATATTACAGGTAGTCCTCGACTTATGACAATTAAACCCAAAATGTATGTTGCTAAGTGAGAAATTTGTTCAGTGACTTTTTCTTGCCACATTTGTTAAGTGATTCATTGCAGCTGTTAAATTAGGAAGACCATTGTTAAGTGAATCTGGCTTTTCCATTGACTTTGCTTGTTAGGAGGTCACAAAAGGTGATGACACAATCCCGGGACACTGCAGCCATCATAATATGAACCAGCTGTCAAGCATCCAAATGTAAATCACGTGACCATAGGGAAGTTGCAATAGTCAAAAGTGTGAAAAATGGTCATACCCGTATTTTTCGGAGTATAAGACGCACCAGAGAAAAAGCGCACCTTAGTTTTGGAGGAGGAAAGCAAGGGAAAAAATCTGCCTCTGCCTCCCAGCAATTTGCCTCCCAGCAAACAGCAAACAGCACAGATGATATACACTGTTTGCTGTGTATTTCTGTGCATGTGTGCTTGACCCATAGAAATAGCAAAGAATTGGAAAAATGTACATTATGGCAGTATATTAATGCCAGAAAATTTTCTTAAATGTAGTCACACTAACTCCTCCCAATTATTTAAATAGATCTACTTCAAACATAACTAAGTCAGGGTTTAACTCAGCTGCCTTATCTTAATACTAAAACAGGACACTGTTACATTTCAGAGTATACTTGGACAGATTCTGTTAAAATTGATGTGGCTTTCTGGAAGTATACATTATTCTCTGCTATTTAAAAGAAGATACAATAGCACTGGGCCTCTTCAGAGCAAGCATTTATTTTAAAAAGCTTCTTCATTTTGTTAAGTTGTCTAGAACAATAATAAAGCAGTCTTTAAAAAAAAAGTCTAATAATTTGAATATTCTACAGACGTTTATAGTTATTGACTTACCTCCTTACATCTAGTTCCAACAGTCTGAATAGCAAAAGAAAATAAAATTCTGCCTCTGCCTCTGCCTCCCAGCAATTTGCCTCCTTGCAGCTAGTTTCACTTTCAGTTTAAGCATGTAGCCTGCCTGCAGAGTCAATCAGCTGAGAGTCAGGAAGCTGATAATCACTTGCTTGGCTTAACAGGCTCTGTTCTGTTTGCTACAAGGAGGTAAATTGCTGGGAGGCAGAGGCCAAAGGGTGGGGGTGGCTGGGTGGGGCTACATTCGGTGTATAAGACGCACCCAAGTTTTCACCCTCTTTTGGGGGGGTAAAAAGGTGCGTCTTATACTCCAAAAAATATGGTAAGTCACTTTTTTCAGTGTCATTGTAATTTCAAATGGTCTTACTGTTGTAAGTCGAGGACTACCTGTAATTGTATTTCATTAATCTTGGATTAGGGTTTATCATGTCTTGTGAACCCAGCATAGGGCCTGCAAAATATTTTCATCCTTTGGGCAACAGTTCAAACAATTAACTTGAACTCTTCAAAACTTTTGTGAGTAATCTGAAAACATTCTTACACTTTACCCGGCAAGATGATCAGGGGAAAATAATGTCTAGACATATTAATAGAGATGCTTAGAACACCATCCTCTGAAGAGATAGTTTATTTCTTCAGGGGAGTATGATTCCACAGAAATCTGGCTATTAATGCTCTCCATTTCTAAAAAATATGGCAGTTTCATTTAATCCCCAAGAAAGGAACACAATCTAAAGATAACAACAACAATGAAATCTACAATACTGTACCATCTTCCAGCTCAACAATTTAGTTTACTGAAAGGGTTAAATTCAAACAGGTTTGGATTCCTCATTTTGTATCAGAATGCCAAACTATGTTCTTGCTAGGTTAATAGCTAATGAATGAAGAGGTGTTTTTTTAATGTTCCCAATGTATAATTTTGGTTTACCTCCAATTGTTTAGCTTCATTAGACCTATGGATTAAGGAGCAAATAACTTAATATTATGATGTGGCACTCACAGTGTACTTTATTGTTGGCCAAGTACATGAGTCATTCATATGCACTGGTTTATGTAACCTATCCAGCTAAACTGTCAATATTTGCAACACGTTATTGTGTACTAGAACACAAGGGACTCCTTCCACATACTATTTATGAATTGCCCACACAAAGATATTTCCATCCTGTCAAAAAAGGGTGGTGGATTATAATTTCATAAGATTCATTATCTTCATCTCCTCCAAATGCCCAGCCAGATAGCAACATCCACCTGATCCTACCTGACATGTAACCCAGTCTTAACAAAAGCTATGCTTGGTCAGATCTGCTTAAGCTATAGGCCAAACTGGGAAGACCACCACCACCACAAGAAACCATACAATCCAGGAAGTCAGTGGCAAATCAATTCACTATTGTTACTAAGCAAATATGTGTGTATACATTATTTAGGTCTATTGTCAGGAGACTAACTCAATGCATGGAGATTAATTTGTTATAGCAATAGCAATAGACTTATATACCTCTTCCCAGTGCTTTACAGATCTGTAAGCAGTTTACAGAGTCAGTATATTTCCTCCAACAATCTGGGTCCTCATTTTACTGACCTCACAAGGATGGAAGGCCGAGTCAACCTTGAGTTGGTGAGAATCGAACTGTCGAACTGCAGGCAGCCGGCAGGCAGCAGAAGTAGCCTGCAGTACTGCATTCTAACCACTGTGCCACCATGGCTTATATGCATGTAGCTAGGTATAAAAGGTATCATGTCCTCAGGATAATATCTAAACTATGTATTTTATCTATTATTTTTACCGAAATGCAAAAATGAAATGGAGACTATCATTTCAGCCAGAGACAGGGGGGGGGGAGCATTGATTTTTTAAGTCCATGCATGGGGGAAGGAGGATAGAGAGAAAGAGGAAAAGAGGAAGAAGGAGAAAGGATCCAGTCTCAATCTTTCTCTGGAATGTCATGTCTATCTACAGAAAATATGTGTACGGTTGAAAGGAGCTGTTTGTATGATCCACAGGTTTCTGCAAGGAGGCACAGGGTTGCTGTAGGAGACATAATATTTCATGACACAAAAAGTGCAACTCACATGCATCAGATGCCAAAATACAAGAATAGAATAGAATAGAATAGAATAGAATAGAATAGAATAGAATAGAATAGAATAGAATAGAATAGAATAGAATATTATTGGCCAAGTGTAATTGGACACACAAGGAATTTGTCTTGGTGCATATGCTTCTACATTTGCACTGCATGCCATTGCACATCTTTCATCATTTCACATAAACTCATTTTTCTGCAGACACCTATGAACAATTCAAAATCTGAAGATTGAAATTGGGAAGCATTTTTTAAGTATTCTATATAAAATAGGCTTAAATTACAAATAAAGAAGTCATTTCACTTTTAAATTTGAGCTCAGTAAGTGGCCTCTGAGCTAAATTCCAATTCTACTCCTGTTAATACTTTATTTCATATTATAATCAACATTGATCTAAACATTATTTCTGATTCTGGATGTTGTTCTTCCCAGAAATGGTGCGCTCTTTTCAAATATCCTCTTCTTGTTGGATTTGATTTGCAAGAGCAGATTGCCATTTCTTTGTTTTCAGCTTTTCTATATTTGCAATGGATAAACAACTTTTCTTCCAATAGTCCTGAATCTACAGGCCCTGGTTGAAGGAAGATGAGTAAGATCATGAAGCATCTGGAAACAAAACTGTATGAGAAACAACTAAATGATCTTGGTACGTTTACTTCATAGGAAAAAAATGATTAGAAAAGGCATGATAGCAGTCTACAAATACAGTGGTACCTCGAGATACGAGTTTAATTCGTTCTGTAAACTTGCTCGTATGTCAATTTGCTCGTATCTCAAAGCAATTTTCCCCATTGAAATTAATTGAAATGCCATTAATCCGTTCCAGCCCCCAGGCTGGCTGGCTGCGCTGGCTGGGCTGGCTGCTAGGGGTCTGTCTGTGTGTGTGTGTGTGTGTGTGTGTGTGTGTGTGTGTGTGTGTGTGTGTGTGTGAGAGAGAGAGAGAGAGAGAGAGAGAGAGAGAGAGAGAGAGAGAGTGTTTTCCTCCCACTCACTCTAGGAAACCCAGGCAAGTCCAAGCGTGCTCTCGGCTAGGCTGGGGGGAGGGAAGGCAGATCGGCAGTCCTTTCCTTTCTCTCTGCCTCCTCCCCCCCCCCAAGAGCCCTACGGACGCCAGGATGGCTAAGCTAAATGGGGAAAATTCTCTTTGATATTCAAATCTGGCTGAAGGTTTCCTCCCTTTCAGAATGTTGCGGAAATGAGTGGGTCATGAAATGAGTGGGTCATGTGCAGCCGGCTGTTCCTCGTATTAATCCGTTCAAGCCCACAGGCTGGCTGGCTGTTGGCTGGGCTGGCTGCTAGGGGTCTGTCTGTGTGTGTGTGTGTGTGTGTGTGTGTGTGTGTGTGTGTGTGTGTGTGAGAGAGAGAGAGAGAGAGAGAGAGAGAGAGAGAGAGAGAGAGAGAGAGAGAGAGAGAGAGAGAGAGTGTTTTCCTCCCACTCACTCTAGGAAACCCAGGCAAGTCCAAGCGTGCTCTCGGCTAGGCTGGGGGGAGGGAAGGCAGATCGGCAGTCCTTTCCTTTCTCTCTGCCTCCTCCCCCCCCCCCAAGAGCCCTACGGACGCCACGATGGCTAAGCTAAAGGGGGAAAATTCTCTTTGATATTCAAATCTGGCTGAAGGTTTCCTCCCTTTCAGAATGTTGCAGAAATGAGTGGGTCATGTGCAGCCGGCTGTTCCTCGTATCTCAAATGTTGCTCGTATTTCAAAGCAAAACTTCGCTTGCTCGACAGCTCGTATCTCAAATATCTCGTATGTTAGGGCACTCGTATCTCGAGGTACCACTGTATCTGAAAATTGCCTCATGAAAGAAGGAATGGGACATTACACAGAAGGAGATTCAAGTAAGACATCAGGAAAAACATCTGGACTGCAGCTGCTATTAGCTAGTACAGGGGTCGGAAATCGCGGCTCGCGAGCCACAAGTGGCTCTTTGGCCCCTTGAATGTGACTCTTCTCAACAACCCCCAACTCACTAACTCTTACCCCTAAATCTTTTCGCCACCTGCAAGCTGCCGAGGCTCTCTTCCTCTCTGTGCACGCATCCTACATTCCCAGCCCCATTGCTCTTCCCACGGTTCTCTCCAGAGCCCCCTGCTGCCTTTCTGCCCCTCGTCACGCACCCACGGAGGTGTCATTCCTAAACAGCAGGACCGAACCCGGGTTTTAAGTCCACCGCTTTTCCTCCAATCTGGGTTCTGTTGCTAACATTCCCTCCCCCCCCCCGCTCGTAACCCCACAGGAGCAAAAAGCACAGGCACGCTGCTTTGCATGCTGGGAAACGTAGTCTGAGCTTAGTTCAGGACTGGGAGGCTTACTCCGTGCTCAGCGTTCGCTCTGCTTGGTGACAAAGGCACCACTCGCAAAGAAAATATGAGATAAAGCAAGGGGCTGTGGTGTGGGGAGCATGCATGAAGTTTGCATCGAAGTGATTCCCATTTCCTGAGTCCAAACCTTAAAAGAACCTCCCAGTCCCGAACTAAGCTCAGACTACGTTTCCCAGCATGCAAAGTGGCGTGCCTGTGCTTTTTGCTCCTGTGGGCATTACGAGTGGGGGGGGAGATGTTAGCAACAGAACCCAGATTGGAGGAAAAGCGGTGGACTTAAAACCCGGGTTTGGTCCTGCTGTTTAGGAATGACACCTCTGTGGGTGCGTGATGAGGGGCAGAAAGGCAGCAGGGGGCTCTGGGGAGAACCGTGGGAAGAGCAACGGGGAAGAGTTTTAGTTTTGGGGCTAGCTGCATTGTGTCGAAAAGGGAATCTCTAATGTCTATGGAGATTTTCAGTCATCCAGGTTATGGTTGTCCCAAAAGTGCTTTTCCAAAAGGACTTTCTTGGATTTTCTTTGAAAATGTTTTAAAAACATTTCACTTTCATTCAAGAAGCTTCTTCAGTTGAAAAGAGGAGGGGGGAGTGAAGGAGTGAAGGAAGGAAGGAACTTTGGGAATTGCTGGCAGTTTTGATCCTTTGGATCCTTCTGCAGCCAGATATCTTTCAATTCATTTGGAAGATTTTCTGCTTGTTCAAAAGTGGCACTTGCTAGAGATCAGGAGGTCTACTGCCAGGAAATAGTGGAGGATTTTGCTTCATTCTGATATTTCTCTGATTAGCTCTCACCCTGATAGCTTTATGCTACATCTGAGCCCAATCCATCAATGTTTGTCAGAAACAAGGCACGGATTGATTTTAAATCTATACTGGGAGGGGGCTCACAGGGTGAGGGCAACCTGTCTAGAACTGGGCTGCTAAGGGACATGGGTATTTTGTAACAGTGAGGAGCATAATGAAATGTCCACAATTTGGCTTGCAAATTAAATTTTGCAGAGGCACCTGCTGACAGTCCAGTGACTGAGATCAAATATCCTGCAAGGCCAAATCACAGCTGGCCTGATTAAAATGAGATCGCACTGATGCTGTTACCTAGTTGGATAATTAAACGTCTGCAAGAAAACAAACTTTAGAGAGCACCAAGGACCGCTCAGAGAAGAGAGAAAGATGCATCTTAATCACACTATTTATTTTAAACACCATTTAAAACAATGGTTTAAAATTTATTTTTTGGATATTTGTTTCATTAACTGCAGTGGACTTTCCAAATTGAAACACCGGTTTCAGTATATTACAATATTACTGAATAAGCAAAACACACATCAAAACTGCTTTGTGACGCACTTCATATATGAACTGCATGCCCAAGAAAGATCAATTTTTGTAATGTTATCTGTTAGAGGGGAAGAGAGAGACAGAAATACAGAGAGATTCAGAGAGAGGGGGAGAGAGGGAGATAGAGATAGAGATACAGAGAGAGGGGAGAGAGACAGAGAGAGGGAGAGAGGGAGAAGGGGAGAGAGATACAGAGAGAGGGAGGATATAGAGAGGGAAAGGGGGAGAGTGCCATAGAGAGATGCAGAGAGAGGGGGGAGAGAGGAGGAGAGGGATACAGAAAGAGGGGGGAGATAGAGAGGGAGAGGGGAGAGAGAGACACAGAGACAGAGGGGGTGAGAGAGAGATACAGAGAGAAAGGTTTTGTGGTTCCCAGTTCTCTGCCCTAATGACCGGCTGGGTAGGTGTGGCTAGGGGGTCATGTGACTGGGTGGGAGTGAGTGATGTCAAGTTGGCCACACCCACCCAGATTTTGTGGCTCCCGGTGTTTTTTTTTTTTTCTGTGGGAAACGGGTGCAACTGGCTCTTTGAGTGTTTAAGTTTGCCGACCCCTGAGCTAGTAGAATTGGTTGTCACATAACACCGTGAGTTTTCTTTGTTAGAGATTTTCAATCAGATATGTTTGATGCAGGGGTGAAATGCTACCGGTTCAGGCATACCGGTAGCGGCGTCCGCCAGTGGTTCGGAGAACTGGTAGCGGCGGCAACACAAGGCTCTGCCCACCTGCCCGGACACCGCCATTTTTTGTTTTTAACCCTCTGCGCATGCACAAAGCCTTCTGTGCATGCACAGAGGGTGAAAAAGCGCGCGCTTCCGAACGGGTAGGGAAAGTAAGTAGATTTCACCGATGGTTTGATGCAACCTGAACAGAGCAGGGTGTTGGATTACACAACTTTTATGGTTCCTTCCAGTTCTATGACTCCACAAAAACAGGCTCAGGATTCTGTCCATCTTTCTTCTCACCAGTAAGATAAGTCAAAAAATCTGAATAGAATAGCACCAATTTTGAGATTGGAAGTGGGTGAAACCTCCAAAGGAAAGTGAAATTGAGAACTGGATGTGTTTGGCTTGGAGTTACTGTACGGAGAAAAACAAGGCAAAACCAAAATGTTCCCCAAAGGAAGAACTAGTAGAAAGAGTGGCTCAGATTGCTGCAACTGCTTTATTCTATGGTCCCTTCCTCCCTCCCTGCTGGTCACATGTCCTGAAGTGAAGCAAGTACACTTGTGGTCAGGTAAAAATTGATGTTAGCTGAGCATCATATGACAGTCCTAATTTCATCTTTGATGGAGGAAGATCCAAAAATGCATTGGAATAGAAAAGCAGAGAGAGAAATTTAAGAATCAATAAGTAGGAAGAAAATGTGGAGATCTCTTCTTTTCTATAATCCAGTATAGATATGAATGAAATGAGGGAAAACGGGACACTTTTTAACATTACAGTAGCAAACTAAAATGAGACAAAAGACATTAGAGTAAAAGACATAGAAATATAACATTTCCGTAATGTTTTATTGCCATTTTTTTAAAAAATCAATCTTGTATCCACATTTGTTCAGCATTCTGGGCTATGCAATCACATTGCCTTTAGGGATGCTAGACTGACCAGGATGCTCTGTCAGGTAAGTATCTGCCCACCTTTGACTCTTGAAGATTAATAGAAGATTCAGAAGAATATAGTTATTAAGATCAAAGATCTGGACTAAGTAAAGCAAGGATGAAATCCTCAATCAACCATATATATAATATCTGTGTATATTTCTGTCTCCCTCTTCCCCTCTGCCAAATTAGTCACAGGGATAAATTTATTCAGGATGCAAAGTGCTTCTGAAATGCTTTGGAAGAGATGGTTCAGAACACATAGAGACACGAGCATCACATCTGTCTGCAAGTCATAAAAGCATCTGCTTCTTTTTCCCATGATCATGTGGAGAAAAAGACATGTCTGTTTAATCATCCATAGAGGGAGTGTGCTGGGATCACTGTAGTGTGCTCCAAAGCACCTCTTCCAAAGCATTGCACAACCATAAAAATTAACTTCCCACTGAGATTCTGGGATACAATTGCATCCCTTCATATATGGGCTTTCTCTCATAGACAAACCCTAACATCTTGTACAACATAGTCACAAGACATGCATCCTGCCTAATCTAACATTCGGTCAAACAGTAAATACAACAAGCAAATTAACTATCCAGGCAGTAGGAAGAGACCCATCAACCTTGAGCCACTAATGTGCCTGCCTGTTTTGACAGATTGCCATCTAGTTATATATCAGATGGTTATAATGAAAAAAAAAACATTACTCAAATTAGTTCACTTCCCCCCCCCCCCAAGGTAAAATAAACATACACATTGGTGTTTTGGTTGGTTCATTCTGGCTTGTGTAAGTCAATTCAGCTGATAACAGCATTTCTATCAGCTCTTAACATCACATGACTCAAACTCATGAGGGCAGATGTTCTCCTCCTGAGAACCTGTTTACATTAGATATTTATCATGTTGGAATATAATCTGATATATCTGAAATTACCACTTATCTTTCAGCACCATTCAAGTCTCATGACAGCAATGTAGCATCTTTTCCAGGGCAGTAGGACTTAGTTGTACTGCCCAGCCAATATTTACAATCTAAATAGAACAAGTTTTCCCACTTTAGTTTATCATGATGCTAAAAGGGTTATGTGCAGATGCGTGCTTTTGGAACACTATACAATTTTGTTCAATTTTGCCCAGACACAAAGGTTTATGCTGCTTCTAGATGTTTTGCATTATGTACAATTGAGGAGATTCAGAATGATTGCATAGGTTTTGTATACAATTTCATGGAGTTTTTAAATACAAGGAGAGGAAATGTATAAGCATGAAGAGTTAAAACAGAATAAAATGTTAAAGTTACCCTTTAATTATGCTGCGGAAATTAGCAGCAGGGAGTTTGCTGTTATATCAAGATTACATCGTTCTCATGCAAAATCATGTGAGTTCAGAAATAGTATAAGATATACTCATAATCTCCATTAGAAACATTCTGAGATTTGAGAGAGAGAGAGAGAGAGAGAGAGAGAGAGAGAGAGAGAGAGAGAGAGAGAGAGAGAGAGAGAGAGAGAGAGAGAGAGAGAGAGGAAGGAAGGAAGGAAGGAAGGAAGGAAGGAAGGAAGGAAGGAAGGAAGGAAGGAAGGAAGGAAGGAAGGAAGGAAGGAAGGAAGGAAGGAAGGAAGCCCATCAACTGAACAGGTGGCACTGTATCTGGTTCTTCCTCCAAGATACTGTTAGTTTTACCTACACAGACTCCTGCAAGGTAAATTAGATGGGTTAGTTGACAGAACACTTTAACAGAGTTGGAAGGGACCTTGCAGGTCATCTAGTCCAACCCCCTGCCCAAGCAGGAAACTCTACATCTGCTTAGAAGAACATTTTCTGAGTTGAGCAAGGAATCTGATCTATACCTCTCTGCCAAAACCAACATTCTATTCATTGCAGCAATTTTATGGACTTTCATGGGTTGGGACTGGGAAACCTATAACAGTATCCTTTACACTGGACAACCTGGGAAGTCCAAGCTAGAATTACTTCTGGGTGATCTCTACAAATCTTCAGCGTGGTAGGTCAGCCATTTGAGGGACATCCCCAAAAAAGAGCACGCATTTACCCCTTGCTGTGAATTAGCAACAAAATGAGTCTCATTTTGAACATTTCACTAATAAGTAGTGTATCCTTTTAAACATGTGAATAAGCCATTCACATCACACATTTTTTTAAAAACTTCCCATGAAAGCATGTATTAATTTGTGAAGCTAATCTAGTCTGGAAATAGGTACTTTTTTAAAGGGCAACTGTTTGCCTCGTGTTTAAGAATTTAAATAATGTTTGAGATGCATGCAAAAAACACAAGCCTCAATATCAGTTCCTCCTCAGGGCTTAATATGAAGAAGCATATTCTAATTTATTCATAAATATCTCTCATTCTCTGGAGATCGAACATGCTGGGAGGGGGGGGAACCCATTCTACTGTGGTGTGAAGCATATAGCCACAGTAAGGAGAAGCACGCCTCAACCTTCAGCATGCCAAAAATGAATCGTGCAACTTAGCCACCCACCCACCTAGACAGCTCATCTCCTGCTTGTCGTGTATAAGCAGTAGAATGAGTCACTGGTTGTTCCTTCTGGTAAATCTTTAGAAAGCTGTTGCTCATGTTTCCAATTAGCAAATTACTGGGGAGGGTGTGTGGTGCTTACAGATTTAGAAATCCTTTAGAATGTCTTCCCCCGATTCTGGAAAAAAAAGTCACATATTTCTCATTATTGTTTCAATGCTATAAAAAAACCCAAACTGAGTTACTGTTTTTCCCCCTCAAAGGTCTTCACCTCATTTTGAAATAAGGCTATGATGGGAGCAAGATGTCAACTCTCTGGGTTTATATATTTTTATCTGGACATCATTTGCTGGAATAGGAATATCTGGAGTTTCCTTGAGTAATTGTTTTGATAAAACAAAATTATTACTTTGCAGTAGAGGGTGAGAAACTACATTTGATGAAAATAAGACACTGAATGGAACTGGAAAGGGAAGAAAAAAATTTGTTTGATCTCCAGGAAAAGACTATTTCAGCATCTGACAGTTTAAAAAAGATCAGATCTAGGAATGTGCTTTTTGACATCTATTGCCTGAGTTTATAAAACATTGGCAAACTTTACACACATCTCAGATGAAATGTTTTTTTTATATATACAGGTTTCAGAATTAGCTAAAGTAAATTATTTTATGGGATGGTGTGTCTGTGCAAATTTTGTCAACAAATTACTCAAGTAACAACTTGCTTCAGTGTTCTTTCACAGGATTGTATGCCTAGAAACATAGCTCTAGCTGAAAAAATGGCCATATTCTTTCTTTATTGATCTATTCTGAATTAGATATCATACGTTCCCTTTCTACAGGATATTTCAGTATTTTGCAGAATATCTGGCAGACATATTATTCTGAACATGAATGTCTTATCTTCCCGAGTTTCCTGCCTTGAGTAAATAAACATTCTTCCAGGCAAGTGGACTAAGAAGAATGCAATGCAACAAATATTACTCTGCTATTCTATTTTGCTTCTAGAATCAAATATGCAGAAGTCACCTAGTCAATATAGAATGTAAATACAGCATCCCTAACAAATGTTTTTAAACATCTCCCATGAGGGAAATGATCTGTTTCATAAAAATATTTTCCCAGATATTTTATGACTCCATTTCCTTACTCTTGAGGTAGCCCTGCCTTTAGCAACAACAGTTAATGTGTTTGATTCATCTTTGGCATGACAGTCTACAGAGCTTTGTCCTCTTTTTTCTAAGCCAAGTATAACAAGCTCTTTTAGTCATTCCCCAAAGTGCTGAAGGCTTATTTTTCTCTCATCCTCCACACATATACTCCTGTCTGATTCCATGTACAATTCAAGGTGTTGGTTATCCCAAATGGTTTGGGCCAGGCTATTTGAAGGACCACTTCTCCACTATTGCATTCACCCAGCCATGAGGACAGAAAGGCATGGTATATTACTGATCCCATTGATTAAGGATTTACTTCTGCTGGGGCCAAAAAAAGAGCCTTCTTGGTGATGGCCCCTTCTCTATGGAGCATCATTCCTTTGGAGGTACAGTTGGCCCCCAATTTGTTGCTTTTCCGAAAGGCAAAAAATGTGGTTTTCTCAGGGGACTTGGGAACCAAAAATGGAGATGGACCAAATCAAGTTATTGATTTGATTGTGTTCTTGCTGCCATTTGGAGGTGGGTTTGAGAGTTTTCTATGTATGGATTTTTAAATATTATAAACTACCCAGAGTCACCTATGTGTGAGTTGGGTGCCCATATAAATTTAATAAATAAATAATGAACAAATTGTCAAATTTGAAATGTAATACTTAGTAGCCAATGCAGAAAGAAAGCAAGGCAACATTTTTTCCCAAAAAGTTTTTTACTTTTTCCTCCACCACTTTTACAATTCAATAAACATATACCTTAAGTTATTACAATAAAATACACAGTTTTACATTTATACTCCATCATTCAAAAGTCAATATCTTATAAATCCGGGATTATAGAATCCCTAACTACTGTATATCATATGCCACAACCATGGGTTGATATAGCAATTAAGAAACAGTCTTAGCTATTGTAATAACCATTCTTTATTCCACAGGGAAATTTTCAAGTGAAGAGAAAATATTTAAGTGAAGAATGAGAATCTCTGTGGAAATTAAACCTAAAGGTCATTATAAAACTCAGATAATAGGTTTTCCAGCCTGGGATCTTCAGGAGTGTTGATAAATGACAATTTCCATGCTATTTACATGCATGGAATTAAAAGCATACTTTTAATATTCAGCTGTTTCGTTAAGTGTCTTTAGTAATGTGAGTTCAGAATTACTTTCCTTGGATGAAATTGTTCTCAATTCCAGAAACCTTATTCTTTAACTGGAAATCAACTGAAATTATAAAACAGAGCAATGTTTAGATGCAGTTTCTAAATTACAATAGTTGACTAAGTATGAGTAACATGCCCCAAGAGAAGTAGACTGCTTACAGTTTCACCAATATGATCAATGCATTTGCAACAGTTTATCAAGCATTTTATAAGGGCTTATAGAAAGATGCTTAGAGGATGCAGTATACTCTATGCACAAATACACATTAGTCTCTGCTAATAGGGTTCAAATCACTAAAGAACATGATAGCTTTGCATGGAACTATAACATTTTATATTCCCTAAAAAGATTGACTAGAAGCCTTTTGTTTATATGCAACAAAACCAACATCGTTGGTGTAAGTGACAAAACGACTCTTTATCAATGGGAGGTTTCCATGATTGCAGCTATTATTAATCAAGCTTACTTTTGTCTATGCATTTATGCCCATTGCATTTATTGCATAAATGCCCATATTTTTGTATAAATATGCTTAAATGAATAATGTATAAATATGCATTATGGCATTACAATTACGGAAAGAACAATGGAATATACTTCAGAATTCTTCTTGTTGGGGATAATGAGTAAACAACATCCCAAAAAATGTACAATACTTAATATTACATATTATAACTGCGGCGAGAATAGCATACGCACAATATTGGAAAAATAATGAAACCCCACCGGAAAATGTACTAATGGATAAAATATATAGATGTGCTGAAATGGACATGCTGACTATTCAACTTAAAGGACAATGCAACTCAGAATACTATGAAACATGGACTAAATGGTACAACTGGACTAAGAAAAAGAGGAAAGACTGTGCGACAATGTGAGATGAAAATGAAAATGAAGATATGAGACTTTGTAAATATATGATTTATTGTGCATAAACGAAAAATAACAATGTTTTAAAAACAGGTGTAGATCTGTATTAAAATATTAGAATGTTTAATGAAAAATAAAATAAAAATAAATAAAATAAATACGCATAAATACTCATTGCATAAATGCCCATTTGCAAAATGACCAATTCTTCCATTCTAGATAACCAACAAAGGAGTGTAAATGCTGACAGGCTAACCAGTTCCCTGCCTTCTTTCTTGTTCTCCTCTCATTGTGTTTGCTCTGTACAGTGATTAAAAAAGTAAACAACCAACAACCACACACCCATGACTTCAGGAGAAAGCAAACCTGTCCCTTAGAAAAACTAGAAAGTAATGAGGGAACAATGGCAAAGCACCACAATATGTTTACTTTAGAGCAGTGTTTCCCAACCTTGGCAACTTGAAGATGTCTGGACTTCAACTCCCAGAATTCCCCAGCCAGCGAATGCTGGCTGGGGAATTCTGGGAGTTGAAGTCCAGACATCTTCAAGTTGCCAAGGTTGGGAAACACTGCTTTAGAGGGAAGGAGAATCCCTCAGGTCAGGGTTGAGACAAAGTAGAAGTTTCCACTAGTAGGGAACAACCCACACTGCCCCTAGAGAAAACACAATTCAACTTTCTGTGCAGTATTTCCCCTCTCTTTCAGAAGATGAACTGTGATAGTGAAGTTAATTGGCTCAGTGTGTGAAGCCTGTTGAAAGCCTCGTGGCATAGTGGAACCATAGGGTGGAGCTGATCTCACATGGCACCACTCTTGTGATCTAGTTTTCTGATCACACTGAAGTGAAATTAAATATTGGCAGTGATGATGAGAGATTAAGGGGAAGCTGAGATACAAGAAGTGAAAACTTGCAGGCCATCAGATGTAGCTGAACTACAAATCCAAGAAGCCCCAGCCAACAGTGAAGAATGATGGAAGGTCAAAGAATGCTACAATCTGGAATGCTCCTTCTCATATATATTTTTTGCCAACCATGCCTTCTTTTACATGCCTCATTACCTTCATGCATTCATGCAACTTTTCATTTTCTGCATGTCTGGAAGCTTGCAGCCATGTTTCCTGCTTTCAGGTTACTTGTGCAATGGTATTCCCGGTCTGGACATAAGGAAAATATACTATTTTTAAGTTAATACGTTGCTGCAACTGTTCCATTCCTTTTTATTCTTTCCACTTAATGTTGCTGAATGTTTCTTTGTTATGATTTAAGTAATTAACTAATATGTGTATCTTAGTCTTTGTTTATCTGAAAATAACACGTTTTATATAACCTATTTTTAAAGAATAAAAAAAAATGACTCGCTGGTTCAGGCTACAATCCATCTGGCCCAACAGTCTGCTTCTAACAGCAGCCAGCCAGCGTCCTGGGAGAAAATCACCAGTCAGATGTGGAAGCTTAATTTCCTGCCTCTCCAAATGCCATGAAATTGCCATTTATGCATGCTGCACATGATCCAGAAAGATAACTTGGATCTAGTTTGCTGTTTTTCATCCTAGTGACACACTGCTGGACCCAATGCAACTGCTTCACGTAACAGAAGCAACACCACTAGTTCAATCCACAGCTGAATTAAAAAGACATGATTTTGAGAGTCAGAGCTCCAGACTAGAAGAAATGAACAGAATAAAAATGATGAGTATGATCAGTCACGAATGCAGAATGATTATACCATCAGTAGCATACACATTATAAAACGCTATCATGGTATATTGTCAATATGATCTTATTATTATTACAAAAGAGAATTATATATATATATATATATATATATATATATATATATATATATATATATATATATATATATATATATATATATATATATATATATATATATATATATATATATATATATATATATATATTCACCTTTACTATTTTTACAAATAACTCAAGGCCCCAAACATGTCTAAAACACCTTCCTCCTCCTGTCTTCCCCACCACCACAACAACAACCCTGTGAGGTGGGTTGATCTCAGAGAGAGAAATTAGCCCAAAGTTACCTGTCTATGTTTCATCGCTAAGGCAGGACTTGAACTCTTAGGGCAGGGGTAGGCAAAGTTGGCTCTTCTGTGACTTGTGGACTTCAACTCCCAGACTTTCTGAGCCAATCATGCTAGCTCAGGAATTCTGGGAGTTGAAGTCCATGAGTCATAGAAGAGCCAACTTTGCCTACCCCTGTCTTAGGGTACTGGGCTAGAAAGTGGAAGATTTTCTAGTCCAGGGCCCTAAGACTAAATGCTGAAATGCTAATTTATTTTTAATGTTTCAAAAACACTGGTTTTCATTAAAATGCATAGCTGATGCTAGATTCTTAGAAGTATTTACAGCAAGAGCTTTTTGACCTATTTCAAGAAAGAGCTCACTGTAACAGCATTGCAAAAAAAAGGCACTAAGAGTTGTTAACCTAATCTTGCGTAGCTTCTTCTCCAGTAATATTGAACTGCAAACTAGGGCATACAAAATTTTCGCTAGACCAATGCTTGAAATTGCAAAATCTCCATTCCCTCCCCACTCTGGGACTAGCCAGAGGTGGTATTTGCCGGGTCTCTGAACTACTCAAAATTTCCGCTACCGGTTCTCCAGAACCTGTCAGAACCTGGTGAATTTCACCCCTGGTAGGAATGCATTACTCAATGCTGTGGGTTTTGCACTGGTTATCTATGAGCTTTCAGGCATCATTTAATGTGTTGGTGCTGACTTATAAAACCCTATATGGCCTGTCTCCTGTTGCTTTTTAGCTCAGGCAATTCAATCTAGTTGAGAGAAGGTGCCACTTGAGGGCGAAAGGGGAGACAGCTGGTCCTTTGGAATGCCTCCCATTTCGACTGATTTCTGGAAGGAGATCAGAGGGTGTTTGGATTGTGATGTCATATTGTCTGGGTTTACTAATTGGTTGCTTACATAATTTGTACTTTATGTTTACTTGGATTGTTGGGTATTTTGGGCATTGTCTATTATTTTTATGTGGTTTTTATATTTTATCTTTGTGAACTGTTAGGAATCCTTTAGCATTGTGGCAGTCTATCAAAGTAACAAACAAGGAAATAAATATTACTCATGAGTAAGAGGTAACTGGAAAAAGCTCTCTATTTTTGACACCTTTTTTCACCTTCCTGCAACTTGGATTAATATAGGTGGATTTGTAGGGAATCAATCCAATATGTCAACTGGAAAGAGGACTGATGCCAAGTGAGAAGTACTTAGTGTGTGATGGCTGGGAAAGAGAACCAAAGAATTCACAGGAAGTTACCGGATCTAGAAAAGCCAGTAAAGGAGGTCCAAGAGAGTTCAAATCTCCAGAAGTGAAACTTTTTTTTGCAAAGCAATTGAATATCATTTGCCAAAGGAATTGTTGGACTGTGTAACTGAAAGTGAATTGCCCCTTTTAAGGAAACTGTAAAGTTGTGTGAGAGGGCTACTGAGCAAGCTTCTGGATTTGGAGATTCCAGCCATTGAGTTCAATAGCTACAGTTGTGTAAAGTTATTTTTTTGTCTATGCAAATCTAGTTGTAAATCTATATAATTATTGGTAGTAAAGTAGACCTACCCTCAAACTTCGGACCTGAATGCTGAAAATAGTCTATTCTATTTTATAATTCAAAGTGTCCTGGGTCTTAGTAGATCTATGGATTTTGGATTTTGCTAAGCAAAATAGCCATTTTTTTTTCTTTGCTGCATCTTCTAGGATAAGAAAACAATATTTTTTTCAATTCTTTCCTCTTACAAATCAATGATCAGAAGGCCAGTTAAAATTTCTAGTTAAAAACTAAGGATGTGCTGCCAGTTGATGATAGATGGATAGATGGATGGATGGATGGATGGATGGATGGATGGATGGATGGATGGATGGATAGATAGACAGAGATAGATAGATAGATAGATAGATAGATAGATAGATAGATAGATAGATAGATAGATAGATAGATAGATAGATAGATAGATAGATAGAGATAGAGAGATAGAGAGATAGAGAGATAGATGATAGATGATAGATAGATAGATAGATAGATAGATAGATAGATAGATAGATAGATAGATAGATAGATAGATAGATAGATAGATAGATAGATAGATAGATAGATAGATAGATAGATAGAATCTTTTCTTTTATGTACACTGAGAGCATATGCACCAAAAACAAATTCCTTGTGTGTCCAATCACACTTGGCCAATAAAGAATTCTATTCTATTCTATTCTATTCTATTCTATTCTATTCTATTCTATTCTATTCTATTCTATTCTATTCTATTCTATTCTATAGATATAGACAGATATGGATGGATGGATGGATGGATGGATGGATGGATGGATGGATGGATGGATGGATGATAGGCAGGCAGGTAGATAGGTAGACAGACAGACATACAGACAGACATCCTTCAGCTGAATTGAATTTCAGATTATTTCAGGGACACATGCTTACCGTATTTTTCGGAGTATAAGACGCACCGGAGTATAAGACGCACCTTAGTTTTTGGGGAGGAAAATAGGGGAAAACAATCTGCCTACCAGGTATTCATCTGGCTAGCATCCTTAGTCTGGTCAGCTTCAGCACATTATTTTATCCCCTGGTTAGGACTTAAAAAAACCTACTTCTGAGAGAGTAACAATGAAAGAACATGCACACCAGTAAGAGCTGGGAAGATCGTTAGCACCTGGTTAGGGCTAGAAAAAAACTTATTTGGAGCAAGTAGAGCAATGAAAAAAAAAACCTGCAAAGACTTAGGGCTGGAAAAACATTCTTTTGAGAGAGTAACAATGAAAGAGCCTGCAAGCCAGTAAGAGCTGGGAAGATCGTTAGCACCTGGTTAGGGCTAGAAAAAAACTTCTTTGGAGCAAGTAGAGCAATGAAAAAAAAAACCTGCAAAGACTTAGGGCTGGAAAAACATTCTTCTGAGAGAGTAACAATGAAAGAGCCTGCAAGGTAAGAGCTGGGAAGATCTGTTAGCACCTAGTTAGGGCTGGAAAAAAGCTACATTCGAAGTATAAGACACACCCAAATTTTCAGCCACCTTTAGGGAGGAAAAAGGTGCGTCTTATACTCCGAAAAATACGGTACTTGGCAATAACAGAATATTTGGTTTCTTCCTAGACATTTTTAACTACCTGGTTTACCCTACAATCTCTATTCAAGTTCTAAAAAAAACCATTCCTGCTTGATTCCCAAGCCTAAAGAAACTTGGGCAGGTGATGCATTGCCAATGAATTTATTCAGAAATACTGGCATGAGCAAAATGACCTCAAAAACAATAATCATTTTCCTGTGTTCTTTAGGTAGAGAATTTGTGAGAGAAATTATGGGCTTTGTTACTGATTACTCAGACATGAATCTGTAAAGAGATTCCATTGGAAATAATTCTGTCTTGTTTTCATTGGAATGGAGGATGTTTTTGTAATGTTTGTTTAGCAATGGCTCATTCATCCAGCCCATAAAGTGTTTATGGAAGCTCTATACCAATGAACTGAGTGTTGTGCAAAGCATTTTCACATAATCCATTCAAATATTCAAAGAGTTAAGAAAGTCTTTAAAGGTTATCTAATACATTGCTAATTCAGGAAATCAACTGCTTTAGCATCCTAAATAGGTGCTCATTCATCCATCTGGTCACAAGCATTTCTTCATGGTAGACCATTCATGGCATGTGGGGGCTTTTCATTGAATGACCCTTGTATGCAGCTCGTTTTATTCTGCAGAAATAGAATGAAAACTTAGTTGCATAGTTTGTTCTCCAATGTATCAAATCAAAACAGTCTTGGGACAGTGCACTCAAAGAAAGACCATTGAAGAGTCCTAATGTCTTTGGCATGTGCAAACACAGTCTACACGTAGTGTCTATTCAATTAAATATAAGAACCAATGTAATCTTGGGCTGCATCCACAGAGGTATCACAGGAAGTTGTAGTTCTACTCTGCACTGCAGTAGTCAAATTACACAAAAATACAGTGTCCAATTTTGGTTGCCACAATACAAGAATGCTTAGAAATTCGGAAAAGTGCAGAGAAGAGTGACAAATTAGATATTCCTCTCACTATTGCAGGTATGTATACCGTGAACGTTCATGTGGAAAAACAGATGGTATAAAGAATTGTATAAATGTCATAAGGTAACAATTTAAATAACTCCAGGGGAACTTATGATTAAAAGCTGCTGTGGCAGATGTCATCCAAATGGCTTAGGAATCTGTAGCATGTTGTCAATTTAGGAGCTTATTGTTCCGGGTAATCAGGGCATTGTGCTAGGAGAGTTAGGGTATGGGACATATGGTTGTACTTAGAGGTGGGATAAGTTAATTTTTGAGAGGATCATGAATCTAAAGGTCTTCAAAATCTGTGTGAAGTGATTATACAACATGTGAAATTGCTGTTGATCACAGAAGATAAAACCTGCAGGTTCCAGTAAAAAACCTTTGGCAGGAAACTCTACTATTTCAGACTGTTGGTGGAGAATTATTTATTTGAATTATCCCTGAGAACCTGTACTTCAGCAGCAGCCAAAAAGGCCAACGCAGTCCTGAGCTGCATAAATAGAGGGATACAATCAAGGACCAGAGAGGTACTAGTACCACTCTATAAAGCCTTGGTCAGACCATACCTAGAGTACTGCATCCAGTTTTGGTCACCACACTACAAAAAAGACATTGAAACTCTAGAGAAAGTGCAGAAGAGAGCAACCAGGATGATAAAGGGTCTGGAAAATAAAACATACAGAGAGCGGTTGCAGGAACTGAACTTGGCCAGTCTGGCGAAGAGAAGGACCAGGGGTGACATGATAGCAATGTCCCAATACTTGAGGGGATGCCACAGAGAGGAGGGGGTAAGGCTGTTCTCTATGGCACCAGAAAGCCAAACAAGGAATAACGGATGAAAGCTGACCAAGGAGAGATTCAACCTGGAAGTGGGAAGAAACTTTCTGACGGTGAGAGCGATCAACCAGTGGAACAGCTTGCCAGCAGAGGTCGTGAGAGCCCCAACACTTGCGACCTTCAAGGAGAGACTGGACTGCCATCTGTCTCAAATGGTGTAGGAACTCCTGCTTGAGCAGGGGGTTGGACTAGATGACCTACAAGGTCCCTTCCAACTTTAATAATAAATCTAAATAAATCTAAATCTACTGATTTCTTTGTGGTCTGTTTCCTAGATTCTTTTGTTTGTATAAATTGGTGAGAGTCTGTTTGGTGTAGTGATTAAAGCATCCGTCTAGAAGCTGTGGGTTGTACACCCACCTTAGGCCCAAAGTCAGCTGGGTGACCTTGAGCTAGTGACACTATGAAGGAGGCAATGGCAAACCATCTCTGAAAAACTTGGCCAAGAAAACTGCAGGGACCTATCAAAATCAGACATAATTGAACAAAAATGATATCACTTGATTCTTCTGATTGTATAAATTGTCCTTGGCCACACTGATTGCACACTGGAAGAGCCTTGCCCAAGATCACTTCCTCTAGATGCAACTATAATTATTGAACTATAATTCCCAGAACCCCAACCTGTTCCAACCCATCTGACAGAACATCTAGCTCGGGAAGTATCACATGCGGTTCAAGCAAGCACAACTTTCAAAGCATTGTTTACATATATCTATCCTTAAATATAATATTGTAAACCATGACACAGATGTAGATCTGCGAAACCACTATGAAATCAAATTGGGTTCAACCTCAAATAAGAATTAAATCTCACTTGTAATGGATAAAAGTTTGTACAGTACTTGGCAGTTACAAGAAAAAAGATTATCCTTGGGTCTAGCAATTGTTTACATCTGGATTACTAAGGTAAAACCATGAAATCACAAACAGGAAGTATTTCATCCCAGACAGATTAAATTTGCCCTTTGACTCATTGTTTGGCCATGTTTAACGCATTATGATCAATGTAGTTTCCAACATCAGAAACAGCATAACGTCAATTAGTTTCAGAATTAATCCAATTTAAAATAAAAACTTCAATTTGACACAATCACACACAGATCTACCTCACACATTAAGGCTGAACCATAATGTGCTTTGCTTGCTGACCTATGTAGTTTATCTTATAGATGATCCCGATAGCAAACTTTAACAAAGCAGAGTTTTAAAATCCTGGTTTATTGTAATATGTGAATGTAGTTCTAAATGCAGATAATTGCTATCCAACATAAACTTCCATTCAACTGTTTATAACAGATCACATGTGTTTTTTAAGATATCCTACATTGGTTATCTAACTTTTCTTAACTATTAAGGAATACTTGGGACCAAGAAAACTAGATTATTACCTTTAAACCTGAATTACCTTTATATCCCCAAAATTAGTTTTACCTAATTTAAGCATATTGTCCTGTTTCCCACTTGCAATACATTAAGAATTTTCTCAAGGCAGTGCTAGAATTTAATTTGTTATTCTTTTCCAACAATAACAAATAAAACCTGTTCTTATGTAATCTTACTTAAGTTAAGTAATAATCGTATTTATTAAATATGTCTATGAGCCAATGTTCAAATCTGAAAAAGGTTGCTGTTCAAATCCATTTTAATCCACTACAGTTTCTTAAAGAAATCCTTGATAGCCATTAAAGAAAGTTTATCAAATTGTAGGTAAATAAATAAATAAATAAATAAATAAATAAATAAATAAATAAATAAATAAATAAATAAATAAATAAATAAATAAATAAATAAATAGTTAATCAGCACTTATTAACATACACTGAGTAATCATTCTGCCTTCTAGATTATTTGCTTTCAGATTTCATTATCCTTGTCAATTTCCAATATTGCCTGAAGATGAAGGATGGAATCCAAAATAACAAAGTAGGGGTTTATTTTCTCTTGCCACACTTTTATACATGGTAATTATTTCTAAACGAATAATTTCCAAGAGAGATAGTTACGTGCCTGTTGCAGCAAAAGCTAAAAGTACATGAAGTCTTAACATTTTACCGATTCATCCTGATACATAGTTTAGATTTGCAATCAATTTCATTTG
Source organism: Diadophis punctatus similis (assembly GCA_023053685.1). Taxonomy (NCBI): domain Eukaryota; kingdom Metazoa; phylum Chordata; class Lepidosauria; order Squamata; family Dipsadidae; genus Diadophis; species Diadophis punctatus. The sequence continues at coordinate 86,232,777 of JALIGW010000003.1, read as the reverse complement.
ATGAGGTGGATTTAGTCCATTTTTAAAATGAAACTAAGGCCAATCTAAACAAAGCACCATTTGTGGTATTACATACAATGTGGGTGGCTTTTCTGAAATAACAGCTGGCTGAGGAAACCGGGTTTGATTTAAGCAACAGCTGAGCCCCTGTGGGAACACTCATCAAATATCCCCATGCTCTAGAGCTATCCAAGAAATATACTGTAGGTTCAGTTTTGGTAGCACAATAAAATTAGAGGGTATGAGTGACACCATGGTCAAAGTGGGTTTGTACTTCGTGAAAGATTTTGAAAAATCCAAAGTTTTCTTTAAAGTATATGTTTTCCAGAAGAAAGCAAAGGAAAACTACTTTCATATTGTTGCCAAGAAAACTATTGTTGACCCCTGAGAGGATGTTTCATGTTTGATTCCAATCATCCTGCTGTTGGTGATATTGCTCATAATTTGGAAGATTAATCCCTATGGTTTAGTTGTGTCTGACTATTGTGTTGCTCACTGGTGAAAGTTGAGCTTGTATTTATGCCAGCAATCATGCTAAGTAATCATGTTTTCTCCTTTAGGCTTCTTGGGATTCTAACAATAGCCTACAGGATTCCCTAATCCAGAATCCAAGAATTTCTCTGTTTTCTGCCTAGAACATGAGGATTATTCATTAATATGTGTTTATTCCACAGGTATTTCAAGATATGGGGTATTTTTGCTTTATTCTTTATTCTCTCGGGCAAGGAAGCAGCAGATGTTGAGACTTTGGAAAAAGTGCAAAGACCAACTAAAATGATTAAAGGCCTGGAGACTAAAATGTATGAAGAATGATAGTAGGATTTGGGTTTGGCTAGTCTAGAGAAAAGAAGGACTTGGAGTGACATGATAGCAATATTGCAGTATTTGAGGGACTGCCACAAAGAAGAGGGGGTCAATTTAATTTCCAAAGCACCAGAGGGCAAGACAAGAAGCAACGGATGGAAACTAATTAAGGACAGAAGCAACCTGGAATTGAGGAGAAACTTCCTAACAGTGAGGAACAGCTTGCCTTCAGACATTGTGGTGCTTCATCACTGGAGGTTTTTAAGAAGAAACTGGACAGTCAATTGTCTGAGATGGTATAGGTCAGTGATGGTGAACCTATGGCACGCGTGCCACAGGTGGCACGTGGAGCCATATCAGAGGGCACGCGAGGCTTTGCCCTATGTCAGCTCCAGCGCGCATGCACACTCTGGGCAGCTGATTTTCAGCCTTGGGGAAGGCCGTTTCGTTTCGAAAAACAGCCCAACTGGCAAACCGGAAGTCCATTTGTCCGAACTTCCGGTTTGCCCGTTTGCCAGTTTTTTCACCATCCCATGCTTCAGTGAGGCCTGTGCACATGTGCGGGGGTGGGGGGTTGTACGCATGCACAGGGGGAAGCGCGGGGGGTGCGCATGTGTGGGGGGGAGGGAATTGGTGTGGGCAAGCACACACACCCTTTTGGCACGTGAACCAAAAAAGGTTTGCCACCACTGGTATAGGTTCTTCTCCTTGAGCAGGGGGCTGGACTAAAAAACCTCCAAGGTCCCTTCCACCTCTATTCTGATTCTGATTCAGCATAGCACAAGAGCAGAAACTGGTTTCCAGTTGTAGAAAGTCAGTACTTACCCCCCAGAAGAATGAAATATTTTGGAAAATATTAAAAAGGCAGAATATTATATTTCCCCAAAGGGAGAAATGGAGAAACATGCTCTTAAACCAGCCCCAATCTCCCTGCCCCCAAGCAATAACTGAGGAGGCCAGCTTTTAGAAATGCAGATTTAGTAATCCATTCAAACAGGATATTTTGGAAACAAAGGCAGAATGGTAGGATTAGAAGTAGCCCCTCACCTTGTGTTCACTTCAGCAGCACATATACCAGAAGCAGCCTTTCACCCAAGATCCAACACAGGACGAAAGCCATTAGCCACAATAGGAATTGCTCAACACCATTTCAGAACACAAGCCCCTTCGTTGCATGACCCCCCAGAGCAGTCTAAACTTCACCTGGGAGCTCAGATAAACAATAAACCAAAGGTTGACCAGATTAGCTCAGAAAAGCACCTAGGATTTGCATTTCCTCTTTTGCCTATAGAGCCAGCTATGACCCCTACATAACCCCTACATGACCCCATAGGTATCTGACAACAGCCAATAGAATATTAGAGGACATATTCTTGCACAGGAACAGGAAGCATTGAAACATTGAAACTCTAGAGAAAGTGCAGAAGAGAGCAACCAGGGTGATAAAGGGTCTGGAAAATAAAACATACAAAGAGTGGTTGCAGGAACTGAGCTTAGCCAGTCTGGCGAAGAGAAGGACCAGGGGTGACATGATAGCAGTGTTCCAATACTTGAGGGGATGCCACAGAGAGGAGTGGGTCAGGCTGTTCTCTATGGCACCAGAAAGCCAAACAAGGAATAACAGATGGAAGCTGACCAAGGAGAGATTCAACCTGGAAGTGAGGAGAAACTTTCTGATGGTGAGAGCGATCAACCAGTGGAACAGCTTGCCAGCAGAGGTCGTGAGAGCCCCAACACTTGCGACCTTCAAGGAGAGACTGGACTGCCATCTGTCTCAAATGGTGTAGGAACTCCTGCTTGAGCAGGGGGTTGGACTAGATGACCTACAAGGTCCCTTCCAACTCTAATAATAAATGAAATGAAAGCTGAAATACAAAGCCCAAAGAAGGTATAAAAACCCACCCACTCTCAACTCCATTTTTTTAGCTGCCCAGAATCACATGTGGTTCTGCTTCATCAATAAACCATCTTTTGAATCAGCCTCAATGTCTCCAGATTCTTTCTCCCAGCTTGGAACTGAACCAGATGGATTTTCTTTCCAACACAGTTTTAGTCAGAACTCAGAGTCCTGCAACTGTGCTTCTGATACCTAGAAAAGTATTCCAGAACAGGCTGACCACGTGTAATTGTATATGAACAGATTAACCAGAATAAATATACCTCCATTTTCTAATAATGCAGAGTCTGTTTCTTATACATTCATGGTTAGATCCACATCTCTCTTCTACCCTCACATTCTGTGGAATGGATTATATGGACAAATTGTTCAGAATAACTGAACCAGAAAGAATTTGCTCTGTGGAAACAACTTATACCTGCAAACTGTTTTCTTACAGTAACTCCATCAGTATTTTAAAAAAAATATTTTAATTCTAAAAAAAATTGAAGCACCATCTCCATTGATAAGAACTTTTTGTGGGTCTTACAATGCTCCCAGTGATATTTTTATAAAATGAAAAAGATGGCTAGCTGCAGCCCAATGCTTGGAAACTAGCCATTTGCGAAAGACAAAAAATATTCTGTGCATTGAATGGGTGGCAAGGTGCCTTAGGTTATCAGTCTGCCTTCCTTCTGTTGCATTGATATTGTATTACTGGCATTACTACCACACCAACCTTATTGTAAAAGGTCATGTTCTCACAATTTCAAAAATGCCTATCAGCTTGAAACAAAACAACAGTAATGCTGACCTTGATTGACAGCAGTGGGAAATTGGCCTATGGAACAGTTCATAGAAGATGATCTTTCATTTATTTAAACACGATGGGGAAAGATTAAATATACAGCAAGTAATCTTATTAACTGCACACCATTGGACAATTCTTGTTATGCCAATTGAAATTTATTCCAAGGCAATTTAGTTCTTCCTGGTGCTACCCACTTTTTGGAGTGCTGGTTTCATCATGCTACGCATAGGGCAAGTGAATTCTTCGGTTGGAAGGACTCCTAACGTTTATCTAGTTCAATAAAAAATGCAAAAAGTTTAATAGAAATATAATGATTGCACGTCTTTATAATTTCTTGCCATCTAATATTCTCCATTCCTTTTCAAAAAAAGGGAATAATTTGCAAGGTAAGTCAGAGGAACATACTAAGTTCAATGGGGAATCAAAACAGTCTCCCACTAAGGCTAGCAGCCAGGATCATAAGAAAACTCAACAATTACATTCTTATTCATGAACATAATTTATCTGAATACAGTTGCTAATCTATTCAAGCATCAATGTGCTAGTGGAGGACAGGGAGGAATTCTCAAGAGCAGCTTTGTTCTCAGTGTTGCCTTTTAAGATTGTAAATGATTACAACTCTCCTCAGAATGTGTCCTTATTTACCCTTCACTCCTTTGAAGTGGGGGCCAAGATTGTGTGTATGTGTATATGTCTACACATAAATCCTGCTTAATTCAGGTAACTGTCAAGACAATCACCTGAATTAAATAGGATTTCACTTCTATTTAGATTTTCTTTTTGCTTGCTTATTTAATCGCGATATATAAAAGCCTTGTACTTAAAGTAATGTACATAGAGTGGATCTGCATCTTGTAACACTTTACATTTGTCCCAGAAACCAGATCTTTATCTATAAAAATTTAGCAGTAAGTCCTGGTGCAGAAAAATTTAAGTCTTTGCATGCAGAAAGTTTTAGGCTTTCTTCTTGGGATTTCTGGGGCAAATTGTCGGATTTATCTGATCTTGCAAGGCAGCATAACAGAATAACAGAGTTGGAAGGGATCCTGGAGGTCTTCTAGTGCAACCCACTGCTCAAGCAGGAAACCCTATACCAGGGCTGTCAAACTCGCAGCCCTGCGGGCTGGATGCGTCACATGCTGGCCCCGCCCATGCTCAGTTTAGCAAAGGGGGGGAGTCCCGATATGTCACATAACACCATGATGACATGAGTTTGACACCCCTGTCCTATACCATTTCAGATAAAAAGATAAGATTAGCCATCCTAGATGAAACAGATTGTCTGGATCTTTTTTTCCTCTAGGTTTAGAACAAGGACAGAACATACAGAATGTATTGATCTCTCTAAAGGATGATTTATGTTGGAATATAATTATGTTAATATTCTTCAGTCCCTCAGCAGCTTGAAAGACCTTGTGTTCTCCTCCTGTCTCTCCAGGTGTTTCCAGAACATTGGGAGACTTATCCGGCTCTTCCCAGGTTATGTATTGTTTTCCCTGATAACATTAATGGGTAAGGGATCATCTGGACTGAGTTGTCATCAGTAAGGTGACCATACTCAGCTACATTCTCTTTTCTTAAATGTTCAGGGTCAGATTCTCCAGAGGCTCTGAATGCCATCAGCATTTGAACTATTGGTCATGGAAAAGCAAAGTGAAATCCACTGTGAATACAATCATAATAAGATCTTATTAAAATTTCTGCCCAAGACTTTTCCCAAAATGCAGAGGTCAGGACAAGGAGAGAAAGCAGAGGAAGTTGTGTACACTTGTGGATTTGACAAGGAACATGAAATGACAACCAGTAGAGACCTAATAATTACGGCATAGTGTTGTGGCAGCAACTAGCTGCCATTTCACCCTTGCTCTCTGGCCTGCACTTCCATTATATAACTTTACCGTATTTTTGGAGTATAAGACGCACCTTAGTTTTGGGGGAGGAAAATAGGGGGGGGAATCTACCTACCAGATATTCATCTGGCTAGCGTCCTTAGTCTGTTCAGCTTCAGCACATTATTTTATCCCCTGGTTAGGGCTGAAAAAAATATTCTTCGAAGGGAGTAGGAATGAAAACAAGCCTGCAAAGACTTAGGGCTGCAAAAAACTACTTCGGAGGGAGTAGGAATAAAAAAATGCTGCAAGCCTGTAAGATCGTTAGCACCTCGTTAGGGCTGGGGAAAAAAGCTTCAAAAAAGCTACATTCGGAGTATAAGACGCACCCAAATTTTCAGCCTCTTTTAGGAAGGAAAAAGGTGTGTCTTATACTCCAAAAATACGGTATATTATGTAACATTATGAAAGTCCATCTTTCATCACCATCCATTTCTTTCAGCACAATAATTCCAGGATTGTATTCCATCATTTTAAAAAATCAAGCAAGGTGAGCAACATGTTCTTTTGAAAACTATATGGGATAAGCTGTTTTCTTGGGGATGTGGTTGATAATATTCTTATTGCATATCAGTACTGCAGAGAGGGTAAGACCAAAACGTTTGCTTTTTCTTTTGGGGAAAGTTGGATGTTTTTCAACGGGCAAAATGGCCTTATGGTGTTTATTTTGCTTCATGAAAACTTCCCTAAACTAAGAAAGAAATATCTATAAAGGAGAATATTTGTAGCTCAGGGTTGAAATTAGAGGTCCTTGGTGCCCTCTGAGCTTGATTGTTTTCCTGCAGATGTTTCATTACCCAAACAAGTTATATCATCAGTGCTGGTCTATGACATCAGGATTAACACAGATTATATCACCCATCTCCTCCCACTTATGACTGCATGACTGTAACTTGTTGCTTGTGTCCTTACAATTCATATTAATATTGATTGTTTCCTGATTGCTTATTTGTACCCTATGACAATCATTAAGTGTTGTACCTCATGATTCTTGACAAATGTATCTTTTCTTTTATGTACACTGAAAGCATATGCATCAAAGAGAAATTCCTTGTGTGTCCAATCACACTTGGCCAATAAAGAATTCTATTCTATTCTATTCTATTCTATTCTATTCTATTCTATTCTATTCTATTCTATTCTATTCTATTCTATTCTATTCTATTCTACTCTACTCTACTCTACTCTACTCTACTCTACTCTACTCTACTCTACCTCTATATAAACTGGTTTGGATAATGAAATGTCTTCAAGAAAACAACCAAGCTCAGAGAGAACCAAAGACCCCTCAAGAAAAAGTTTCTTCAAATCTGCTAAATTTTAAGATGTTCATTTTGTTCTGAATTTCCCCCAAACCCTTTGTTCATGTTTGTGTGTCTTTTGAATCAGGGTTGAGTCCTAGAAACTACCTGGGTTGGTTTCTGCAGTTTTTCTGGCAAGATTTTAAAATCTTCCCCTTGTTTTCTTTCCATGGCTGAGAGTGTGTGACTGGTCTAAGGTCATCCAGTTGAGTTTGTGCTTAAGGTGGGACTAGAACTCATGGTCTCCCAGTTGCTAACCTGGTGCCCTTAACCTCTGATCAAGTGGCACCAAATCAAAATACAGATTGAGAAATATAGCTGAATTCATCCCAGGCATGTTCTGTATATATCAACCACTGCTGGAGATTTCCTACCCCTGCAGTAAACTATCTCAAATACATTGGCAAAGATGAAATGTATTCCTCTATAGGTAAATGATAACATTTTCTTATCTGACAGCACCATTGAAATAAAGGCAGTGTCTATGTCCTCCTTCTATCTTTGATACTAATAGCCTTTAATTAGTAAGATCTAAAGTGTAAATCAGTGACTCAGATGAGCATGCCACTCCTACCAAGAATCTTTGAAACACCTGACCTCTCATCCAATACATCAAAACTATCATAATGAAATATATTTTGCTAGTAATATACAAACATTAATTCCCTGTAACAGAGTTGTCACTGGGTATGTGCAAAATGTAATATTCCCAGAACTCCTAAGCAAGTCAGCTCTCCAATGGATCAGTTCCAGAGGTGGTCCAATGGTTTTACAGAGGTTACTTCTCGAAAGTAGAAGTGATTCAAACACCACAAATTTCTTCTATTTCAGGAAACTACTAAACATCCTCAGATTAGTATTGTCCAGAGCAGAAACAATGTTTGCTAGAGTCCTTTGGAATGTTCCATTCCAGGAATGTCCCATTTTGCACATTCCTAGATACCGGTATATGGTGTTCTTTCTATGACATATGATATTAACATAATTTGATTTTAGACACCAGTTACTATAATATACAGAAACCGTGGATAAAACACACTAATTTTCCCATTTTCAGTTGTGAGATAGTTAGAAGTGTGTTAGAATCTTCAAGCAATGCTACTGAGAAGAGATTAATATATTATATAGATTACTATAGATGATAGATTATTATAATAGATTATCAATAGATTATCAAGAAGAGGCTAATAAATTATATATCTAAGGTTCATGAGTCTGAAAAGATGAGAGATGCGCATCCTGTAACACCTAACTATCCAGAATTTAACTGCCCTGAAACAATATTACTTACTTACTAACATTTAAGAAAATGAGATAACTATATTTATTTATTTATTTATTTATTTATTTATTTATTTATTTATTTATTTATTTATTTATTTATTTATTTATTTATTTATTTATTTAGTCAATCTTATATTAGATCATATATACTGTAAGCATATACATAATTTGAATACATAAAATGAATAAAGGTAAAAGGGAACATTAGGACAGGGACGGTAGGCATGCAGGTGCACTTATGCATGCCCCTTACAGACCTCTTAGGAACGGGGTGAGGTCAACAGTAGACAGTCTAAGGTTAAAATTTGGGGGGTTTGGGGATGAAACCACAGAGTTGGGTAGTGTATTCCAGGCATTGACCAATCTGTTGCTGAAGTCGTATTTTCTGCAATCAAGTTTGGAGTGGTTCACTTTAAGTTTGTATCTATTGTGTGCTTGTGTATTGTTGTGGTTGAAGCTGAAGTAGTCATTGACAGGTAGGACATTGTAGCGAATAATTTTATGAACTACGCTTAGGTCATACTGAAGGCGGCGTAGTTCTAAGTTGTCTAAGCCCAGAATTTCAAGTCTGGTGGTATAAGGTATTCTGTTGCGAGCAGAGGAGTATAGGACTCTTCTCGTGAAATATCTCTGGACATGTTCAATTGTATTAATGTCTGATATGCAGTGCGGGTTCCAGACAGATGAGCTGTATTCGAGAATTGGTCTAGCAAATGTTTTGTATGCTCTGGTTAGTAGTGTAATAATAGTCTATGTAAATTGCATCTATTGCTTTGCCCTGATTGAGTTTTGTAGCCCATTTTTTTTGCAGTGTAGAAGTTGTAGATTACAGGATATATTTTTTTCTGAAACTAAATTGTTTATTAGAGAGTAGGTTGTTTGTTTCTAAGTGGAGGGTAATTGATTGGTTAATGATTGATTCCATGACTTTGCAGGTTATGCAGCATAGAGAGATTGGTCTGTAATTTTCAACTAGGCTGGGGTCTCCCTTTTTGAAGATAGGGATGACCATGGCTAGTGACCATACTAGGTAGGGAGTTGGTCCTGAAAGATTTTTCAAAGATTATTTGAAATATATGGCACTACAGGGTGCAGAAACCAAGATTTCTATGCTTTTCAGTTCCATTCTGTTCAGATGTTGCTTCTTCCAGCTCACTATTACATCACTGATGTCACCTCGCTTGACATTTGCAAATGCCAAAAGTCTTCTGTTGTTGTTGTTATTGTTGTTGTTTTGGGGGGAGAGGGCAGTCCAGGTTGCCAAACAATAAAAGGTGGAATGAAGTGTTCGTGGAAAATGCAAATAGGAGAACAAAAGCAATGCATGCTTTTGGAGATGCTGCTGGAGTCGATTCCAGCAATATTCACATGCCTCTTGGATTTTTAGAACAAATTGTTCTAGAAATCTTCTGAATCTGTGGGTTCTCAGAATGGCATAGGAAGTTCACAGACCACTTCAACATCTAGGGACAGAGTACTTTCTGATATTCAGCAACATGTTTTGGGAACAGTCGTCTTTCTCTGTTACCTAGAGTAACTGCGTGGAAGTGCTATGTAGAAAAAAACCTCCAGTGATATGACCCTGTACTCCGGGGGGGGGGGGATGATGCAACCTTCACTTCTTGAGAAACAAGCCCAACATACTTGAGCTGTTGAAGGAAGCTGTCTCACAAATTCTGGCATGTAAAAGAAAGGCTTCTTAAAAGGCAGTTATTCCAGTTACAACTGCAATATATAAAATACGAGGAGAATATGAATGGCTCTTTGGTTAAAATCTTTTTCCCCACACTACAAATGAACAGCTGACTTCCGATCTCACAATCTACTGCTGGTAAAATTTAATCAATGTTTACATGGATCAATAGTGTTCAAGCATGTAAGGCTTCTCACTGGTAGTACTGTGTGCCATCTATGTGGAAGATTCCCTAAATTTAGGTTTTCCAGTCCATTGACTACAGATTAAGGCAAACCCAAGAGATCACTTGCAAAGGAGACAGAGATAGACAGAGATAGAGGAGAGATGACAGAAATACATAAGAAACCAGCTACTAGATTGGACAGGTGAGATTTGCAGTGTTGCAGTGTGGAAGAGCTATCCACTCTTCCAGCGTTTGTATTAGACCTCCATATATTTTCAGTGGCATGATAGATTCAAATTGAACTAGTCACAAGGAAGCACAATGCAAATTCTTTTTTAATCAACCAAATTTCAACTGCACATGTTAATTCTTCTTTCCTAGTATATCATCTGATTATGTTCCCTAGCTTTCCTTGTACTTGGGAGTTGCTTTGTGGAGCAATTGAAAAAAAAAATCTGGTAAAATGCAAGCAATTCTCTCCATTGCTGGAAGTCATACCTTCTAACATAAAGCAGATTCTTAACTGCTCTAAAACAAAACCAGTTTAACCTGAATCACTGTGGTCTTCTATGCACACTCTAATTCAGCTTTCAACAAGAGAAGGTGCTTCTCATAGCCTTCTCAGATGATATTTACTCTACTCTGAATATTTGTTAAGAAAACTCACTGGTTAAAAATACACTTGTTCCCATTCAGCTGATTTGCTTCCTCTATTGACAAAAGGTGTAAATCAGAAGAGAATGTCCTGTCCTTTAAAACACAAAATGCTTTCATGGACCTTGTTTCAATTCCCCTTTCAGAGGCAGAAGAGAAGGAACAAAGCCAGCCATTATATAACAATCCGGAATAGTACCCAGCATGCTTAGGAAACAGGCTGTTCTCTTAGGCACCCTTAATTTTATTTAAAAAAATTGTCTGCAAAAAATTAAAACAAAGCAGGCCAAATGTCACAAGACAGCACAACCAAGGGACAGTGTGGAAACAAACCAATCTACCAACTGTTTCATGAATACCCGTTATTTAACACTTCTCTAGAACAAACAAGTATGCAACCTTAACTTGTTTATATGGACATAGAAACATACTATCTAGTTTTTTGAAGTATCTTAATGTTATTTGTGGAGCTCTAATAAACCTACACAGGTAATGGTATAAAAGACAATGAGAGAAATCAAAACAAAAAATGGGAGTCAAAAAGTTACATACACTCTACAAATAAATAGCTTTGATATCAACCAGCAATGAAGTTCTCTCTTTTATCATATACCATATATATTATACATTTTGTCTTTAAATGAGAATTAAGGATACACACACACAGAAAAACACATTTAATTGTTTTGGGTCACAGCTCAACTAAATTAATCAGAAGTACAATTTATTGATTTATTGAGTATATTTGGATAGAAAAGACTTAGCATATTTTAATATCTCACAAAGCTCTCCTGAATTGCAGTCCAAATTTTTTTAACCCAAACTGACTTTATTTACCGTGAGATTTTATTGCCCAAAACAAAATTTCCTTGAGATAAAGAATATCCATCTACCAAAAGAAGACTGATAAGAGGGTTTTTTTTCCAAAGGCTTACCTCAGTGACCAGTTATTCATTACAAACATCTCAGCCTTGATCAACAATGTGTGATTGCAACAGCAGGCATTTAATTAGCATGAGGGGATAACCATATAAAACAAATTGTTGAAGAGAATTTGTGAGAAGTGTTTCTACAGAAGAATCTTAGTCATGGGAGAAACAGTGCTGAATATCCACTGATGATATATTGTATTTTGCTTCTTTCATTTTCCCTTACAGCTAACTGTGGAAAAATACATTTTTCCATTGTATTAAAAGGCTATATAAAGAAACATTTTTTTTCTTGTTGAATCACAGTAGCTCAGAAGAAAAGTTGACAGGGGATATGATACAGGGGTGGGTTCCACTTACTTTCGCCACCGGTTCGCATTGCGCGCATCCCCTCGCGCGATTTGGCTTCCGCGCATGCTTAGAAGCAGGAATGAGCCCAAAACACAGCTGAGGAGCTTGTCAGCTGTGCTTCAGGTGAAGAAATAAAGCTCCAAAATAAAGCTTCAACCGCGGGCGGGTGGGAGGGCCCTTTCCAAGCCGCGGAAAGGGAGAAAAAGATGGCAGCGCGCACGGACGGCACCGACAGTGACATCACAAGTGGGTCGCTACCAGTTCGGGTGATCCGATCCGAACCGGGAGGAACCCACCCCTGATATGATAGCTATTTTCAAATATCTGAAGGGCTGTCATATAGGAAGAGGGTTTGGATTTATTCTCACTAGTCTCATTAGGTTAAGACTAGAACTAATAGGATGAAACTTCACGCATGTAGGTACAGATTTGATATTAGGAAGAAATTCCTGACAATAAGAGATGTCAACCAATGAAATGAATTATTGCATGGAGTGAATTCTTCCCTACCTTGGAGGATTTTTCTATCAAGGATGCTACAATGAATCCTAAAGTATGCAAGGGGTTCGATTCTTAGGCACCTTCCAACTCTGTTATAATAATAATAATAATAATAATAATAATAATAATAATAATAATAATAATAATAATAATAATAATAATAATAATAATAATAATAATAATAATAATAATAATAATAATAACAACAATAACAATAACAATAACAATAACAATAACAATAACAATAACAATAACAATAACAATAACAATTATTATTATTATTACTATTATTATTATTATTATTATTATTATTATTATTATTATTATTATTATTATTATTATTATTATTATTATTATTATTATTATTATTATTATTATTATTATTATTATTATTATTATTATTTCGTATACAAACAGACAAGGTACTGGCACATAATACACCAGACATCACACTGGTCGAGAAAAACAAGGTGACTATCATTGACATTGCAATACCAGGTGATAGCAAGGTCGATGAAAAGGAACACGAAAAAATAGCAAACTACCAGGACTTAAAAATCGAAATTCAATGATTATGGCACAAACCAGCAGTGGTAATTCCAGTGGTGATTGGAACACTGGGTGCTATCCCAAAAGCACTGGAATTACATTTAAAACAGCTCAAAATTGACAAAATCACCATCAGTCAAATGCAGAAAGCCGCACTGCTTGGTTCCGCACATATACTTCGAAAATACATTACGACGTCCTAGGCCCCTGGGTGGGGCTCGACTAGTAATCAATGCCAAATCCGGCGAAACAACTGGCCGCTGTGATACAATTGTATAATAATAATAATAATAATAATAATAATAATAATAATAATAATAATAATAATAATAATAATAATAATAATAATAATAATAATAATAATAATAATAATAATAATAATAATAATAATAATAATAATAATACACTGAAATGAGCTAACTCAGTTTCATGTTAAAGTTCTGAGAGTACCGCTGCTAGAAACTAATTGAGATAAATAGCTTACATGTTACTCATTATTACAAATCAGTAAAATTTGCTATTCTGATTGTGAATGCCCACATCTACCTAGCTAGCTTAAAGTCATCTAGACTATCTGTCCTCATCACAGCCTAAGAATGGGAATTGTGAAAACTGTTACCCAAACACATTTAGATGGTTCCAGACTGGGGACAAAAAGCTACAGAATGTGGAAAAAACTTCCCACCCATCTCCTGAGTGGAAGGAAAAAAAACACCAAACAAGCTTCACTATGAGTGTGTCAGATTGCCTCAGCTGCATGGTTAAGATGATGAAGTAGGAAAGGACATTTGAAAACAGAGAGAGGAAGTGCTGAGCACCTATCAATTGCTCACTGACCAGTCTCAAATTCTTCAGATATTTTCCATCTTACAACTCCTGTCTCTATGTCTTTCATATCAATCCTTCCTGGGGGGGGGGGGGGAGACTGGTTCTGTATCAATAAAATCTATGAAACAAAAAATGAGGCCTAGACTTCATTGCCTCAAAAAAAAAAAAAAGCATCAGTTGCAGTATCAACTTCCACATTAAATCCCACCCTTTCTATTCCTAGCTTTCTCTTCCCAAGTTATTTCATGGTATTATCAGGAACAGAGGCCAACAAGAGGGAGTTAAGAAAACAGTAACAGCTATTCTTTAAGGGCTGGAATCAGATCATTTTGAGGTCTTACTTAATCAACAGACAAAATTTATAATCTCCAGCCTGGATCTCAAAAGCAGTACCCATTAGTAATTTGGCTACTTTTTACATCAACAGTGCTTCCACTAGTGGAAAAAATAATCTTTACAGCAAATCCACAACCACCTAGAGCAGAGGTCTTCAAACTTGGCAACTTTAAGACTTGTGGACTTCAACTCCCAGAATTCTCCAGCCAGCATAGTTGGCTGGAGAATTCTGGGAGTTGAAGTCCACAAGTCTTAAAGTTGCCAAGTTTGGGGACCCCTGACCTAGAGTATGATTCTGGATTTGCTTTTGGCTTGCCTAGGCCACATCGAGTTAAGAGGAATTGTCTTGGACTGCATATAAAATATATGACATAGTTAAAAAATAAAATTTTATTTATATATATTATGTTTTACTATCTTGTGGGACCGCATTATTAGTTCACGGCCATATGCAGCCCATGGGCTGCAGATAGGACACGGCTGACCTAGAGTGTCTATAATCCATTTCCAACAGGACAATTTAATAAAGGCTTTCGCCTGCTTGACCACTCATCTACATGTGTGGCAGGGTCACATGCTAGAGTCAATTATCCCTCAAGTTTTTGTTTCATAGGCTGATCCGAAGCATATGCTAGCCAGCCACAAGGAGAAAGCCTAGTCCTATTTCCAGTGTAGAAGAATAGATTCTAGTCCAATGAAATTCAGATGGTGGTAGTCATTTTCATGTCTTCATGTATTTCATTCCAGGTAACAATATGCTTTGAGCTGTCCCTGGGTGTGTCCAAAAACATAGCAGGCAAAATCTATTTTTTTAGTTGATTGGAAGAAAAGAATCAAGGTTAGTTTCATGGCGGTTATATGTTAGTTTGTATCCCAGATGATGGAGGCTGAAAAAACTAGAAGAAATGGGTTAAAGTCACACAGGATCCTGAGGTTTACTTCTATCATCTCAACTGAGTCAACAAATGTGTTATCAAGGTAATTTAATATTGAGACTCAGTGCTTAAACAGATCGTTCATTTATCTGCTATGAACATGTTCCAAGCCATGGAAAAATGTTTCGAGGAACCTCTAGTTGTGCTACTGAACTGATGCTGCCATTGAGCTCATACAAGCAATATAAATTCAAGGGACAGCTTCTCCCAAGCATACTGGGATTAGCCGTAATCTGAAATCCTGGAGATCTTTTCCCAGTTAGTACAGATCAGTCTTCCCCAACCCAGAGCTCTGAATTGAGCCTATTCCAAAAACTCCCACCAGCATAAACAATTCAAACTGGGTTCTAAAGTTGCACTCCAATGTATCTGGAGAGCTCCATGTTTGCGTAGCATACAAAAGCAACACTGATCTAGATAAAAGAAATGGCTTAATAATGCCCAAGCAGTTCCTTATCTGCTTATCTGGGCCAGGCATGAGTTGAACTTTACATAAAGCCTTTATTTATTTTATACATATTACCTTATTGCAATCCTTGATTCCAAGAAAAAATTCTGAGATAGATATGTTGATGTGCTTAACACAACAGGTAAAATGCCCACCATGAAAAAGGAATAACCACTGGACCAGTTTTAAAAAAATTAAAGAATAGATTATATGTGTATGATAGTGTTTTGATACATATGCATTTTTGCAAGTGCAACCAGCAGAGGGTGATCTGAGGTAAGCTTGGGGCACGTGTTATTTACTTTATTTTTAAACACACTGCTAATGTGTAGCTGTGTGCTGCCCTTTCTGTGAAAGAAAACTATCAAAGCAGGCATTTAAAAAGGTAAACCCCCAAATAGTTTAAATAAGGCACCTATCTCTACAAATTGACCAAACTGATAAAAATACTACAAATGAACATGCAGGCTTTTAGATGGTGAACCACTCTGTGAAAAAAAGTGCACACTCTTTCTTATGTATTACCTTAAGAAACATGACTCCTTGATTGCTATTTCTAAACATTTACTTGGGACTAATCACCACTGAACATGAGACTTTTAATTAAACACACATTTCACTCCTCAAAAAGTGTTCCACAAATAACACATGGCTAGAAAGTTTAGACATGCTTAGCTATTAATAGATGTTTTTTATCGGTGCCTATTTAAAGACTGAAATCAGGTGGATGCCCAATAAATGCCTACAGGATGAAAGTCTCAAAGGTCAATTTTACACAGGTAATAAAACCTGCACAAAGTTCAACAGGATTTATCTTAGAGCACATCCGGAGAGCTAGTTTGCTCTGCTCTCCTTCAGTTTGTGAGGGAGCACAAAAACATTCTGGCACAATTCACAGTCCAGAGAGCTAGATTTTACTCTGTCACAGTCCTTATGTTTTATAGCAGGGTAATTTGTGGTGCAATGATTGGTGGATTTTCTTGCTGGTTGGATAAACATCCACCAAACCATTGCTAAAAACGTAGGCTAAATGGGGACAAACATACTTTGCTTGTTAGACTTGTATTGGGAAAAAGCTTCCAACTAGTTCTTTAAGACACACGTGTCAAACTCGCCGCATCATGTTGCCGTCACGTGACGTTTCGTGACGTTTTTCCCATTTGTGGAGCTGGGGTGGGTGTGGCCTGGGCGTGACGCATCCGGCCCGCCAGTTTGACACCCCCGCAAGTTTGAGAGAAAGGCTCGTTTAGAGTCACTCAGCTCTACCACTTTATATACAGAATGTCACTCTAATGGGCCCGTTGCTTTAGACCAGTGTTTTTCAAACTTTGCAAATTTAAGACTCAAACCCCCGGAATTCTCCAGCCAGCACTATGAATTGAAGTCTATACATCTTAAAGAAGGCAACTTTGAGAGAGAGGGATTGTTGGGGGCAATGTAAATATATACATTGCTTAATGGTGTAAACCGCTTAGAGTGCTTGCACTATGAGGCGGTATATAAACAAACAAACAAACAAACAAACAAACAAACAAACAAACAAACAAACAAACAAACAAACAAACAAACAAACAAACAAACAAACAAAACCACTGCCTTAGAGGTTCTGATTCTAAATCAGAATTTCTCCAGTCACTAAAGCAGCATCAAGCTCTCTAGAGAATATGGTAGATCAGGTCCTCTTTGACAGGTAGTTGATTTAATTATGTCCTTGTCTTTTACTTTTTCAACAGATAATAGTGCTGTTTTTCCTGGTAGCACATAAGTTCACTAGCCCAAACCTAAACATGCAAGAGAGGAGCCAGCAGTCATAACAGAAGGGGGTTATGTCCACAGCAGCTGAAATTAACTAGTAGTAGCTAGGAAGATTCCAATCCTTGTGTTAGTCACCTCCAAAGCCACTCACCCACATAGCAAAACCTGTGTCAGAAGACAGGATACCCTTCCACGTTGGATGAGAAAAATCCAGAGCTAACCAGAGGTATGGGCTGGAAATGAGAAGAAATCTGGATGGTGCACATCCTTTAAAAAAATGTTAGTGAAGCACCTTTAAGACAAAGTCAGTGAGATGTGAGAATATGACCTTAGATATCCATAGAATGTAATTCAGTTAAATTATATCATTTGTATACACCTGGAGAGGAGATCTTGGTGTGAAAAGATTGTACTAAGTCGTTGTGCTGTTTGTAAAGGCAAGTGCTTTGTTTTGTTAAACTGTAATCTTCCCCCACTCACCCACTGCTTTAAAACAATATGTAACTGCAGCAACCCATTCCAATAACATGAGGATGTTCATAATCCAAAACAAGCTGCAGTTATTTATTTATTACAACTAAGGCTGCGCTATTGCAATATTTTAGTTTAAAAATACAGACATGGACAGAAAAGTATCTAGATCATGCTTTATAATCCACTAATTTTATAGGAGTTCAGGCAGACCCATACCAAGAATGTATTTCTATTCTTATTTTTAGGGCAGTCTTGAACATGTATTTGCTTTTTCCTTCCTTTTGTGGCTATAAAAAGATGGCAAGAGTTTCTTTTCATAGCACTGCCAATATTATGGTTAATTGAAATAAAGCAATAAAAAGGCTTCAAATAATAATAAAAAAAAGAGATAAGGGAAACATTGGAGACATTGTGAGAGTTTCCACTCAGCAAGGAGTGCCAAGCACAGAGAGGAAATGTCCTAATTTTCCATTCATCGTTATCATGTGAGGGGTCTCAAAGGGAACCTTCATGAATTCCAAATTTATCTCCATTTGTTAACTTCTGGAATGTTCTTCTGCAGTAATAAACCCTCTTCATAATGAAATGCTTCCAAAAATGGATGAACAGGTCAATGGGGACATTTTTATTATCATTTATTTTATTATTCTTGTTTACACCATTTTTAAAAAAATAATCATTCTTTTGTTACTATGGTTTATGGTATATTGTGTGTCACTGAGGTAACACAGTACTGTCCCATCTGATAAGGAAGGAAATGCTATCTCATGAACTTCAAATTGTATATAAACAAGAGTTGTAGTCTGTATCTATCTATACTTTTGCTTTGGATAGAAACTGAAGTTCGATGTATTTAGAAGATAAAGTGGAAAAGTCAGACATAGAATGCACTGCTCTCACCTCTTATCAGTGGAATCTGTTTATCTGTTTGCAGCATTTCAAGCAATGGTAGGTAATGGAACGGAGTCATCTTTTTAATGGATCTCATATTCTCTGCTTTGCATTGGTTCTTCAACTGCCTGCCCTATGCTTTACCGTTTTTGTCCTTTTAGGCTGGTCATTAAATAAAATAAAGGAACTTACTGATGTTTTATGTCCCATAAGGTCTTTATGTGAAGTAGCTCAAGGCATTGAAGAAAATTAAACTTAAGGGCAGATTCAGCCACCCAGCTCTGTTCAAAGGGCTGGAACAAGAGCACAGGGCAAAGATAAATAGACCCTAGACCCGTGGTGGCGAACCTATGGCACGCGTGCCAGAGGTGGCACGCGGAGCCATAGAAGCCGGCATGCGAGGGTTGCCCACCGGCAAACCGGAAATGCGAAAAAACGTACTTCCGGTTTGCCGGTGTGCTGTTTTTTGCACTCCGGAGGGTTCAGGGAAGCTCCCTGAAGCTCCGGAATGCAAAAAACTACAAAACGGACAAACCGGAAGTGCACTTTTCCGCACTTCCGGTTTGTCCGTTTTGTAGTTTTTTGCATTCCGGAGCTTCAGGGAGCTTCCCTGAACCCTCCGGAGTGCAAAAAACAGCATACCGGCAAAACGGAAGTGCGTTTTTTCGCACTTCCGGTTTGCCGGTTTCGTCGTCCCAGGCTCTGGTAAGCCTTTGCGCGGGGGTGGGGGGGGTGCGCATTTGCAGGGGGCAGCATGGGGGGGGGTGTTGTGCGCATGCGTGGGGGGAAGGGAATGGGTGTGGGCATGCGAGCGTGCGCGAGCGCGCCCCTTCCCCCCCTTTTTGGCACGCGAGCCTAAAAAGGTTCGCCACCATTGCCCTAGACAATTATTACAACAGGTTACCTTGATATTTGCAACTTGCATCAAGATATACTTAGGAACAGCAATAGCCTCTCTTTTTTATGAATAATAATTTTATTAGAAATTTCATTGTATAAACTAATATAAAATATAAGAAAAGAAAATGGTAGAAAGAAAAAATAAGTGCAAAAAAAGAAACAGGTGAAAGGGGGAGGGGGGAAGAATTTTCACCTTTATCCCAGCAAGTATTTATTTTTATTTTTGTTTATTTTTGCAGGCACATCAATAGCCTCTTAATATTGGTCTCCCTATATCAGTGATGGCGAACCTATGGCACGCGTGCCACAGGTGGCACGTGGAGCCATATCTGCCGGCACACGAGCCGTTGCCTAGCTCAGCTCCAGCGCGCATGTGCATGCCGGCCAGCTGATTTTTGGCTCACACGGAGGCTCTGGGAGGGCATTTTCAGCTTCTGGAGGGCCTCCGGGGGGCCTCCAGGGGGATGGGGGAGGGCGTTTTTGCCCTCCCCAGGCTCCAGGGAAGCCTCTGGAGCCTGGGGAGGGCACAAAATGGGCCTACCGGGCCCACCAGAAGTTGGGAAACGGGCCATTTCTGGCCTCCAGAGGGCCTCTGTGGGGCGGGGAGGCCGTTTTCGCCCTCCCCAGGCATTGAATTATGGGTGTGGGCACTCACGCATGTGTGATAGCACATGCACATGCACTTTCGGCACCCGAGGAAAAAAAGGTTCGCCATCACTGCCCTATATTATAGAATTATACTTCTGTAATCTATTCTCTACCTATGAACATCTTGCTATAGGCTTCTCAGAACTGTAGATTAAGGCAGATCCTGACTGATGGTTACAAAAATTTCCTAACATGAGTTCAGCAGCAGGCACAACTAGCCAATGTTGTTCCTTGTAAGTCTTCATACAGAGGTTAGACAACTGTCTCTGGACTTGGAAAGACCCAGTACTAAACCAGCTTTACCCATGGAAATTCAAACATGGGTAGATTCTGAACCAGTAATTCTCTATAATTCCCTAGCCCAGCCTAGGGTGGCTGTTTTGGGGAAAAAAAGATAAAGGAGGAAATATTATGCATGTTAAGTTAAGCTTCCAAAAGACAAGTAAAATATAAATTTAATAAGCAAATAATGAATGTGATTTCGTGATAGTCATTCAACAGTTCAAAATAGCCAAGGTTGCCCATTCCTGCTTTAAAATACCGTAAAAGAGACGTCTGGAGCGACGATGAAGATCCAGTAAGTCCGAATCCGACCGAACACTACTAAGAGCCTTTATTAGGACTTATCTAGTGGCGATAAGGGCGGCAAAATGTTCACATTTTTCCGCACTTATTGCATCCGCAGACTCACGCCCAGACGCTCTCTTTAGGGTGACTCCCTCCCTCCTTAAAGTGGGGAGTGAGAAGAAACCATTGCAGGGCAGAGCTGAGGAATTTGTTGAGTTTCTGTCGGATAAAGTCGCTCAGATTCGGATGGACCTGGACTCTGATTGGGCAGGTCGGACAGAGATGGCAGGGGCAGGCCTTAGTCCAGTTATATGGGATGAGTTTGAATCTGTGACTCCTGAGGCAATAGGAACGATGAGTTCCTCCACTTGTTTATTGGACCTGTGCCCCTCCTGGATGGTTTCGGCCACCAGGGAGGTTTCACGAGGCTGGCTCCAAGTGTTAATCAACGCTTCCTTGAGTGAGGGGTCCTTCCCACAACCTCTTAAAGAGGCGGTGGTACGACCCCTCCTCAAGAAACCATTCTTGGACCCAGCTGAATTTAAAAAAATTCATCCAGTCTCCAACCTACCTTTTGTAGGGAAGGTTGTTGAGAAAGTGGTGGCACTCCAACTCCTACGGCTATTGGATGAAACCGATTATCTTGACCCTTTTCAATCTGGCTTCAGACCTGGTTACAGCACAGAAACTGCTTTGGTCACACTGATGACCTCTGGCAAGCCCGAGATGGAGGTTGTTCCTTGATCTTGGTACTCCTTGACCTCTCAGAGGCTTTCAATACCATTGACCATGGTATCCTTCTGGGTCGACTAAGGGAGCTGGAAGTGGGAGGCACTGCATTACAGTGGTTCTCCTCCTATCTCTCTGGTTGTTCTCAGTTGGTGTTAGTAGGTGGACAGAGATTGACCCCTAGGCCCCTCATTTGTGGGGTACCTCAGGGCTCGGTTCTCTCTCCCCTGCTTTTCAATCTCTACATGAAACCACTGGGATTCGGGGTGAGGTATCAACCACGCCGATTCGGGGTGAGGTATCAACAATATGCAGATGATACCTAGTTATACATCTCCACCCCGTGTCAATTCAGTGAAGCAATAGATGTGATGGATTGGTGTCTGGAAGCTGTGAGGGTCTGGATGGGAGTCAACAGACTCAGACTCAACCCAGACAAGACCGAATGGCTGTGGGTACTGCCTCCCAAGGATGAGGTAAACTGTCCATCCCTGACTCTTAGGGGGGAGAAATTGTCCCCCTTAGAGCATGTCCGTAATTTGGGTGTCCTCCTAGATCCACAGCTGAAATTAGAGCAACATCTGACAGCTGTGGCCAGGGGGACCTTTGCACAAGTTCATCTTGTGCACCAATTACCGCCCTACTTGGATCGGGATGCTCTCCTTACAGTCAATCATGCCCTTGTCACCTCACGGTTAGATTACTGCAACACACTCTACATGGGGCTACCCTTGAAGAGTGTTTGGAGACTACAATTAGTCCAGAACGCAGCCGCGCGAGCTATCATGGGTGTACCTAGGTACACCCATATTACACCTATTCTCCGCGAGCTGCACTGGCTTCCCATTGGTCTCTGGGCACAATTCAAGGTGTGCCTTTAAAGCTCTATATGGCTCAGGACCAGGTTACCTCCGAGACCGCCTCCTACCACACAGCTCCCTTCGACCAGTGAGATCCCACAGAGTCGGTCTTCTCCGGGTCCCGTCAGCCAGACAATGTCAGCTGGCGGACCCACGGGGAAGAGCCTTCTCTGTGGCAGCTCCGGCCCTCTGGAACCAGCTACCCCCAGATAGCCAAACTGCCCCCACCCTACTGATCTTCCGTAAGGCAATTAAGACCTGGCTCTTCCGTCAGGCATGGGACCGTTGAGCTTGGGAATATCAGAGATAAGCTCCAGCCCATGAAAGTAGTATGGATGTGTTTTTTAATCATCTTTTAATTGTTTTTAACTATTTTTTAGATTTTGTATTTATATACTGTTAGCCGCCCAGAGTCCTCTGGGAATTGGGCAGCATACAAGTCTATTAAATAAATAAATAAATAAATCCATTCTCCATAAATCAATAAATTAGAAGATATTTTTCAGTGAAATTAAATCAGGCACCTAGAAAGTGAGGAAACACCTAATGAGCAATAAAACCATTGTGCACTATAACTGGAAAAAAGTCATACTAGGATAACAGGACGCTGGAATGAGAAGTTACTCTGTTTACATTTGTTACATGACTCTGAAAGTTTTCCTGGTTTTATTTTGAGTAAGGTTTAGAGCTAGGTTTCAGGTTCTTCCTATTTTAAAGCCCAACTGGTTTGTCTGCTCCTAATAAGTGGGTGGCTATTCTCACTTCCAGGTCTTGTTACATGCCATCTAGACAAGTTTTTGCAATTGCTCAACTCTTTCCAGGCCACACAAAGATTTTGCCCTTTGTTAACCCCAAAGGCATTTGTTCTGGACGTAACACAAAGTTTGTATACAACTGATTTCCATAAACTATATGGAATCCATTTGCAAGCAAGGTCTGTCTTCTTTGGCAATGTTAATGCAGGCATATTGGGGGAAGAGTTACAGTATTCTTCTTATCCTCTCATAGTCAAGTCCAGTTCAGACTGGGTATACTATTCCTGGGGAAAGGGTGTGGTGTTGGTGAAAGAAAATAAAAAAGCCTTGTAGCGCTGATATTCTGGCTTTATCTACTATCAAACTCACGGCCTGCAGGGCGGATGCGTTACATGCTGGCCACGCCCATCTCTGGTTTAGCGAAGGGGAAAAAAGTCGTGATATGTCACGTGACGACATGACGACACGAGTATGACACCCCTGATCTACTGTATTAATAAATCATGCCTTCCAAATTCCAATGTTGTATTCATACAGCATCTAAATACAGCATCTAAATCAAACAAAGCATATAATACAATGTGGGAACCTAATTATTTCCATCATCTCTTTCCCCCTTTTTGTCCCATGGATTAAATGTCAATGTTTTTTCAATTGGGAGAAACTTCTGGTGTACAGTTTTGATTATATCTGCTAAAAAAGATATAATGTAAATAATTGTATTGTGTTTCAGCAAATGTACGCTTCAGCAGGAATCTGATTTTAGTGAATACAACAAACATTTCTAGGTATTTATTCTTCTTTTAACCCACTGAAAAAAGACAAACAAGTATTATAGCTGTGAAAATGGATATAGAATGTAACATGGAATAGTAATGTGGAAGTACTACATCAGACCCTGCTGGCCAGAAATTTCATAGCAGAAACTAATCTCAAATATATGAGCAGAGAATCAGTAGGAAGACAAAGAGTAGGAAGGAGATAGAAGAGATTTATGATATGCATGTCTTCTTTTGGTGATTATTTTTTTATATTATTTTAAATGAAATAATCTAGAGGATATAATTAGCAGGATCTACCTAAAAGCAAACTGAAAACAAACTGGAATAAGATTAGATAATACTCTGGGTAAAATATGTGCACCTGTTTAGTAACCTCATGTTTGAGTGTCACTTACATAACTAAAAGAATATCATCATCTATGAGAGGGAAACATCACCAGGCTTGGGGGAACCTCAGCATTTGCAAAAGTTGAAAGGGAATCCCTGAGGATTTAGCAGAGGGATATGCTATACAACCCACTAGCTATGGAATCATAAATATATGTTGGAAAGAAAGAGAAAGGTTTGTACAGTGATATTTGGGGGTGGGGGAATCATTCAATTGAAATTAATTTTTAGTTTGTTTATTTGGGCTAGTAAATTATCCTAAGTATGGATAGCCCAAATCAGCAAACTAAGAAATGAATTTTACAAACATTAAAATTTCCACCTACTTATTTGTCATCACATACTTCATCTGATTTTCTAAGAACATTTTCTATTTATATATTGAGGTAAACAGTGTTAGATGCATGACCCGAAAAGCATTTAGTGTAAATCTCAATTTAACTATGAGCAATACTATATTAGTATAAAATCAAAGGGACCCCAATAGCAACTTTAAAAAAAACCCACCATTTTATTAAAAAGCAGCTTTTATGAGCTAAAGCTCACATCAACGGATTCATCCACTATCAGTCTAGCCATTCCACGTGTCTGATGAAGTTTATCCAATTCTCCTCCTCCTCCAACAGCAGCACCCAGAGAAGTGTACTTTGACCATGAAGGGGGAAAAAAACCTATTTAAAGAAATACAACTGTTTCCATTCAGATCCAGGCCTGGTGTCTATTTTGTGCCACATGGCTGAACATTTGTTCCTTAATCTTGTTCCAATCAAATAAAAAGCAGCAGTCTCTAGATAAGTTTTAGTTTTATGTGGGAACGGGGTGGGTGGGCAGGGGCGGGAGTGGTATACTTCCAAAATCAACACTGAGAGAAAAGTACTTTCCCATATCTATCTCTTCTGTCTTTTCTGGCAGGCATTCGGCACACACCAGAAGGGTAAGCGAGGGTTGTGTAAAATAACTCACACATAACAGCATGTTCTAGACCAAGATCAAAACACTAATTCCCATAATCTCTGAATTTTGTCACGAATTATCTCTCTCCCCCCCCTTCCCAAAATACTGTTTCTTCACTCAAAAATGTTTTATTGAATTCGCTGGGACTTATTCCCAGGAGCCTAACAGCCTAATCCTGTAAAACCCGTATTTACTGAGAAGATTCTTGTAGTGATCGTAGCAAATGTTTGTTTGCTAATGCAAACCTATGAAACCAGCAAGCTTTGTTGTTTGAGGATTTAATCCTCGTGTACTAAAAACCTGCAGGTGAAACTGGTTCACATCCGTAGAAGTCCTTTCCTCTTGGAACAGCCTTTTGACAAAACAAAACACCCCCTCCACCTACCCACCCACCCCAAAAAAAGTCTTCTCCAAAAAAAATGGATTTTGCATCTCCCAATTTGCAGAGGGTTTTTCCGGACGCCTATTTTTATTTTGACAGCCAAAGATGCAACTATTTAAAAAGCTCTATTTTTAAAAAAAATTTAAAAAAAAATGCCGTTCTTGCCGAAAGAAAGGACGGGGAGAAAAGGAAGCCTCGGACCAACCAGGACTTTTAGAAGAGCAAGATGGATAGAAGACGGCTTTTTGCGTCAGAGCAGCACCTCTCAGCACGCCTCGCGAGCTAACGCCTTATATGGGAGGTGTTGGTCGAGTGTCGTCTGGAAAAGCAAATCAGCGGACGAAAGGCGGGCGCTCGAAGCCCCGCCTCCCGTCTGTATAAGGGACCCGCGGGGCCGAGAGACGCTAATGCCTCCTGTCAGGTTGAGACGCGTGTTTCGTAGCGGAAGAGCATGCAGAGTGTAATGTTTCTGGCGTTCCAGCACGACCGCAGCCGAATGGAGAAAAGCGCTAGCCGTTGCCAGAGCAAAGAAGAGAAAAAGGGCAAGATGAAAAAACCCATGTGAGTATTTAAATCGAAAGCGGAAAAAAAAAGGGGGGGAGGGAATGTGGCTAGAATGCTGCAATCAGCATATTTTAGCCAATTCAATTCAGTTTATCACAGTCGTAGACCAGAGACCATTGAATTGACTAGTCTTTGATACAGTTAAACAGGAATTGCTTTATGTTAGTTTGGAAAAAGCCTCGGGAAGATAAACTTTTTTTTCCTTCCGGAAAGGAATTTGGAAGCTTGGCAGAGCACGTTTTAAGCAAGGGCTTTGTGGCTTTGCACAATAGGTTGAACCATAAATCAAACAGCTGATTTATTACATAAATATTTCAAGGGCAGGATATGTGCCTACTCTACCCAAAATGACTAATCTCAATAAATTAATTTTGGGGTTTCAACACCTCTGTATCTCAAGTTGTATGCATAGGTGTTGCCTGTATGATGCATTAAAACAATGGAGGCTTACAAGCACTTCCTCTTATGCTTTGATGCTGTGAAACAGAATAAAAATAGGGTGTATGAAGGTGCATCCAATTGCTTTGGAAGCATTTAAAAATGAAACAAAGGAAGTCCTCTAAATTCTGGTCTGCAGGATTCTAATTCACTTAAAAGGCTAAAATTCTTTGGAGGCAATTTTGCTCCTTAAATTTCCTTTTTTTTTTAAATCGCATTGAGTCATACAGTTTGGCCACTAGCCCAGCTCTTGAGTAAATAAGGTAGATTTTCCATTAGAATGGAAGGTGAGTGCTGCTTGTGAGATGAACTCTTTCCTTGTTTTTGCTGATTATATGAAGTATTAAAGTCCTGCAGATGAGTGATCGTGATTCGCTACTAATCTCTACAGAGAATTAAAAGTGTCTTCAAAGGAGAATAGCAATAGCAATAGCACTTAGACTTATATACTGCTTCATAGTGCTTTACAGCCCTCTCTAAGCAGTTTACAAAGTTCAGCATATTGCCCCCAACAATCTGGGTCCTCATTTTACTGAGAATCCCTTGGAAGCTGAGAAAAAATAATTTGCTTCTGCAGAATGTGATCATTATGACTGATCTAAAACTAATCCTATATTAGGCAGTTTGAAAGTTAAGGATAAGGTCCAGAATATAAAACTGCTTTCATTTGGGTCCCTTTGCAACAACAAAAATGAATGGGATTTCATAATTGCCTTTCTACTAGTTTATAGCAAAATTATAGCTCTAAATATATTGCAATAAATAAACCTATTGACTACTGAACCTGTATTCTGGAACAGTCATTGTTGGTTCACTGCCACAAACAATATGTAAGAATTTTCTTGCAAATGAATGGGCTAGCAACTCATAGCATTGCTGTATAATATTTCTTAAATATGGTTAATAACTTAGTTCACGTAATTCTTGTCTGGGGAATAAAGATGTGCATGTGCATTAGTTATTACTAGCTGTAGTTAGTAAATTTCCAAATTGATCTGGGAAACCAATGCTATAACCAAGCTCTGCTAATGTTAAATTAATGCAAGCTGAACTCCATCTATAGTTATTAGCTACATATTTAAACTATATGCATTTTTGGTAAAAGGACAATTGAACTTATTTATACTTTCCCCCTTCATTTTAGCCTAAAAGATTGGAAAGCAAGATTGAATTACTTTCTGCAGAATTCCTCCCATTCTACCAGTGCAAAGGCTAACAAGAAAGGACAACAAAAGACATGTTTTAGGTATGTACTTCATATTTCAGATTGATGAATCTTTATGTAGTCAAATTATTTATAGAATCCGTGCCCTTTGAAAAACCTTAAACAATTTTGTCTTTTTTTCACAGACCTTCTCCTGAAGAAGCTCAGCTGTGGTCAGAAAGATTTGATGAACTTCTAGCTAACAAATGTAAGTTGCCTTAAAAAAATTAACATATTTGCTAATTTTAGAAAAGTGATCCAGAATCTTAGCTACTGAGAATTCTGATGTATGTTTGCAGTTTGGTAGTAATATTTATTCCTAGTTTAGTCCTTAATTCTCTGAGCCCCAGATTGCAAGAAAAATCTTTTTTTCCCCTTTTGGCACAATTCCCAGATGCTTTCTGTGAAGTAGGCTACCTATGTGTTGTATTTCTGCAATTCTGTTCTGTATTTTTAGTTAGCCTTGTAGTTAACGTTCATAGGTTTAAAAACTCCCATCAGTAGTTATAGAGTTGGAAATACAGGGGTCCCAACTTTAGTTGTCATTTGAAGTCTCAGGATCCTTAAGGTCTCATTTTTCTCTTTAAATGGATCCTAGCTACTTCGTAGGGCATCAGCTTCCAAGGCTGATATTTTTTTCCCCAACAGTTTAATATAAATAAAAACACATTGTACTCTAGTTCTTTTTAAACAGCTGTAATGCACACTTCAATTAAAGATACGGAAGCTCTATTAGCTTGTCAGCTACGCAAAAGAAATCTTGGTCCTGTTAAACTTTCTAATTGCGTCCTATTTGCTGCAAAGTGGACTTGGGTCACTCTTTCCATTGTGGCTGTCTTCCAAGAGTTTATAGCTCTTCCATAAACATGTTCTCCAGTTTAAAGGTTAACACATGCTATCAAAGTCCAAAAGAAAAATGTTCTTTAAAAAAAAATCACCTTAGTGGACAAAAGAACACAATTGTTTAAATTTAGCAATTTACAATATTTTAACTTGTAAAAGTTGGCCAGCTACTTCGGCTTACTCATGTTCTTTCTGACTTGTTCTGGTACATCTTTCTTAAACAATTTAGAAGAGGGATAGACAGAAAAATCCAAGGGCATGAGAGAAGGAAAGAAATGTGTGTGTTACATCTACAACATTCCTGGGATGCTTTGCATGAATTGATCTTTTTAACATTTCTTTGCAGATGGTCTGGCAGCTTTCAGAGCTTTTCTGAAATCCGAGTTTTGTGAAGAGAACATTGACTTCTGGCTGGCCTGTGAGGATTACAAGAAAATCAAGTCCCCACAAAAACTGACAGCCAAAGCTAAGAAGATTTACAGTGACTTTGTTGAAAAAGAAGCTCCTAAGGAGGCAAGTAGATTGACTTAAATTGCTCTTTTTCATTACTTAAGTTAAACCAAAGAAATGTTCTGAGGCTTTTGGTTTCACTAATAAAGAGCTGAGAATTATTCCAAAGAGGAATTCGCTTAACACAAAACTGTCAATAAATTTTAAAAGCTAGTTATAATTCTAATAATAAAATTCCTTTTTAGATTTCTGTTCCATTATATATAGTCTTGCTTGTAGGAATAATTTTGAATTTTGAGAAAATGTCTATGCTTGAGAATATCAGTCAAAAGCTACCCAGATTCTCTAACCATGTACTATTTCTCAAGTTCTATAACTTTGTATGTCAATACACTGCTATAGGTTTAGGATGCATGACAGGAATTTGGAAAGGACAAACTGAATTCTTCTATATAATAAAAGATTTCAGAAAATATTGAATTCTCAAAGACATACATTTTTTTTCAGTAGTGGCTATTGGAGTTGTGCAATGCTTTAGGGTTTGGAAACTGCTTCAGAATATGCAGAAGTGTGACTACTAGCATGCAAATAACAGTTGTATTTGTTTTAATGAGTTGCTTGTTCAATTTTTGAAGCACCTTTTCTGGATCAAAATTAAAGCATTGCATAGATCCAATAGTTGTACAAGTAGAAGCAGGGTGCACATTTTTAAAAGCTGAGGATCATAATTACCGTGGCAGGAGGATTTGGCAAGAGGAAAGGGAATTTTATCAGTCACAGTGTGGCTGTCATCTACTTTAAATTGCTTTAAAGCCGGCTTCTTGATGAGTTGGACCTTAGTTCTCAGAATGCTATGCTGTTTGGAGAGTATCATGTAGGAGGGCTCCAGAATGGGGAGGACTGCTTAAAAACAACTGTTCTTCCCTATAGGTTTGCTTTGGCCAACAGAGATGCATAGCAATTGGCCTCTGATTATTTGATGATGGGGAATGAGCCTAGCTTGAGGATCCAATATCCTGTAGCCCAGCCATTTTTGCAGAGCACATTATCCGTGAAACAGTATCCTTATGAATGTCTTCTTGTATTACAGATCAACATAGACTTCCAGACCAAAAACAGTATTGCTCAGAGCATCGAGGAAGCCACACACACGTGCTTCAGTGCAGCCCAGAAGAGAGTTTATAGTTTAATGGAGAACAATTCCTACCCTCGCTTCCTAGAATCTGAGTTCTACCAGGAATTGTGCAGAAAGTCGCCAATCAGCAGAGACTCTCAGGAGACATGAACTCATAAAGCAGGAAGGGGAAGAAAAATCCAAAGAATAAATTTGCCAAATAAAGGAAAGAGGACCATGTGTCTTTGCTGGTTCAGTGGGTCCGGTGAACTGAATGCAAAGGATATCTGCCCAAATGGCAATTTACAGTTATTCAGCTGGTGGAACTATAGTTGACTTGGGCAGACTAGCAAGTTGCCCTATTAATATTCAAAGGTAACCACACAAACTGCTGGCCAGTTATTAAGGGAAGCTGATTTTCCTCCCCATATATGTTTTTGTAATGTCCTGTGCAGCATTGGACTGGTGTGGATCATCCAGCTTTGTATGTGAACCTTGATGCTCACAAGAAAAACCAGTGCCCTCTCTATATATATTTAAATATAAACAAGCTCTAGGACTGTTCTTGCAGGCTGACCTTTGGTGAGACCTGACAAATACTTTGAATAATTGGCTTTTGTTTCTAAATAGCCAGCAGTATGTAATCATCGCTGTATCAGCTTCCTTACGCAGGTTGTTCCCTGCAGATCAAGCAGCTTTGTACAGATGTAGCAGATTGCCTCATGACTGTTACAACAAATACCAATATTGTGGTATGATTTCTTTTGAGATAAGAGCAATTACTTAATTGATTTAAAGTACAGAGCGTGTTGATCTGCTAATTGGCTAGGGACAAATTCAGTCTGGGCATGTACCATTTGGCGTAAAACCTGGTCTAGAATTCAAATGAATGCTGTGTGTGTGTGTTTGTGTTTATATAGATAATTTGTTGTACACTCCTGTCAATGTTGAACGTACTGACTTTTAAGGACAGGCTTCAGTGAAGTCGTCTTCTGTTTTGAGAAGCAGATGTTTCAATAAATTATTTTTATTTTATTAAGAACAACTTCTCTTCATTTCTCTGGGGCTGAAGGGGGGGGGGAGTGGATTATATAGGCTAAGCTAAATAACCACTCGATGATTTATCCCAGTGTGGTGTGTAAAATCAGGAAGCCACTACAAGATCGTTTTACTGCTCCAGTGGTTTCTTTGCCCAATTGCCAGCTAAAGCAAAAAGATTGAGCTATTTCCTGTTACAACATATAATGGCAAACCCAGGGGAAAAGCACCATAGTTCCATTTCCTATGAAATGTCAAGAAAACACTGGCTGCAGAATTACCTGTGAACATGCAAAATTTAAAATATGAATAATAATAATACCCTGAGGATCATATAATGGATTGTAAGAAGGCACAATTGCTGGGATGCAGTTGGGGATTTAAGCTGATGATATGTTTCCAGCTGACTTTTAACCAAGTCCTACCTAAGTCACGTAAAAGTTTTGCTGATAAGGTAACTACTTGCAAGACCCTTTCATGGTCCTGTGAGCAGTTATCAGCAAAGCTTACCTGACTTAGCACTTGATTAAAAATCAGCTGGATACATTATCATCACAGGGTGACAGACCTTCCAGATAATCTGAAAGAAGGGAGTGATCATTCTCTGCCATTTTCAATTGTCATACAAAGTAACAGGTATCCTCCTGTTCTAGCGAACAATGGAGAACGAAGATTGGGAGAACACTACTACTGTTTGCCTGTTCTTCATGCAGGATGGAAATCTTTAAAGCTTTATGGAGCAATAAAATTATCAGGGATCACTATCTCAGAGTGTGGGAAGAATCCATGACTAAGAATCTTTTCCAAAGCATTCCTTTCACAGAGGGGTGAGTGGGGGAGGGAGAATGCCTAGAAAGTATGGAAATTGGTGTGTTTATATCATATTTCATCACATGTAAATATGTGGTGTGTGTTTATATCATATTTCATCACATGTAAATCCTCATTTGCTCAGTATGAATGGTACATTCCAGGTGTCAAATTCCCAGTTCACTGAGAGCTAGGTCTAAACCTTGTTCAGTGCAAAAAGATCTTGTGTACTAAAACTGATTTCTAATTGAGCTACTTTGGGTTGAAATAGGTTTTTTTTATTTAAAAAAAATCTCTCATAATATGTTTGTGTAGTTCTCAACTATTAGGTTGACACCGAGACATAGCCTAAAGTGTCTTATTTTAAAATGCATGGGCTTCAACTCTTAAAATTCTTCAACAATAATACTCTACTGAGTTTGAGAAACAATAATACTCTACTGAGTTTAAATCTAAACCAAGTTTTTTTTTTCCTCCTGTGATGGGAAGCAACAAGGGAGAAAGGTGTGGTTTAAGCCTGTTTTAATTAATACCATGGATTTTCTAGGCTTTTTTAATGTGATGCTCCTGAAATTTTCAACCTCCTCAAAAATCACTGGAAACCATTAAGATGAGTAAAGTTATTCTGACTTAATTTATTTTGCTTGCTGTTTTGATAAATGGGCATGTATTTCCATAACAAAATGTCATCTTGAGCCATAGTTAACGAATATAGTTGCATAGCAACAATATTGGCAACTAACAGGACCACTTAGAAATTAGACTTGTTCCCCATTTGAAAAGGCATAAATCTAATTCTTTCCCTAAAACAGGATACAGATTTGCATTCTTCAGTAAGGAATGACACCCATCCCCAAAACATTTAGCAATACTGCATTCTGCTGATCTAAGATACATATTATTAGAACACATGATTTGGCACTCCATATCATTAGAGTGTATGCTCCATTGTTAGGTATTGTTAACATCAGAACCTTCATGGTAAATAAATCAAAGTTTTAATCAGATTGGCAAAGAGAGTCACAAATCTTTCCATTTTACAGCTTACTGTACTCCATATTTCAATAAGGCCAAATTTTAGCTATAAACACAGACTGGGTACTCCATGATTATAAACCTAATTCATAAGGATTAAAATGGACTAAATCATATTAATAAATCATAGCTAAACCCATATTACAGTATATTATAGTTCATACACATGAAGTTTTCAGATATTAATCCAGGCTAAACAAACCAAATTATGTTTTAGACCATAGAATAAACCAGTTTTGGGTTCCTTGGAAGAAATTTTCCTTCCCTCTTTCCCATCATTATCATCATCACCATCATCACCATCCTCTCTCTCCTCTTTATCTTTTGACTATCCAGTTGCAGCCTTACCAAATAAAAGTATTAAGCCGTCGTGGTGCAGTGGTTAGAATGCAGTATTGCAAGCTAACTCTCATTCCCACTGCCAAGAGTTCAATCCTGACCAGCTCAAGGTTGACTCATCCTTCCATCCTTCCGAGGTCAGTAAAATGAGGACCCAGATTGTTGGGGGCAATATGCTCACATTTGTAAACCACTCAGAGAGTGCTGTAAAGCACAACGGAGCAGTATATAAGTCTAACTGCTATATCCTGGTTCCCCAAAAATAAGACCTATCCCAAAAAATAAGACCGGGCATGTTTTACATGTGCACCTAATATAAGCCCTACCTCAAAATAAGTCCTACTTAAGCGCCTGCGCAGCCAGCCGCCTGTCCATTCCATCTGATTGCTCGTGCCATGGCCACGTGGCAAGGTGGGGGTGGTGAAGCTGCTTGACATGGCCTGCATCAGCTTACCTCAGGGCCCCATGCAGCCAGGCCATCCACAGCACCGGCAGCCATGTGCTGCAGTAGCCCATGTGGCCGCTGGTCCACTTCTGATTACTCGTGTCCGCAACAGAGCAGGAGGCCAAGTGACATGCTGGTGCCATGGCTGCGAGGAAATGCAGGTGTTGGGGCATGGATAGCCTGGCTGCGGGGCCAGTGTGGGGTGCGTGGGGCAACTCCACCCCCCTCCTCACCTTTTGGCTGCGGCACCGGCATGTTGGTTGGCCTCTTGCTCCATTGTGGCAGTGAGCAAGCAGAAGTGGGCTGGCAACCACGTGGAATCCTGCTGGATGGGGATGCTAGAGCTGCTGCCACGAGGCAAGGCAGATTGCGGGGCGTGGATGGCCTGGTTGCAGAAACCGTGAGGTAAGCTGGTGCAGGGCGCATGGGGTAGCTCCAACCCACCCCGCCTCACGGCAATTGCACTGGTGTGCCACGCAGCCTCCTGCTCCACCACGAGCAAGAGGAAGAAGTGGGCCTGCCATACATAGGGGGGAAAATAAGACACCCTCAAAAATAAGCCCTTGCGCTTATTTTGAGGCCCAAAAGAAAATTACGACCCGGGCTTATTTTTGGGGAAACACAGGTAGTACTATTGCTATCCTAGATGAGGATGTGGGAATTTGGATCTATATGCCATCTATGATTCATAATCTAGTCAATCCAAATTATCAGTTTAGTTCAGAAAAGTGACCTGTGTCACTTTTCCAAAAATTGGAAATAATTTGGAATACTGATCTACCGTATTTTTCGGAGTATAAGACGCACCGGAGTATAAGACGCACCTTAGTTTTTGGGGAGGAAAATAAGAAAAAAAAATTCTGCCTACCAGCATTCATCTGCCTAGCATCCTTAGCAAACAGCCTGGAACAGGTATATTAGCCTTGCAAAGCTCCGTTTGAAAGGCTGCTTTTTCAGGCTTGCAAAGCTCGGTTTGAGAGGTTGTTTTAGCCTTGCAAAGCTCAGTTTGAGAGGTTGTTTTAGCCTTGCAAAGGTCCGTTTCAGAGGCTGGGCGGGGCTACATTCAGTGTATAAGATGCACCCAGATTTTCACTCTCTTTTAGGGGGGGGAAGGTGTGTCTTATACTCCGAAAAATATGGTAATTCACTCTGAATGTTGAAACTGAGGAGCGAATCAGTTTGATTCCATTCTGGTTTTCAAATTGATTCAGAAAAACCTCTGCCTATATGAAAAACAACCAAATCCTTTGAATTAATTTAAAGGATACTAATTCAATTTGACAATTTGAATCCACTTTCCAATTTGATTTAGAAAGTCAATAAAATCAAACTTTTGAGAAATCATCTTTGAACTGACACTCCCATTGTCATGCAATTTAGAGGAAAGTCTGTTTCCTATTCCCAGTTGATTAACAATAGCAGAAACAAAATATATTTATCCCCTAATAAATTAAATTGTTGAAACAATGTTTACAGTAACTATGAATTGACTTTTGTGGCCTTAGCTGGTGCTTTATTTCTATATTTAACATATTCAGGTGAAACCTATGTTTCACTTATAAAGATAATGCTTTCACTGGAATCACCAGGTTCAAGTTAAAAAATATGTAATTTTTTCTGAGTTATTGGGGGGGAAAACAAAGAAGGAAAAATGAGAAGAAACTGTAGTGTTTGCACCAGGGGTGGGTTCTGCTTTTCTTTGCTCCCGGTTTGCTCCTTGACACAACGCACGGGCGCGCGTACACACGGGCACGCATGTGCAGTGCTAAAAAACCAGCAGCAGAAGCAAAAAAACAAGATGGCGGTGCTTACAGCGCTACCGAGAGAGCTGGTTTGGGGGCGTGGCAGGCCTGGGTCACTGCCGGTTCTAGCAACCAAGGCCGCCAAGTTATTACCAGTTTCATAGAACTGGTCCGAACTGGGAGGAACTCACCTCTGGTTTGCACTTACCTGTATGTTCAAACTTCTCATGCTATTAAGCTGTATATTTCTTTTTTTTTTCAGATCAGACACTAAGTAATGCCAACAGACCAAATAAGCCATATCTGATTTTTGCAATATTTTCCTTTTCTTTTACTTTGCTTGCATCATAGTCATTCCACTTGTGTAATACCATTTTTCTCTCAAAAAATGAATCCTGATTTAAAAATGTTAATGATGCTGCCATGCCACATAAGCCACATTAGTACAAGGAGGCACAAACCACAAGTTCAATTCAAATGGTTTCTTTTCCAATTTGTTTTTTTTTTTGCTTTATAAAGAAAATTATTTATATTAAGAAATTAATAACATTATCTTTAAAATTATCTATAAAATTGTTTTTTTTAAAATATGGGTAAAAGTTTTATTTCTGATTTGCCCCTTCTTTGTATTCCAACCAATTTATATTACCTTAAGAAACCATACACCAAATGTTCATATTTGCTTTGCAGTGTAATATGTAGTATTACCTATATGGAAGCTATTCTATTGGAATTATGGACCTCTTCTCAAATGAGATCTCTTAGATGCATGAAAATAGGGGGGGGGGTTGTATTCCAACCTGTTGAAGAATTAATGGAATCTAAACTGGACATCAAGCATGAAGAATTGGATCACATGTTAAGTTCCAATTAAGCTTATTTATCATGCCTATGCACAAAAATCTAGTCAATGGTCAGCACTAAATTAGCACTAGATAAGAGTTAACAGAATTCAAAAGAGGTTGGACTTGGATCACTTCTGAAAATGTAATGACTCTAGGCTGATTCCTCTCTTGACTCTGCCCCCAGGCTCTGCCTTGTAGTCTTCTACATTGGTATGGTCAATCTATATCGTGGATTTTAATCTTAATAAACCAAATTAGTTGTATTGCGTAACTCTATTAGTAAGCCCCATGCTGCTTACAGGATGTCTCTGTTTAGAGCACATTGCTAAATGATGCAGTATAGTTAAGGCATTGCACTGGCACCAGTGAAACATAGGCTATGGTTTCCTCTCAGCCACAGAAGGTCAGTGAGCCAGTGATTAAGTCATATTATCTTAATTCAACTTATTCACAGCCTTGTTGTTAGGTGGAAGAATAGGAAAACAGACTACTCTCTGTGCCACCTCAAGTTTCTGAACAAAAGGTAGAATATAATCTAACAAATAAATATTTCCTTATTTATTTTTTCATTTCCTTATTTCATTTTCCCCCTGAAAGCACTTATATGTACATTGTGCCTATAGACTGTTGTGTTTGCACTATACATTTCCATCAAAGAGACACTTGACAGAAAGAGTATGAAGGCGTATTTATAATTCAGTGCTGAATTCTGAAGGACCACAACCATCTGTAGAATATCTAAGAACTACTTAATAACTTGAAGGCCAGTCCAAAGACTGAAAATACTAAAATACTCTAAATATCTTGATAAATCCCCTTACTTATTATTAACATTAAAGAAGAGAGTGTGAAAACAAAAGAAGAAACAAAGATATTTTATGGCTATGTTCTGGGCATTCTGACAATGATTGCATTTGGCTTTTTGCTATCTGTCTCCATAATTATGAATTTTTGTTTAATCTGCAGCTGCTGAAGGGCTACTGTTGACCACTGGTTTTTTCTCCAAGTGAAATGCTAAGCACTGTTGTCCAACTGGCAAACAGTCAAATCTGAAATCTGACTCTAAGTGGGGTGAATAATGAAAACTAAGGCTTTGGGCTGATGTCAAAACAGTCTCTAATGCACTAGATTGAGATGGCTTTCCCAAATTCTACAAATTTTTAGGTAGAGGAATGGGGTGAGTTGTTTCTCCTAATGTATCCAGGAAATGGAGGAATTCAACAATTTTTCAATGGATAGTATACCCCTTTGGAGTTACAAAACCACTGTTATTAAAATATCTCCAGTTCACTCATAATATATTTCCTTTAATTGGTTTAATTAATTAAAGTGGTTTAATTGAAGAGTGGGAAGTCAGAGCAGCTGCAGATCTATCACTAGCCCCTACAATGATTACACAATTCAGCACAGGTTCTTCACACAGACCCCTTGGCCATCTCATAACTCAGTAACTAGATAAGTACAAGAATACAATACTTATTCATGAGAGTTTTGCTAAACTTCTCTTCTTTGAAAGAATTTCTAAAGCAAATTTGCTTCCATCACAATGAATGGGGAAAAATGCAGTGTTTTTCTGCCTAGCATCAGTTCATGTCTCATGCTATGACATAGTTGAATGAGACAAGCTCTTGTTATAGTATAACAGGGTATCATACATTTGTCTTTGAACTAATAAAGTGGTATGCTTAGCCTAATATGTGAGCTCTTCCTATAAATCAACTTTCCCCAATACAGAGACTGTGTTGGATTTCAAGTCCCACAGTTTTTAATTGATTTATGTTTTTTTTAATGTTCCTCTGAGAGTGATTAATGTTGAAGTCCAGTACACTTTGAAAGCAACTTGTTAGGGAAGTTGTTATAAGTTCATATTTAATTGAGGAAGTTGACATCTTGCAACAGATCATAGGCTGAACAAGAGAAAGAGGTGTTTGACCCAAAACAAATTCTAGTTGAAAAGCACATCTAATAAGAGCATATATCATTTTGACAGTAACACTGAATACAAAAGCCCAGGCAGTTAAAACGAATATAAGGGTTTATTGCAAGCTTAAGCTCTCTACAAGAATCTGAACTACTAACAGTCTAAGCAAATTGGCGGCAGATAAGAGTCAACAGAATTCAAGGTGGGCTGGATTTAGATTTCTTGTGGGAGTGAAGGGATTCAAGAGTTTTGACATATTTGACTGTCCCTCGGGCTCAGCCTGGTCATCTCCTACAACAGGCTTTTACATGTTGAGCATCTATTCCCACTCTATGCAACTTGTCTAAAAAGAAGCTTTTTAAATCTCTACAATTAAATGACATTTTTAGAGCCATGTATTTGGTTGGTTGGTTGGTTGGTTGGTTGATTGATTGATTGATTGATTGATTGATTGATTGATTGATTGATTGATTATGTGCCATCAAGGCATTAGGGAACACATAGTTTACATTTTCTCCATTTTCTCTCTACAACCTGGTTTTTCGGAACATCCCATAGTTCCTCCATCACCAATGCAATGGTTCCACATTGCTGCTGGACATTCACTTATTCTCTTTCCTTCCACTTTTCCCAACATTACAGCCTTCTCCAGGGAGCTGGATCTCCACATATTGCCTGTGGAGTAAAATATTCTAAGTTTGGTCATTTGTACTTTAAGTAAGAAATTCTGCTTTGATTTACTCAATGATCCATTCATGTATTTTCTTGGTTGATACACATGTTGAGGAAACATATAACATGGTTATCCTGAGGGAAAACATATGTGCATATTGATTCAAATACCCAATAGTCATATATGTATTTACAAAATGCATAGAAGGCTATTTTTTAGGGGCTAAACAAAACCGAGAGACAGAGTGATGGGATGATGATTGCATTCAGGGGCGGGTTCCTAATTTTTTTACTACCACTCTGTGGGCATGGCTTATTTTGTGGGTGTGGCTTGCCAGCCATGTGACCGGGTGGGTGTGGCTTGCCAGCCATGTGGCCGGGTGGGCGTGGCTTCTCAGACTGCTGAAGGGAGGGGAACTGAGATAGATCCTGCTACCCATTCCCCCTCCCCTCAGCAGCTTGAGAAGCCTCAAACGTGCAAAAATGCCTAGGATCATCACCGCACGTTCATGGCTTCTCAGACTGCTGAAGGGAGGGGAATGGAGATAGCTCCTGCCGCCCGTTCTTTCAGTATCTCACGCGCTCCCTCAGCCATCCTCCCCTGCTTGGACTCACTGTGGGGTAGGAAGGCAGCGCATGCGCAGTGCTGGAAGCTCGGCTTCTGGGCATGCGCAGAAGAAATTTTTTTAAAAAATTAAAAAAAAATTTTAATGGCGGCACCCAGGCATTGGCAACCGACCGCACCAGTACTGTGACGTCACCAGCGGGCCACTACCGGTGCTATAGAGTGGACCGCACTGGTAGGAACCCACCACTGATTGCATTGGAGAAAGAATGGGAAAAGAAATGCCCACTCACCACTTCAACTCAGTGTGATGCTCCCAAAGGAACCTCTCATTCTTTCAGCATTACAATAGTGCCCAGAGTTGAACTAAGGATAAAATGGGAGAGAGGGAAAACCACATAGACTGCCTTGAATTTCTTGTGGTAGTGCTGGGGTGGGGGTGTAGA
This sequence comes from Diadophis punctatus similis, assembly GCA_023053685.1. Lineage (NCBI taxonomy): Eukaryota > Metazoa > Chordata > Lepidosauria > Squamata > Dipsadidae > Diadophis > Diadophis punctatus. The sequence continues at coordinate 86,192,867 of JALIGW010000003.1, read as the reverse complement.
ACTACACAAAATAAATATACTAAAAACTTCCTCCTTGGCTGCAGCTAGCATAACAGGAGTTGAAAATCCAATTCACAGGTCTGTCTGAAGTAATGCAAATACTTGCTGCCATCCCTTTATTTGCAGGCTGGGTTGTTCCACCTGCCTCAATCTTGGCTACTAAACAATGTATTTACTATATGTGAAAACAAAGAAATTATTTGATAGGCTGCAAAGAGCTGGAATTGTTGATTGGCACGTACATTACTGAGCTAAGGAATAGCAAGCTTTATTATTTTTCACAATTGGGGAAACATGTTTAAAATGGCAAAAACAGACTATAAGGTAACTAGGTAAAAAAAATTGCTGGGTGTGTAAAAAGGCTTCAGCTATGTTTATTGTACTGTTTGAATCATGGGAAGTTAAGGTCTTTGGAATTTCAAAAATGAGCCCAGAATAATTTATTGCAGGGAAGGTACAATGCTTCTGGATTTAGGTTTCTCCATTTCAAAAAACAATTACCAAGCATTCTTTGGTAAGGTTTTTATAAACTTGAAGAACAGGTTTTTATCCTTGCACTAACAATAACCAGAACAGAAGCAAATTTCAGGGGGGAAAAAAACATCCTTTGTCCCAAGAATCATCTGTTTGTGCGGGCTGAAAAAAATGGCAAAAGATTATTTTGAATCTTTTCCAACTTAATCTTTTCCTGGCTCCTGCATGAGGACAAATACACAAACCATGTGCCTTGCTCTCACACATGCTCAAAGATGATGCAGTAATTCCATACCAGATGTTGCCAGAACAATTCAGAGTTCCCATCAACTCCCTATCTTGGAGCAACTGCATTGGTTCATTGCATAATCTGTGACCAATTTCTTCCATCGTAATAAGGAAAATGAACCTCATACAGCTCTAGTTGTTTGCTTTTCCTTGCCAAACTTGAAATCATAGTTAAGTTTCTCTCATTCTGTCTGTTCCTCTGTTACGTGGGAGTGTGGGATTTAATCCTCTACATGAAAGACACAGCTATAATAACACAGAGACTTCTGCTTTCCTATTAAGAGAAGTGGGCTGATGTAGTAACTAGACTAAGATGGGACAATTTGAATGAGTATGAATGACTTTAAGACACCTTTTTATTTATTTTGTTTATATGGTCACCTATCTCATAAAACAATCCATAAAAACATGATTAAAAACAAACACCTTTCCCTCCAAGCACAAGACCAAATATCTTCTCAGTACTATCCCAATCCTAACCCAATGCTTGAGGGAAGAGCCACATCTTCACAGCTCTCTGGAAGGCTAAAAGGCTAGGGATCCCTCAAGTGAGAGTCTGTTCCAAAAGGCTGTGGTGGACCACCAAAAAGACATATCTCTGAGGTCCCATCAGGTAGTAACATTTAAGGGACATGGAGCACCCCCACTTATCTAACCTAGATGCTCTCAGGGACAGATAGTCCTACAAGTAATTCATTCATTCATTCATTCATTCATTCATTCATTCATTCATTCATTTCATTCATTCATTCATCATATTTATATGGTCACTCATCTCAAGAAAACTGTGTCTCTGCATGGCATAAAATAATAAGTGTTTAAAGTGGAATGAAAATGGCATAAGTGAATACAAATAAGTCAATCCTTCTTGTCAGAATTATGTTCTTTTTCCAGAAGGAACACTTATTTGTACACTTTCCTATTACTTCCATTTGTTTTTCTTCCAGAAAGTTCACCTTTTTTAAATGAACAGAAGATAACACAATCTCCACAGACACAGTGCTGTTTTAAAGGTGTGGCATTCTATTCTATTCTATTCTATTCTATTCTATTCTATTCTATTCTATTCTATTCTATTCTATTCTATTCTATTCTATTCCATTCCATTCCATTCCATTCCATTCCATTCCATTCCTCAAGAAAAATTTTCAAACTATTTCACATACTCACTTTAAATCCATGATGCTATTTTTTTTCCTGATTAGTTCTTTTCAAATAAAATGTTAGTGAAATGATTCTTAAATCTAAAAGCTATCACAGCAAAACACTCATTGTAACAATAAAAGGCAAATGACTAGTTATATTTATTGCAATTTTAGCACTTTCACTATATTTCCCATACAAAAACAATATGAAACATATTCATTTTTGATATTTTCATTGACAGTAATAGAGAATATTCCTTAAATAAATATGCACCTTGTTATTTTCCATGATTACAGAAATATTTTTTTTATTTAAAGTTTGAAAAATCAATAAAGATATTTTTTTTAAAAAAGAAACATTTTAAAATGACTTCTGGGGTGTATTAAACCAGTTCCTTCCTCTCATACCAGATTTTTGTCACATTGGGTTGTCTAGTTGGAACCCAGCAGAAAGAACAAATACAAATAGTTCTCTATTGTTGATGATAGAAAAAGTCAATAGCAAATATGCTGATAGTTTACAGGGGAAGAATAAATGTTTATTACTACTAAGAGCCAGATGTTGGGAGAGCCAGAGCTGAAAGATTGCACTGGCAGGAGACACTATCCTCTGACATCTGGGGGTGGGAGGAACAGCCTGAGTCAGATTTCCAAAAGCAAAGGATTGACTTCTGATGCCCTGAGTCCCTTGCTTTCTTCAGAATCTAAAAATGGAAGAAATAAGAAAGTCAGAAGGTTGTCTCCCAATGGAAAAAGCATATTCAGGAGGAGAGATTTTGCTTAGGAGTTCAACTGGGGAGGAATGCAAGCCAAGAAGAAATGGTTGGCTTTCTTTTGCATGCTTACAGAGATACAGGTCATTCTCAGCCTTGCCCTTTCCTACTGCTATTTTCACTTCCAAAACTAGAAGTCTGTTGCTTGTTTAACATTCTCCATTCACATTCAAAGAATACAAATGCCTGACAATAGTTTTCTGATCAGGGTGACATTCCCCTTGGCCACAGTGAAGGACTTTCCTGCATCCAGAAGCAACACTTAAAAATAATAATAATAATAATAAAAGTCACATAGAGATTTGGGGAGTGATGTCATGATAATAATAATAATAATAATAATAATAATAATAATAATAATAATAATAATAATAATAATAATAATAATAATAATAATAATAATAATAATAATAATAATAATAATAATAATAATAATAATAATAATAATAATAATAATAATAATAATTTATTATTGTTCGTATATACACAGTACACCCATACAACAAAATTCATATAACGCTTCAAGACCAGTCCCAACACACATAGCAATCCCTAAAAACACGCCCCACCCGCCACGAATTCCCCACCCTGAACCACTCAAACATCCATACAACAGACCAAGTAATATTATCCAATAGCTCACTGATGGTGACCCTTTAATTCATTATTAAGTGCAATTATAGCTCTGGGATAAAAACTGTTCAGAAAGCGTGTGGTCCGAGTTTTAATTGTTCTGTATCTTCTGCCAGAAGGCAACAGTCCAAAAAGATTGTAAGCAGGATGAGAAGAGTCTCTGAGAATATTGTGCAACTTCCCAGAACAGCGAGATGCGAAGATATCATCCAGGGCTGGTAGCTGGAGCCCAATGATATTCTGGACAGTTGTAATGATTCTCTGTAGAGCTTTTTTGTCTGCTGCAAAGCTGCTCCCATACCATGCTAGAATACCATATGTCAGGCCACTCTCAATGGTGCTGCGATAGTAGGACAACAGTAGATGCTGAGATAGATTTATCTTCCTGAGCATTCTCAGGAAGTACAGCCTCTTCTGAGCCTTCTTCACAAGCATGTTAACATTCATAGTCCATGAATACATGTTACTTAATGTTGCAGGGATTAGGAGGGTTTCAAGGACCTAGTTTGCTCCTTGCAAACAATGAGAAACAATATGCCAAATCAAAGTTTAAAACCAGGGCTCTATGAAGCTTAAAATACCAACTTTGCCCTTTAAACCTGTCCCAAATGCCCCAATTTATTAATATGTTGGTCCTATCCCTGAAAGCTATGTGTGGAACGTATAGTCACCAAGCTGTGGGTTGCTTAACCCTGATTTAGATAGATAATAGGTATCACATGTCAGTTTTAGAGAGGCAAGACCATTGATTGCCTCTTTCTCCATCTTTTCTTCTATCTTCTCTTTCTGATCTGCTTTTCTCTATAGATATGTCTTTACTTTTTTCTTGCCCAGCAGGCATACCTACCAGGAATATATGTTTACACTTTTTGAAATTAGTACTGGGCTGAATATGGTCCTAGAACTGAAGATTGTTCATGTTGTCCCAAAAGAAAAACACCAAAGCTCCTCCAGAACAAACATGCATCATGTTCCATGAACCAGCTCAGTGTGATTAGTTTAATTCAGTAAATCATGAGTCTGTTGTGCAAACACAACACTTGTGTTCTTAAATGTTCTCCCCAACTATTCCTCCAGGAGGTTACCAATTGCAACTTAAAGCTCCATGCTTCTTTCTAAACTGCAAAAAACCTTATGCCCCCAAAAGAAAGAATATGGGTCAAAGTTAGAATACCACTGTTCTATTAAAGCAAATTCATGGCACAATGTGTTCCCCAATGTGGAAATAAGCCTAACATTTACACGTGTGTGTTTTGAGTTACATTATGGCACTAATGTGTTAAGAGTTTAATCTTGTTTATATATTATTTGTGAATTGTTAGCCATGTAGAGTTGTTTTATCTGACACAGGTGGCCATATATATATTTTAAAAAGATAAATTCCCAATAATATACTAAAAGAAAGTACAAAGTGCTTTGTGTTTCAATTTTTTTTCTTACTTTTTTTTTTAGGCTAGGTTTTTTGGTTACTTTAAAAAAGTCTATCAGCCACTGATGATGTGCATCTTGGAACTGTTCTGACTTCAGGTTGTTTGCATCAATCTAATACAGGATTTTAGAAAGCCCACTGCACTGTTCCACATGGAAAGTGTACTTATGAGCAGAATGGAAAGTTTATTTAGCTGGTACTTTAAAGAGGCAGTTACAGACGTCAGAAGGAAAGCAAAATAATGAAAACAAAAAAGTGTGCCTAAAAGTAGGAGAAGGGGGAGGAAGAGGAGGAGGAGGAAAGGACAAAGAAAGAATGAAAAACATTCCTTCTTCAAGCATGGCCATAATCCAAGATTAAATTAGTCTTCCCAACAACACAAGACTTGCACACACACAAAAAAACAGTTTATGGCAACATTACAGGCTAGTTAAAGCCAAGAAAGACTGGGGAAATTCTATAAAGCTCTAATTATGTTAGGGAATCCTTTTGCTATCATCAATTTAACTTCCTACAATTATCTTATGCATCACATATGACCAAAAACTATAAACAACCAGGAAGGAGGAATCTTATTAAGAAACTGTGAAGATGGAATGGCAACTGGAGAGGTAATAATTGTATATGTGCCTTTGTGTGTATGTGCATAAAGAAAAAGAGCATCTAATGTGAGTTACAACTCCAAAGATTGTATCAGGAAGAGATCAGACTGCCACTTCTGCCTTGTCTCGATTTATTAGCCCCAACACTTGCGACCTTCAAGGGGAGACTGGACTGCCATCTGTCTCAAATGGTGTAGGAACTCCTGCTTGAGCAGGGGGTTGGACTAGATGACCTACAAGGTCCCTTCCAACTCTAAGAATAAATCTAAAAACAAAAAGACATCTTTTTTTCACAGCAACTAAGAAGCAGAACAGAACAGAACAACAGAAAAACAGAGTTAGAAGGGAACTTGGAGGTCTTCTAGTTCAACCACCTGCTCAAGCAGGAGACCCTGTTAGAATATTCATGACTGGGAGAGCCATGTTAACAAGGTTAGCCAATGAATAGGCATAGCAACTGAATCAGTCAATGGGAGCTAACCACGTCTGAGTCTGTGCAGAGAATCGAAACTGAATACTTAAGCTTAAGGCTGGGTGTGGCTCCAGTCCTCTCTCCACTCTGCTCTCTGCCCACTCTCTGCTCTCTTGTCCTCTCTGAACTCTGAACTAGAAGTTGCTTGTTCTGCGCATGCACAGAAGGAAAATCGCGCGAGGGGGCATGTGCGCCCGAATCACGGAGATGCGCGCGCAGCACACCGGCACCGGTAAGTAAGCAACACATCCCTGGTTGTCCTCCTCTCTTTGTGACAGCCCCTCAAATATTGGAACATGGTTATCATGTCACCCCTGGTCCTTGTTTTCACTAGACTAGACATACCCAATTCCTTTATCAATGTATCAGCTACCTTTTAAAATGTTACATCTACCGTAACTCTATCTGGGATTTAGAAATGAATGGCGATGATGAGAAACTTTCCGCAAGTTAGCTTTGAGAGGAAAATGGGATCTGACCAACATCCTAGGTCAAAAAGAGCCGAGGTGGCGCAGTGGTTAGAGAGCAGTATTGCAGGCCACTTTAGCTGACTGTGATCCGCAGGTCAGGGGTTCAAATCTCACCAGCTCAAGGTTGACTCAGCCTTCCATCCTTCCGAGGTAGGTAAAATGAGGACCCAGATTGTTGGGGGCAGTATAAATATACATTGCTTACTGGTGTAAACCGCTTAGAGAGTGCTTGCACTGTGAGGCTGTATATAAATCTCACAAATAAATAAATAAATAAATAAATAAATAAATAAATAAATAAATAAATAAATAAATAAATAAATAAATAAATAAATAAATAAATAAATAAATAAATAAATAAATAAATAAATAAATAGTATAGGGCATTTTCTGTCCCTAAAGAGAATTTGTGGTCATCCATTTTGCTGAGCTTTCCCTTCAAGATTCCTCCTTTGTACTGATGAGAGTCATTAGCATTAAGACTTCTCATGGGGTCACTGACATTTGGACTTGTCCTTAAACCAATTACTGAAGTTTAACTGATGAGAACTCGGGGTGTCTCGTCAGGTTTTGCGACATTCAGAAAAGCTTCCTGAAAATGACTTCCCCTTTTGTTTCACACAATTTCCATTGCATTGCTGAATCTCTGTTGAATAAGAACGGTTTCCAAACATCCCGTTCTTGTACAGAGGACATCAAAAGACATGTTGTAACATATATGTCTCGTTTAGGCAAGACTTTGCCCATAGAATCTGATTTCAAGTCAAAGCTTTAGCCCCTGCACATAGAAAATGCAACAATATTCATTATTAATGAAATGCCTGTGATGGGCTGTGTTTGAACATGATACTAAACCTGATTTTAGTACTAAGGCAATAGGTCTGGGTGAGTATGAGCTCACTTATTCCCCATCTTGACTTGTAGTACCGTATTTTTCGGAGTATAATTTCCCCCTCCCCAAAAGAGGCTGAAAATTTGGGTGCGTCTTATACTCTGAATGTAGCTTTTTCGAAGCTTTTTTTTTCAGCCCTAACGACGTGCTAACGATCTTCCCGGCTGTTACCGGCTTGCAGGCTTTTTTATTGCTACTCTCTCTGAAGAAGTTTTTTTTCAGCCCTAAGTCTTTGCAGGCTTTTTTTCATTGCTACTTGCTCCGAATAAGGTTTTTTAAAGCCCTAACCAGGGGATAAAATAATGTGCTGAAGCTGACCAGACTAAGGACGCTAGCCAGATGAATACCTGGTAGGCAGATTTTTTCCCCTATTTTCCTCCCCAAAAACTAAGGTGCATCTTATACTCCGAAAAATACGGTATATAGCAAAACAGAAGTCAGGATCCTAAACTATATTTCAATCTAAACTTGCTTCTTCAAATGACAATTAACGAGACACAACGAGCAGTTTCAGAAATGCAATTAAAAACAGGACTGAGAACTTCTGATCTCCTCCATATAGCTGCACCAAAAAAAGGTGAGGAAATAAGCTTTGAGGTTTGTCCATGTAGACAGTATGTTAAACTTTACTTCAGCATCATGCATGAGTCAGGCCACTCTGATGAAAAGATTGCACACGTAAAGGAAGGCAAGGGTGAGAATCTTATGGCTTTCCAGATGACTGCTAGAGGCTGAAGCTCAGTGTTATCTTAAGCATCACATGGTTTCCACCCTCTTCTAACTATTTATTAGTCTGTCTAGCTGAGCCTTTTTATTATTCTATTTTTATTTGACTACAAAATTTTATAGCTCACCCAAGCCCAGAGGCTGTGGATATGTTACAACCAGTTAAATGTATAAACACAACAACAAACTAAATCAAAATCCTGAAACCCACAGCTACGGTAAATCAATAAACATTTTCCAAGATAGACACCATTAAAAAGTAGCTAGGGTTGAAAGACTGATGGAATAAATACTTTCTCAGAACAACGAAGAGGGGGCTTTACAGAGGTCTAGGATTAAGGAATTCCAAGTTGGGGGGGCTACCATAAAAAAGGCCTGTTATCTCATCTGTGTCATCCTCACTTCAGGCAAGCAATGAATAGCCTTTCCAAAAATGTTATCAGCAGATAGATTCAATTCTAGGCAAGCAAAGCTAGTTGTATGGGACTTTAGCAGGGCATTGATTTGGGCCTGGAAGTCTACTGGTAATCAGTGCAATGATTTCAAGAGAAGTGTTACCTTGAAATGGTGGGGCTGGTCTCTCAGTAATCTTGCCATTGGATTCTGGAGCAGCTGTAGCTCCAGATCAACTCCAAAAGCTGCACATAAAGTTTTTGCATGGAGTAGAAGCATGGGCAATGACCCATCCAATGAAAAGAAGCCTAGGGAAGTGGATGGTTTAAAAAATCATGAACTGAATTCGAAATGAAATGAAACAGTCTTCCAAAGAATATTTATTTATTTATTTATTTTAGTGTTCTTATATGCCGCCCTACTCCCTGGGGAATAGCCAAAGACAGGCAAATAATATCATCAAAAAAAAGGAAAATTGAATATTTTGGACACATAGTGCACAACAAGAAACATCAACTATCATTTACCGTTCCTGTCCAAATGCACCCATATATTCATAATTCTTGTACTCATAATCATGCTTGTACTAATATATATATATATATATATACATACATACATACATACATACATACATACATACATACATACATACACACACACACACACACACACACACACACACACACACACACACATATATATATATACACAATCATGTTTATACATTGTTTATACTTTGCTTGTTTCATATACGCTTGACAAATAAAAAAAATAAAAAAAATAACTACATCAAATAATTACCCAAGAAAGATCTGAGAGAAATGCAGTGAGCCAATATGAACAGGTTGCTCAATCCACACGATTGTGGATCCTTTTGCAGACTCCCTGCATAACACTACTTTCTGGGAAGTTGTGTAAATAGCAATAGCACGTAGACTTATATACAGCTTCCTAATGCTTTACAACCCTCTCTAAGCAGTTCACAGAGTCAACATATTGCCCCTAAACAATCTGGGTCCTCATTTTACTGACATCGGAAGGATGGAAGGTTAAGTCAACCTTGCTTGGATTGAGCAATCGAACTCCTGGCAGTGAGCAAAGTCAGTCTGCAACACTGCATTCTAACCACTGTGCCACGACAGCTTATCAGCTGGCACAATATAAAATCTAAAATGCTTGGTCAAGTCAGAGTATATAGCTGTCCTCCAATGCTTCACAAACCCCTTTAACTTTGCCTCCTGCAGGGTGATCCATCCTACCTCAATTTATTTACTGTATGTCTTTTTCCTGGGAAGTTGAACATTTTTCTGGTAACCTACACATGTTTATTATTTCATTTCCTAACAGAGCTTTGGGGTGTAAAGAAATTCATTGACACAAACTTGCTACATATTAGCATTTTACTTTGAAATCTCCTGGATTTCCCAATTCCTAGACATATTTAATGTAAAAAGTTAATAGGAAGAAGGGGTGTTACACTGAAGTCACCCAAGAAAATGTATGCAGTCACACTGGAGCTCCTAAGCCTAGCACGTGGAACCCATTTCTCAATCTTAAGGTAGAATTAAAATTAAATTCTCCCCCTTAACTGAGTCCTATTCTACAGATAACTCATAGACCAAACTTCCTTTGTTCAGTAGTAAGTACACCAGTGATTCTTAAACTAAGGTGACCAGACGTCCCGTTTTTGGCGGGACAGTCCCACTTTTTAATCATTTGTCCCGTGTCCCGCGGCGTTTCAAAAAAGTCCCGCTTTTTGAATTTGCCCTGCACACCCCTCTGCCTCCTGCCTCGCCTGCCTCCTCCTGCCAGGCGGGGAGGGAGGGCAGTGAGAGGGGCAGCGGCGGTCTTGCCTGTTCATCGCTGCAGAGCCGAAGAAGCTGGTGGCGTTCGTGGCACGGGGCTTCCCTCGCCCGCTTTCCCCGGCCGCCGGGATGCCGCCATTTGCGTTCTTTTGCCCTCTGCGCAAGCAGAACGCTTTGCGCATGTGCAGAGGGCAAAAGAACGCAAATGGCGGCGTCCCAGCGGCCAGGGAAAGCGGGTGGAGGAAGCCCCGCTTCGCGAACGCCACCAGCTTCTTTGGCTCTGCGGCGACGAACAGGCAAGCCCGCACCGGTAGGAACCCGCACCGGTAGGAACCCACCCCTGGCTGCGATGAAGGGGGGGTGTTGGGGGGGTGCACAAAGCTGCAGGATAAGAGAGACGGACTCCTCCCGTCTTGCTCCCCTAGAAACCCCACCCCATCAATGGTGTCCCGCTTTACAAATATTAAAATCTGGTCACCTTATCTTAAACAGACCCTATTTACCCTATTACTACTTTTTTCTGGTCTTGAATAATGTCTAATAACTTGAATAACCCACCCACCCCCAAAAAACCCAGATTCCAATGTTCAGTTCTCAATTAGTTTGCATAACATTAAATCATAAATCATGGTTTGCACTAGGCAAGGCTAGTTTTATACAGCCCATAAATGAAAACAAATAATCCCATCATACAGTACAATGTATGTGAAGATGCAATTTTTGCTTAAATTACTGCCCAGAAATTATTGCTCTGAAACTACAGGCAGGAGGGAAGGACTTCTCATTTGAGGGTTTCTTCTATGTTCCCATGACAACCAATCCTTCAGATTAGAGAACAATGGATGTGTTTCAGCTATAGACCTGTCCAGCAGGTTTCAGATTTTCCTTCTTTTGAGAATGGAAAAGCTCCAGGACTGGCATAAGAAGTTTAAGGTCTGTAGCCCCACACCTCCACTTTCTATCTTTTACAGGGTGTTAGTCAACCTGCATCGATGCAGAATCCTGAAGCAAAAGAGAACCACATCCCTTGACGGGGCTGCATAAATGCACTTCTGGGAAAAATAACTAAGGAAACTGTTTATCCAACATACATTTTCCAATCTGCAGTTGATGATGTTTTAGTCCCATTTCTGGAAAAGGTACTGTTAGTTTCTACACATCAGGCTTTATTACGAGAAAGTCTCAAGGGTGGTAAAAGCTTGTTGAGTTGCTTATTTCTGATCAATCAGTTCTATCCTGAGCATTTCCTAGAGACATTTTTAAAATACAGGAACAAGATAATGCAACACAGAGCGGTCTACTTAATGTCAATAAGACAGTTAAGCCATTGATCAGCCTACCTGTTGAAAACAATGGGAATGACTATAATTGTACTGTTTCTCATATTTACTATAATTAAACTTGGAAGGAAATGATTGTCTCAATTATCATACAAGTCCATACCAAACAAATGCAAGTTCCAGGGATGGATTTGGCAGGAATAATGTTTGGGGTGGTCTTAAAACTGCCACCCTTGTTTTAAAAAAAGAACTATTTTTATGTAAAGCATAATTAAAGAACAAAGCAATCCTGGCTAACCTGGGGTTGGTCTATGAGCTCCTACATGCTGGGTTAGAATTAGAGGAGTTGTAATCCCATAAAGTATGTGACTCATGTGTAAAGTGACCAGATTTTTTTTTCTTCAAGCGGGACACCATTGACGGGGGTGGGTTTCTCCATTTGAGTTTTGCCCTCTGCGCATGCGCAGAGGGCAAAACAAGGCAAATGTCGGCGTCCAGGTGGGTGGAGGGGGGGAGGCGGGAGGCCTTTCCTCGCCTCCTGCCTCCCCTTCGGGAGCCGGCAATGGCTTGGGTTGGCTGGCTGGTAGAAATGCTCAGCCTGTGTTTCCCGATCCCCGAGGATACCCAAGCCCCATTACCTGCCACGGATAGAAGCTGCTCAGCACATGTTCTTCTCGGGGGGGGGGAGGACCCACCGGCTGGTCCCCCCCCGCCCTTTATCCACCCCCTTCTCTTTTCGCCCGATGGTGTCCTTGCGGTCCTTTACGGAGGCAGGTGGGCGGGGAGGGAGCGGAGGTCCAGTGATTTCCTCTGGGAAAGAAGGGGCGGAGGCGCAGCCACGCTAAAGGAGGTGGGGGGGGCGCACGCATCAGGCTTCCATGGCGGCGCCCCTTAGCCGTGGATGAGCAGCTCAGTCTCCTAGGGCTGCGCTGCTGCCAGCCGCTCCCTCCCTCCAAGCCCGCCTCCCCTCCCAGCCCGGGAAGAAGCCTCTCCACTCAATCGCTCGCTCGCCCACCCCGCCCCCTCCTCCTCGCTCGCTCGCTTTCTGTTCAGGAATGCAGCGCTTCGCCCAGCCCCCTTCCCAGACTCATACATAGTGTAAGGTGACCAGACATCCGGGCATTCTTTTCAAAAAGCGGGACTTTTTGAAAAGAATGCGGGACGCGGGACACACGCTTGAAAAGCATGTCTGTCCCGCCAAAAGCGGGACGTCTGGTCACCTTACTCATGTGTAGCAGGCTGAAGGCAATGGGAATTTGGATCCATATTATCACCGGGGTTTTTTTTTAGAAAGGAATAACAGAATAAATCTGAAATAAAATTTCAACTCCATAACAAAATGCCTTTCCTTTTTTTCTTTGTATCACTATCATACTAAATTTATTTTAGTTCAGCAGTTCACTGCCATTTCTTGGACTTGAACTCCAGTAAATTCCAAGCATGCAAAGAAACAACCAAAATTATTTTTAAAAGACCAATAATAAGAAAGTCCAAAACATCACTTCAGAATATATATACTAATAGAACACAGATTTAGGAAACGATTACCAGTAAGTAATATAAAACTACAATAATCTTATAAATTCAAAAGATAAACATGATTTTTTGCAACACTGTACTAGGTATGCTAGCCAAATGGAGCATATGAAATCTTTTTGTAAAGGAAGTTTCTGGGATATTTTCTCATAAGTGTTACTGTGTTCCCAAAGACATTATTTCTATAATACCATTTGTGTGTGTGTGAGTTGTCAAGCTGGCCAAAATGGTGACCAATACCATGTGATCAAAGCCTATTTTGCATGCCTCTGTAATGATAGGAACCAGTAGATTCCACTTACTTTGTCTGACAAACAAAGGCAAACAAAGGCAAACAAAGGCAAACCAGGTAGCAAATTTGCTTCAGGTGACAAAAGGAGCTGCTCAATTTTGCACTGCTACATCAGTTATTAATTCCTGTCCCCCTTGACAGGCTATGAACAGCAGAAAATGAAAAAGTGAGTCCTGGTAGATGGTATATATAGTAATGTGTACCCTATATTCTAGAAGGACCAGGGGTGTCATGATATCTTCCAATATTTCCCTCACATCCTGGACACAAATTGTTTCAACTTCTACCCTCAAAACGACGCTATAGAGCACTGCACACCAGAACAACTAGACACAAGGACAGTTTTTTCCCGAATGCCATCACTCTGCTTAACAACTAATTCCCACAACACTGTCAAATAATTTACTAAGACTGTATTACTATTATTCTTCTCATCCTTCCTAGTACCTATCTCTTCCCACTTATGACTATAACCATGTTGCTTGTATCTTTCAATTTATATTGTTTCTATTTGTTTCCTAGTACAATTTGATAGCTTATTAGTAACCTTGACTATCACAAAGTGTTGTATCTTTTTATTCTTGATGAATGTATTTTATTCCCCTTATGTACACTGAGAGCATATACACCAAAGACAAATTCCTTGTGTGTCCAATCACACTTGGCCAATAAAGAATTCTATTCTATTCTATTCTATTCTATTCTATTCTATTCTATTCTATTCTATTCTATTCTATTCTATTTGAAGGGTTTCCAATACTTGAAGGGCTACCACAAGGAAGAAGGGTAAACTTATTTTCCAAAGCACCAGAAGGAAAGACAAGAAACAATGGATGAAAACTCATCAAGGAGAGATGCAATCTAGAACTAAGGAGAACATTCCTAACAGTGAGAACAATCCACCAGTGGAAGAAACTGTGTTTGGAAGATGTGGGTGCCCCATTACTGGAGGCTTTTAAGAAGAGACTGGACAGTCACTTGTCTGGAATGGTATAGGGCAGTGATGGCGAACCTTTTTTGGTTCGCGTGCCAAAAGGGGGGGGAATGCAGGGGATCATGTGTGTGCGTGCCCACACTCATAATTCCATGCACGCATGACCCCCCCTGCTCCCAGCATGCAAAGGCACGCCCATTTTTTGCTCTCCCCAGGCTCCAGAGCCTTTCTAGGAGCTTGGGGAGGGCGAAAACGGCCTTCCCCACCCCCTCTGGAGGCTGGAAACAGCCTGTTTCCCGACTCCCAGTGGGCCCAGAAGGCCCGAAAATCAGCCGGCTGGTGCACACATGCACGCCGGACCTGAGCTCGTGTGCCCACCGATATGGCTCCGCGTGCCACTTGTGGCACCCGTGCCATAGGTTCGCCATCACGGGTATAGGGTCTCCTGCGTGAAAAGGAGATTGGACTGGATGGCCTCCAAGGTCTCTTCCAACTCTATCACTGGTATTATATCATATAATCTAAGTCTAAGTGTTCATATTTACTCAGAAGTACATTCCACTGTATTCAGTGGCCTTGGTCCAGGAAAGTTTGTATAAGATTACTTAATCCCACTAACCTTTAGATGACCCTAACTGTTAACTTCACCCTGCTAAAGTGAAACTAACCTTTAGATGACCCTAACTGTTAACTGCAACTGTTTTGGAGGGAAACTTAGAACATTCATATTTGGGCGGGCTTTTTCAAGTATTATGATTGGTTAAGACCCTGTGGGC